>CALSCE010009442.1:4795509-4872325 GCA_943593645.1 Bovichtus variegatus | reverse complement strand
CCCCCCCCCCCCCCTCCCCCATGTATGCAGGCTATTCTTCTATTAAGTTCAGAACTTGCGGTGTAAAGCGCTTACGTGTGTGAGGTACTTCAAATATTTCCATTAAGTGAGACTATTACTTCTCTGTATTTCAGAGGAAAATATACTTTGTTCTCCGCTACATTCATTTGGCAGACATAGTGTGACACTTTGCAGCGTAAGGTTTTAAGGGCGGCACGGTGGCTCACTGGTTAGTGCTGTCGCTTCGCATCAAGAAAGACCTTGGGCCTTCCTCTGTGGAGTTTATATGTTCTCCTCGTGTGCGTGTGTGCGTGTGTGTGTGTGTGCGCGCGCGTTTCCTCCGGCTGCTCCGTTTTCCTCCCACAGTACAAGGACATGCAGGTTAGGTGTCTTGGAAACTCTAAATAGCCCATAGGCGTGAATGTGAATGTGTTTTGCTGTTTATATGTGTTAGCCCTGCACAAACTGGCAGCCTGTCCAAGGTTTACCCCTGCCTCTCGCCCACTGCATGCTGGGATAGGCTCCAGCCCTTTTTTGCAGCTGTGTCCAGGATTAATGGTAATAGAGCATGGATGGATGCATGGGGGTATGTTGCATTAAACGTATCAAGCTGATCCAAAAGCAACTCACAATAATGAACCCAAACATCGTAAGGAAAATGCAAATACTTCAAGCTCATCAAACATGCCGAACGGATTCAAGTGTTGCATGTAGAAACAAGGGATGAGAAAGTTGTTATTATGGATGGATGCAAAACTTCTGATGAGTTTGTTAAAGATATATGGACATATGGAGTTGTTCAGCCACCTGTGACATCACTGTGACGGGTTGAAGCTGTGATTTAAAAGCATGCGATTATATTCTGCTCCTAAAAGGGTGCAACAGCTACCAATTATATCGTAAGAAACAAAGCATTCTTTACACTTAGTACACTAGTGCTTTTTTTTTTTACTGCTTTATTATTCCTTTTCACTTTCACTTGTTCCGTTTTGAAGTTTGAATGTTCTTTTGAATTTAGTATCGCTACCTTTTATATGTCGCTTTTCCATAGTAAAGCATGTCCTACTCTATTTACTGTAAGTAATAAAGCGAACAGTAAGCACAGTGCTGTGATGTATGGTACTTCTGTAATATCACCCATTCAAACGTTGTGCCTGCCTGGAAATATTTGCACTGACAGTGTTAACGCCTGATTCAAAGAGACGGAGCCTTCCGGCCGCCCCTCGGCAAGCTTTGCACTCAAAAAAAACCGTCAATGCACTAGTCTCACAAGAAAAAAACAATTCTGTTTTCTTTCCTCTTGAGTTAAACTGCTCTAATCAACAGGCCACCACTGTTTGATGTCTAGGATGTCTTTGGCAGGCACTGCTGTAGAGTCGACATCAATAAAGTTCTTTAAAAAAAAAAATAGCCTCGGCAGAATATTCAGCACTTGACAATGCACAGGGGTCAAAAAGGCCTCGTTTTAAAAAAAGCGTTTTGATGGCCTCTTGCTAGCTCATGTGCTGTAGCCTATTTATATAAAAAAAAAAAGGATGAGTGTTGTCAGAAAGCAAGTCATGCATTTCCCACGCAGGCTGCTTGGTGTATGAAAGTACAGCATCACGTTCTATATTGAGACGGCAACACGGGAACAACATCTCAAAGTGTTTGGTATTTTTAGAAAAACATGGAACCGAGGGAACAGCATGGGAAATGACCTGACC
This sequence comes from Bovichtus variegatus, assembly GCA_943593645.1. NCBI lineage: Eukaryota > Metazoa > Chordata > Actinopteri > Perciformes > Bovichtidae > Bovichtus > Bovichtus variegatus. The sequence continues at coordinate 4,870,619 of CALSCE010009442.1, read as the reverse complement.
CCAGCCTACGTGTTTCAAGAAGCTTCTTTTGTTTCACTTAGAATAACCAAACAAACATGCAACACTGTGGAAGGTTGGGTTTATTTTTTTTTCTCACTGTTTCTTTACATTACATTACATTTAGCAGACACTTTTGTCCAAAGTGACTTACTATAAGTACAAACAATCACGACTCCGAGGACACGACTCCGAACAGCGAGAATCTTGCAAGTACATAAGCTTCAAATATGTATAATCATACAAGTGTAGAACATTAGCTTCAAATAAGCCAACCAAGTGCAACGTACAATAAAAAAAAAAAATATTATAAATAAAATAATAATAACTTTAAATTCAATTTTGAAAGAATTAAAAAGAAAAATGTAATCAAAAAAATAAAAAAATGTATTGACCGAGGTGCAGTCGAAACAGTTTAGAATGTAGTTTACATATTATTGTATAGATGCTCTGAAATCATGAGAGCTACAGAACATGGACAACCTAAGTACATTAAACACCATTGACTTTGCATTAGTCTCTTAAATGAACTATAAAGTGCAGTTGAATATGTATAAATGAGATCTTTGTCTGTAAACTGTAAATCCTACTGTTTCCCCTCCATTACAACTCTCCCACTTTATAACCCGTTTGCTGTACATGCCACTCTTCTCACGTCATGTTGCTTAATCCCACAGTGGCCTGTAATACTACATATAGTACACACTACAGTATGTGACTTTCTCACACATGCACGTAAACGTGATGCATGCAAACAAGATAGACGGGGAGTGGTGGGGGCCTATAACGGTACTCATCTCATTATCTTTCAACATCTCATTATGTTTTTAAATTTGGAGCATTAGCATTTCATTACCATTAAAGCTGTGCTGGCAACGTTGAAGGAAAGGAGGGGTTTGCTTGCCAGAGTCTGGGAACATCACGGTGTCATGTTGGTTTGCATAGTTACTGGCAGCACAAGCTAGGATAGGATGATCATGAGATGTTTTATGCAAATGGTCTCCAATTTAAGCGGCATGATTTTATATTTATACGTCTTGGGTTCATCAGTGCACATGTTGTTGATGTGCAGTGAATCCCAAGGACCAAGAGGAGCTTTTTTTTTTTCGCATCGTCAATGTGGAGTTTCTAATTAGAGATGGCATTTAAGTGTTAAATGTAAGCCATGAACGCCATCACAAGGGTATAATTAATAATACATTTTATGTTTGCCATGTGTAGACCTTGATCTGTTGAAATACTTTCTATTCAATCTTTAAATGGATAGTTCAGTTCTCAAAAGTACAGAAGGTTGCAAATGTAACCTCTCTTCTGAGAGAGACATCGGTGCCTGTGAAATGTTATTTTCTCATGAAATTTCGGTGTTGCCTAATAACGTAATGTGTATAAGCATGCATTACTAAAAATGTAACTTTTGGAGTATTTTTACGATTTAAAACATGTTCAAAGTACAGTTGTGTAGCGTTTGATTTTGACATGACATCAAGGTTTTATCACCGTAAGAAACTGATCTGTGAAGTGGAATTAATGATGGTATATTGTTGCGTGACAAGCTTTGTGTGCAGACAAATTTTTGCCAAAAAATCCTAAAATGGCCTATATGCTAAATACAACTTATGCACTTTTTCCAAATGTCTTATTAAAACGTTGTCTTACACTGTCAGTTAACCTATTTATTTACATGACAAGCCTTTTGGCCTTTGGTTGGACGAGAACTTTTGTTCCGAAAAAAAATGTATCAACAACTTCAGGCTAGATGACCATTACATTTTCTTTGGATATACATGGAAACATTGTTGCTTTTAGAGAAAAAATGGCAACTTTGCACAAAACAATAAAATAAGCATATTAAAGCAGGTAAATCATTTTGATCCCTCCAGGTCCTCCTTCGGGGAAAAATTTACATTTATCTCTTCTAGCAATCTCATCAGTATGTAATTTGTTCTGTCCAATGCTTTCATATTTATAGAATGTAAAGAAAATTGAAAATTACTGAGTGTCTGCCGTTTAAGGTGTGAGGGATTCAAATCACTGCTGACGTAGCTGTATTTCGTTTTTGTTTAAAAAAAAAAAAGCAGCAATCTCCTTGTGACATGCTTAATAAATTGGGGCCTCAAACTCAGAAATATCTCTTCCCACTTCTATACTTGGAATATCAAAACTCCATTGTAGTATTTACCAGAAGTCAATCAGAATTTCCAACTTCTTACCATCGCTTGAAGGCAAGATAACGCCTTCTTACCTCTCTGCCCTTATTGCTCTTTACGTCTCCCGTTCCCTCTTAATTTCCAGAACACAGGGGACACTGGGATTCTCAGGATAAGGAAACACAGCAGGTTGGTGAGCTTCTCCGCTATGAACAGTCTGGCTTTTCACTTCGAGGAAGCTGAATCACTTTCCTCTTTGAAGATGCAGTATTCCTGGATTGTTTCCAAGTTTCAAGTTTGTAGGCATTTTTCAGTAACGGCCTTCTTCACATCATACTACAAATTTTCTTGAAAAAATCTTGGATGTCAAAATACTTAATTTTCACGGAAAAAGCTTGATTGTGAAAAAATACAAACATTTTTCATGAAAAAAGCTTGGAGGTCACAAAACTTAATTTTCACGGAAAAAGCTTGAATGTGAAAAAATACAAAAAAATTTCATGAAAAAAACTTGGATGTCAAAATACTTAATTTTCACGGAAAAAGCTTAGATGTGAAAAAAACCTTAATATTCATGAAAAAAGCTTGAATGTGAAAAAAACCTTAATTTTCATGGAAAAAATAAATAAAAAATAAACTTAATTTTCTTGAAAAAAACTTGGATGTGAAAATACTTAATTTTCATGAAAAGAAAAATTTATTGAAAAAAAATACTTGGATGTCAAAAAAAGCTTAAATTTTCTTCAAAGAAGCTTGCATGTCAAAATACTTAATTTTCACGGAAAAAGCTTTGAGTAAAAAAAAAATTCTTAATTTTCATGTAAAAAGCTTTGATGTGAAAAAAAACAACTTATTTTACACTTAAAATACAGAATAGAATTCAAAATCCTTCTCCTGACCTACAAAGCGATTAATGGTCAGGCTCCAGTTTATCTTAAAGATCTCGTAGTACTTTATAAACCAACTAGAGCATTGCGCTCCCAGAGTGCAGGGTTACTTGTGGTTCCTAGAGTTTCTAAAAGTACAATGGGAGCCAGAGCCTTCAGCTATCAAGCTCCTCTACTGTGGAACCAGCTCCCAGTGTGTGTTCGGGAGGCAGACACCCTCTCCACATTTAAGAGCAGGTTAAAGACTTTCCTCTTTGATAAAGCTTATAGTTAGGGCTGGCTCAGGTTTGCCCTGGACTAGCCCCTAGTTACGCTGCTATAGGCTTAGACTGTCGGGGGACTCACTCCTCTCCTCTCTTCCCTATCTTTCTCGTTCTCCTCCTCTCCCTCTCTATTTGATATGCATTCATGTCCCTTAAATGCATGTTACTAACTCACCATCCGGGGCATCATCCCCGGAGTTTCTGTGTCCCTTATCTGGCAGGTTGCCACTATTAAAGATTACTTTTGGACCGCGAATCGTGGCTGCACCTGTTGCCCTGGTCCTGCCTGACACCAGGAAGCCTTGACATCCCCCTGGATCCATCTTTTTTTATATATACCATCGTATCATGTTTTCTGTCGCATAGATTGTCCATGTTGTATTTTTAACTATGCTGTTTGTTCTGTACACACGTCACCTATTGCACGTCTGTCCGTCCTGGGAGAGGGATCCCTCCTCATTTGCTCTCCCTGAGGTTTCTTCCATATTTCCCCCACTAATTGTGGGATGTGCGATGTGAGGGTCTAAGGACAGAGGGTGTCATACTTTGTACAGGCTGTAAAGCCCACTGAGACAAATGTATAATTTGTGATATTGGGCTATATAAATAAACTTGATTTGATTTGATTTGATTTGATTTTTCATGGGAAAAAATTATTAAAAAAAAAAAACTTGATTTTCATGAAAAAAGCTTGAATGTCAAAACAAACTTAATTTTCATGAAAAAAGCTTGGATGTCAAGAAATACTAAATTTTTTCATGAAAAAAAGCTTGGATGTGATAAAAAGCCCTTAATTTTCATGGAAAACTTTTTTTTTTTTTTAAACTTAATTTTCTTGAAAAAAGCTTGGATGTGAAAAAAACCTTAATTTTCAAAAGTTAACTCAGTAATAAATATAGTCTACGTTTCATATGTGTAAACTCTATCAGCATTTACCGTTTAGAATGAATGAAATGCTTGTGGACACCGTATTGGTATTGTTGATTTAATGTGTGAACGAGCGATGTAGAGAAGGTCACATAAAGCTAGGTGTTAGGAGGTTTGGAGCTAGGAGTTAGGTGGTCCTTGAGTGTTTTTTTATTGGTTAAGTGGTCCTTGGTCTGAAAAAGTTTGAGAACCCCTGCCATAGAGGGAAGGGAGGATGATCCATGACTTAAAAAAAAATTATAATAATTTTAATCTCGTGCCATCGTCAATTTCAGTTCATCCAGCACCTTATTAATCAATACTTGGAAAAGCAAATTACTTTTCCGTTGCCTCAGCTTTACTTTGTGTTAATGGCTAATTAGCAAAGCATGCTAGCACACTGGAATAAGATGGTGAAAATTGTTAACATTATACCTGCTAAACAGGGGCTTGTTAGCATCGTCATTGTGAGTATGTTTGCATGCTGAAGTTAACATTAAGCTCAAAGCACCTGCCATCCTCAGAGCCGTGAGCATGGCTCTCGTCTTGCACTCTTTTTAATTAGACAAAAGACTCAAAAATGCTCTAACAGTCCTTAGGATGGGTTAAGGAAAGGGGAGCATACTGAGAAAAGTCCTAACATTTACAGCATTAAGTGCAACATGGAATTAAGGCTCCTATGCTAGTCACACATAGTGAAACAGCATATGTGTGGATTTGTGCACATGCATATATTGATTTTTTTTTTCTTTTCCCCTCCCTAATCAATAAGGACTCGTGAGACAAAGGTGCGAGAGAGTGGTCAATAAAAGTGCATCCTGTTCATTTCAAGCTGAGCAGATTAGACCTAGCCTGTTGCTATGACTACTGTCAGGATGAATTCCTGTTGTGGACCAGAGCTGGGTGGACAGGTTGAACTCTAATTTCCCCTAGCATGTTCGACAGGACTGAATACAAAAATAACACCAACCCTAGTGGTCCATATGGCTGGTTCTGGGAGGACCAGCTGCTCAGGGCTTTCAAGGCCATAATCTTTATTTCACACTCGCAGAGAGCCGTTTAAATTTCTGATGAGGGACCGGTGGTGTGGAGGCAAAAGGAGGACAATGAGTGGGAAGAGTGAACCACCTGTGTGCATCTACACTTGAATTTTCTTTTTTTAAATACAGCATTTAGTCATACAGAAACAAAACACATCTTTGAACATACGTATTTCTCATATTTTACACCTGTTCACAAGCCTCTAGTTCAAATATGTGTACATGAACAATTCAAACCCACACAACAACAAAGTCTAACCATGCTGTTATCCATGCAATGCTTCCTACGACAAGGAAACACATTTTGTGTATACTAAAGCCCTCTTTGGGCTGCATTAGTAATACCATGGGAGGCAGTAATTTGATTTTGCCTATGCAAATTGGATAGTTTAGGCAGTCATCCAGGCAGTAAAATAATTTAGAAGGAACCTGAGCAATTCAGGAACATGGTCATGCGACGTGTATTACATAGCATCCTCCACAGTAAAGCAAAACCAGAAAAAATACTTTATTTAACTGGTGTTATATTGGAGTTATGTTAGTGCAACCCATCACTGGAGATATGTCCCTTGCAATTATGACACTTTACCAGGGTGCAAGTCAGTAATTGTGTGAAACACTTCCAGAATGGGATTAAAATGGCCCAGATGGTCTAAATTAACTCAAAGTTTCCAGCTGAGTTGGTAATTATGTTGGAATTTTGACCCGAGTAGCCACAGAATGTCTGATAACTTTGTTCTGAATTAGATAAAACTCAAAGGAAAATGAATTTCCCTCACAGTTTCAGTCCCACTTTCGGATTAGTGATCTCCAGCAGACAAACCAACAGACGCTGGGGCCTGTCCGGCTTCAAACCAGTGTTATATAGGCTGTCGAAAGGAAAAGCACATAGTCCATGTTATACTCCGCCTCCCAGTAGCAGTACCTGCACACCCAGGGAGGATGAGTTATGCTGAGACAGAGAAAGGAGCATCTCATCTTCTGCTTGTAAGGCCTCGGCAGATTTGAACAGCTGAGTCTGCATTTCTGATCACCTAAGATGTTGCTACTAGAAGTTACCTAAATGAATTTTAATGAATTCTGGGAATTATTAACTGTGCTCGGAGCATGACTTTAGGGATTGCATTGTCGGTTGGTTGGTCTGTCCACATTGGACATAGGATTGACTTAAAAATGTGTAATTACAGTATTCCCTACTGAATTTGGTGACCTCTTAACCTTTCATCAAGCGCCATCATTTCAACATTTCAATGTGTCCAATAATAGTTTATGAACCTCTGTGCAAAACTAATTCCATTCCCATCAACTTCAGCTGTAGGCTACTTTGTGTTTACCGGCAATTAGAAAATGTTAGCATTCGCCACATAAGCGTTGTCATTGTGAGCATGTTGCCATGCTGACGTAAAGGTTAAGTTCAAACTACAGCTGTAGGTACAACCTCGCAGCAGAGGTGGCGTTAAGACGCAGCAATCGTTAAAATTCTTTAACATTTAATGCAGTCTAACTGAGCTGCTAACATGACGGCGGAATCTCCGTCAACTTCTTAGTTTTGACCGTGAGGAGATTATCAGACGGTTGTGAGTAACTAACATTTAGAAGTTAGAAAATGTCGATCAACACATTCAGTTTCACATTCGAGATCACAACTCTCAACACTTTACTGTATGTTGAACCCATCTGTTTCATTAAAAATGACACATTTGAAGATGCTACTTAAATTATCAGTCAATTCATTGATTTGTCAACCAGAGAATTGACAAACATTTTCAGAATCGATCTGATCGGTCAAGTCATTCAACAAGACACAGGCTCTCCTCTTAAATGTGTGTATGTCACTGTAAATCAGATCATTTGGATTGTTGATGGGCTTTTTTATTTCTATTTTACATTTTATAGACTAAAAGATGAACCCATTAATAAACTATTCACAGGTTAATTGACAGTGGCTATGACCAAATTATTTATTTCAAACCAAAGGCACCCTAAATCTTAAAACCAGAAAAATTGGTCGCGGAAATTGGCACTCATGATTTAGTACAATGTGGCTATTAGAAAGCAGCTCATATTTAAAGTGCTTCCATAAAGTCTTTATCAAAGACATTATTGTAATGTCAACCACACACAATAACGGAATGAAGTGCTCCGAGATAAACAACTGTGATTTTTGTAATTCTATTAGACAAAAAAAAAAACACGAAAGGCATCACAACTCGCGATTAGCAGCACGAAAGGGCATCTCTCGTCGCAATCTGCATGCGTCTCCTAATTATTTAAACCGCAGAACGATCCAATGCTAATGTTTGATTCAAATTTATGAAAGGGAAATTGCTGCGTTTAATAGTGCAATTAATCAAACTGGTGCTGATGGTCTCTGGGGACCTTTGTAATGCACAGTGGGAGGCATCTTTAGGACACTGCACTGTGGATTAAGTGAGTCGTTGATTCATTGCCATCGACCTTCACATCCATTTGGATTTATAAGCCGTTGATGTTGAAATATGAATGGCCCCGCAGAACTGTGAACGGCACCGTTTCACTCAGCAGATTTGACACGTGAAGGCATGCGCGATTGGGTCCGAGTATTTGATTGAACATATCGCATTAGCCAGTGAGTAAACGCATACAATATGCATGTGTTGTGTTTTTTTCATTATAGCATTGCTTGTTGTCCGGCTAATACTCTCAAGGAAATCTACACACTCGCTCGCTTCTTGTCCCCCGCCATGCAGTAGATGCTAATAACAACATTACGGAGTGTACAGATCTGCCTATCCATCCTGAACCCATATTCCCCTCCTACTAATGGACTGTCATATGAAAACACACAAAGAACCGTTCACATCTTTTATTACTGGCAGGTTTTTGCTCTCCGGTGGGAAATGTTGTTTTGCTGTCAACCCATCCCTCTTGCCCGGGCTTATATTTGTGGAGACAGCTCCCAATTAAACACAGCAGCCAATGACACATATCAAAATAATGCATGCGAAGAACTGGCTGAAATAGAGAAAGTTGCAGCTAAATCTTTCATTTCAGCTTGTGATGTGGACAGAATGAGGCAAGGAGTAGCTTGGCTGTATAGTCGTACATGCATGGGCGAATCACTCCAATATATGTGCATCCTATTCCATAGATACTGTATATAGCAGCTATTCGTTTTTCCATGGAGAGATTTAATGAATGTATTATAAGACAAAACTGTATGTGGATGCATTGATTAACCACACAGAGGCCTGTCATAAGAATTGAATTAATTCATGCTTGGTTTTCCAGGGATATCTCACTAGGGGCCGGTCAATGAAGCTTAAACATTTTTCATAAATATTTTTTTCATCAGCCTCCAAACATAAACCTTCTAGCACCTCTACTTCAGGAGTAAATAAATCTTAATGTATAAATCAGAGAACCACAGTGGAGCTTTGCAAAAGCACTTCACTCGGTTAGAACAATCTGTACCCAAGGGTATGAGAAACTATGAACTATAAAAGAATGGGCGAGGAAATTTGGTGGAACTTCCTAATATGATATTTAATCAATTTTGTTTAATCAAGAACTGATTCCTAATTCAGTAGGTCTAATTGGAACAGAGACTGCACACTGTGGTAGCTGAGGCAGAAAAAAATGATTATGTAGGACAAACTTCCAGGCTCAGGGCCATATCCTCATACCAAAGTGTAATATTGCATTAGTTGTTTGCAAAGCAAACGGACATTTATGAAGACACACACGCCGGTAAATGCGAAAGTAAACCTGTAGCTCACGAGCGTGCAGTCATGACCTCTACAGGTTTACATGATCAGTGGTTACAGCTGTTTGATAACTTAGCCTCAGGTAGCACATAATGGCAAAAACAGCACTGTGCTAAGGATATTATGCCCAAATCCTCGCCAAACATCCAGTGCTGGGACGCCAACTCCAAAGGTATTAAGTGGCATTCAAATTTAGTTCTATCTGCATCTCAAATGCACTGCATATCCCTCCATTATTCAAGGTTTATGCAAACTCATAATGCTGCCTAATTGCCTGAGCAAAGTTAAAGTGCTTAAGTGTAGGTCCAATAATCTGCCAGTCATGAAAACGTGACGTTTGGCCAAAAAATCTGAATTAATCCTAATTTTACCCTTGCTTGGCTGGCCTGATTACAAGTTACAGTTTTCCTTACCGAATAAAACAGATTACACTCTTGCTCAGAGAGAACATTGGGAGGCTATGCAAATAATTCATCTGATATTTGAGTTTGAATAATGCATTTCATAATCAAAATTGGAACATGAACACTGTTGGGACATTGTATATATTATTATGACTAATGGAATTTGCCCACAGCAGTCCCAAAGTTCATCAACTGCCATACATTCGCTAACCAAATGACTTGCAGTGCCACACAGCTGCCATGCTTTATTTTTTTCAGTGTTTCCACTTTGATTAATGCCGTTTTTTCTGTGGCGACATTAATGTCAGATGCACTGTAAAGGTTGTGTTTCGATTACAGAAAATATGGACACACATGCATTTACCTTTAAGCCATGCAGATAATGTATTCATGCATATTAATTTGGTTTTCGTATTCCAAAGTAGTTTGTATCTTGCCTCAAAACATATATTTTATATGCAGCAGAAGTATATAAAAAAAACAATTATTATTTTTTTTTATCATTAAACCGATCCTAAAGCTTCTGTTTGCGTCAGTGGAGGACACATCTGAAATTACTAACTGAAGGTTAGATACAATTTGTCTCCCGAGTCTTATTTTTGCCCGTACATACTTTGACAATATATGAGTGTAGAAGTCGCCAAGTGGAGCTTTGAATAAATAGTCCGTTTAAGAAGTGATGAAATAGTTTTTGTTTATAAACTGGGTTTTATTACACGGGTGTACCGATGTGTTCAAGATATTTTGAGCTAATGAGAGACATTTATTTTGCACTAATTGGGAATTAATTGTGTGTATTTCTCTAAATGAATTCCAAATTTTGGTTCTTTATTTATTTCAATGTGTTGTTTTGCTCTTTATGCAGAGTTGACTAACTCTGCAATTGCACACCATTAAGTTGAGTTAATTATTCCATGTGACTAGTATTTAAGAAAAAAAAAGACAAGAAGGAAGGGAGTCGACAGGAATTCTGAGTGGAAGCCTTGAGAGTTTGTAGTTCTGTTTAAAATTAGGAGGTAAATGACCACATGTATAATAAAATGGTACTCTAAATGAATATGTATAATGTCTGTGGTCTGCATAATCACAATCTGCATGTTTTGGGCCTGACGGCTGACTTGACATAAAAACTAATCACAGCTCAGAGCAACATCCCGGTCTGTTCTCATTCAAAGAATATTAATGTTAACTGCTGGACCAAGGCGGCTCATTAGAATATTGTACAGAACCGGCAGATTTAGCTTGTTTTCCCAAGTAGTACCCTCAAGTCACACATAATGAATGTAAACCATATTTTTCCTCCTCAGAAAAAAACTTGCATTAAGGTAATCTACCTATATTCAACTGCTGCAGAGTCATCCATCACCTTGTCTTGTGCTCAATGTTAGTGATTTGTTTGGAAAAAAGCCTAGAACTACCCATGCTGTGCTTGTTCCTATATAATCATCCACAATGAGAGATATTGGAAAGGTATAGTCTCTCATATCCAGACACATCTCCACAGCACTAGAGAAATGTCTGGCTACACACTTTATCATTCTGGTATGAATGGGGTGGGGGGGGGGGGGGGGGGGGCGGGGGGGGGGGCGGGGGGGCATCCTGGCTTGCTACCAGCCATGACAGCCATTCTGGTTTTGTTTTTACCTTGTGTGTGTGTGTGGGTGGCATCATGACAAAATGGGGTCCTGGAGACTCCTACGTAGCTATTTTGAGTATTTTTGCAGTCCCAAAAGTGTGTGTGAGTGTGTGTGTGTGTGTGTGTGTGCGTGCGTGTGTGTGTTTTATCGAAATGAAGGTCGAGTTTGAAACTGGCCGTGGTCTGAGGAAGGGTACCCCCTTGGTTTGCATTGCTATAAACCCATCACAATCTTCTTGGGTGGCACTAAGCACTGGATGCAGTGGCGGTGTCGTTGCAAAATAGATATCATTCTTAAATAATAAATAGAGCAGGAGGAGAATAACCACAGTCTGCATCTGGTGACTCAGACTAGAAAAAAGGTGTAACTCGTAAAATTCAAAGATTTATACCTCTTGATTACCACAAAAGAGTCTATACTGTCTCTGTTAAGGGATGTAAATGACAGGGCAGCAAGAACAATCTGCCTTTTATCCCTAAGAATAAAACGTATTTTTTTTCGAAAATAATGAAAATTTTTCATTAACCCATTCACTCTTAAAGAAACATTATTATTATACGTCATTAGTCTTCTCTGATTCCTGTCCAGGCATTTTTTTTTTATTTGCATTAAACATATTAATATATTCTTGTTTTTTTTTTTTTTTTTTGCCACACAAAATAAAATACAACAAATAAAAACCATCTTTAAAAAAATATTTTCTAAAACACAACTTGCAAGTCCTGGCCCGCTTTGTGCCAAGTATTACCAAACGTTCGATCTACAGAACCTGGCGACCTGTGAAAAACCCAGAAGATTGTAGAACAACACTTGCTAAACTCAACAACAACAAAAACTCACAGTTGTGAAGTCATTTCCAAAATCCTTTAAAGACTTCTAACCATCTGGATGAAAAAATATTAATTCTATTGGAAAAAAAACAACAAATATTATTACTTCTACATTATTTGCCAAGTTGTGCCTCTTTTTGTAATTCAAATAAAGATGGAAATAGAAATATCTTGCTCACTTTTTATGATGTGAACCAATATGAAAAATGCTATTATCAGTTATACTGGTATATTTTGTTGCTCCTTTCCAATATGTTCTATTTTCATGCAATATAACACTTTCATACTTTGCTTTGTGCTTTACAGAAGGAGCTAGAGGATGTGACTGATGTGATTTCTGGCTACTATAAATACAGTTGTAACATGGGTTAAAAATTATGTTTTTTTGATAAAATATCTTTTTCATCCAGATAGGATGTTTGAAGTTTCTAGAAACGGCTTCACAAAGTGTTGCCAAACAATATCCTGGGTTTTTCAAAGATCACTGGGTATTTGTGTGAAATCACATGCTTACCTCTTTGACTCCAAAGTAAAGACACGAGAAGCTCAAAAGAAATAAATAAAATAAATCCAACCATGTTGCCAGTTATCCTGTCAGTAATGTGATTGTTGATGGAAAAAATGTCTTCCATCAATGTTTTTTTCTTTTTTTTTGTCTGTCCAACCATTTTAACTGTCAAGAGATGATGAGAGCTACTTCTCATCCTGACTGTTCCTCCTTTTATTCCAAAGAAGTCGATATTGTGTTACTGCAATCCACGTTTTAAAAAGCCTTTACGTGAACGTGCTACCGATCATCTTGTGAGGAGGCTCCGTCTGCTGTCTCTTTAGCTGACAGTGGTTGGTTGCGATTATTCGTTTAGCGGTACAGGCGGGAAGCTATCGTCCCTTCCCAGCATGAATGACACCACTGATACTGGCGTCTCTTTTATACCTGAAACATATGATGACGAGAGTGCAGCTTGTGTTATACAAGGAATATGTTTAGGGGGTAAAGGGATCACTTTGAATTGGATTGATAAATATGACCACGAGTCAGAATCAGACACACTTTAAAAGCAGAGTATGATAAGAGTCAGATAATTTGTCCTGCTGACATTTAAGCTCCGATAAACTATATGGACAATTTGAGTTTTGAGTAATGTTTGCTCAACACTATAGTGCCCAGCTGATTGAAGAAATTACTGAAACTTTTAAAGCAATGAATACTTTGCCAACCTTATTCCTAAAACCTGTTTTTAATCTTTCTTTTTTTTTTTCACTGCTTTTCAAATAGTGGAATAAGTATTCTTCAGCTTCCTTCTACAGTCAGTCAAGTCGCTTATGACCTTCAGGTTCTAAGCCCTTAAGTCATTCATTTCCTTTTGACATCTGTTTTGCAAAAAAAAAAAAAAAAAAACTCTATATGTGTAACATTGAATCTTTTCTCCCAAGTTTTCTAATCGTGCCCCTGGTACACTTTTAATCGTACAAATAACCATGAGCTTCTCAGGATTTGGCCAATGTCAATCTTAGCTGTTGTGACACACACCTCCATATACCCAGGAGGATGTATCAACAATAAAGCCCTCTAATACACGGTTAGTGTCAGTCAATCTTCAACTCGGTTGCACACATTTCGAGTCACTACTTTTCAAAACTGCCAGGTTGAATGAACGGTAAACATAATACATATCCATCAAGATGACAGGCCTCCCGCTTTTTTTGGGCCCTTTCATTAAGACCTCAGCCTCACGAGTCTATTGATGCAATGTGACGTAGCGGTAATCTGTTCATTTCTCCGTCCGACAGTAGAGACGCATGCAAAGTAATCTAACATGGGGCAATGCATTGAAGAACGCTGGGGACGGACCGTACCCTGTGGTGGCTTACTATGTATTTAATGTAACGAACAACACTGGTGACGTTTAGTCTTTTTTTTCTCTTTTTTTTTACTGATATGTAGGAAAAAGTAGAACGAAATAATATTGCACTTCTAGAAAAAGTACTGAAATAGGATACAGATAAGGACATTCAAACACAAAAACTCAGTTACAGAAACTGTGTTGCTTGAACAGTGTTTTGAAGCACTTCTTGAAGGTGTGGCACATCACATGCACCTTGGGTCTCTGTTCTTCAAATCTGGTTAGGATGATGTGTGAATACCGAATAAGCTTTAAAATATGAAGGTAAAAAAATGGTGAAGTGTAGAGGAGATGCAAAAAAAAAAGAAAAAAAGAAATGACTTACAACTTTGTGCTTCAAAGACAAAATAATGTGAAATGAAAGACAGTATCGAACACCTTTAACTTTCGGGATTAAACTTCATGTAAAGCCTCTAAAACGAGAGTAATAAAGGACAATCTTATTCTGTTTCATAGTAAGAACATCCATAATTCATGACTTCTTAATTAGTTTGATGGATCACATTTAGGGTGAAATGTATTTGTCAAGCAGTGACTTTCTAAGAGCTTTCAAGGAAAAAGGAAGCGATTTTACAATCGGACAATACAATTCATACCCGTCTCCATGCAGCACATACTTCGCCTCCAAGTGTTGCAGATGTTGCAACAGATAAAGGCTCATTTGACCTATTTTACTCTTTATATTACCACGTGAGGCAAACCGATCTACAGCATTACTCGTACAAAGTGTGTGGTAATCCAGGAGTTCCTCCCGTTTTGCTTTTACAAAAGAATGTTTGGAGCTAAGTTTTACTGTTGCACAATGTTTGACTCGCTGGAAATACTCTCACCTCACTCTACTTATCAAACCGTCATCATAATTATTCATTCTGGCGCTGTTCACAAGCCAGTAGCATGAAGTTGAAGTACTGGATCGGGTTTATATACAACTGTGTTTGGAGGAGTTGGATCGTCTTTCAGTAGGACAGGAAAGAGAGAATCTATTCATAGGTTCTCAGGAATAATAAAGTTCAGATTTGAAATTTAAGGAGGATTATTGGGACATGAGCAGTTATGTTTTTTTTACTGTGAGACTGAACACCTACACTACGGGTCCAATAAAGAGCTGGAGAATAAAATTATTAATTTTTTTTATTTATTTATTTTTGAACCTGCTGACATTATTCACGTTTATCTTTATCTTGAGAGTAACAACATAATGAACGCTCTTTTAAAGTGCGGTACTTAAAAGCTGTCAAATGAGCATTTTCATATTATCGCAGGAGCCGCTCATAATGGTAAGACTTGTAATAGTTCTAGGGTGGGCTTTTAACTTTCAAATTCGTACTGTATCTTAATTAAGTTTCTCATTCCCCCATAATCTTGCGTCATAGGCATTTCACTGATGCACATCGTCAGACCTACTTAAAAACTGAAATTCAGATTAAGCTTCAGTTCCTAGATCTCCTGTATTACAAGCAGACAGCATTAAGCTGTGCAAGATTTAGAGTAATGGATTCCTGACTGTGTTGCCGTGAGCCTGAAATGGTCATGTAAGAGAAAAAATAAATCAGGGGAAAGGATCAGTTTTGAGAAAAAACAACGAAATTAAACAATGAAAAGGTTATTAAATGAAAATGATTAATTATGAGCAAAGCATTTTTGTGTTGGTGAAATACATTTGCTGATATCTTCCTTTCTGCTTTGCCAGAAGGTTTTTTTATTTTTTATTTTTTTTTTAAACAATGAAGATTTGCTTATTATTATGTGTGTGATTTTTATTTTTATTTTTTCCTAGGGCCAAGTTTGCCAAGAGAGACATTCTGCTGTTGAGAGATAACTTCTTTTCACATCAGAAAACCTTTGACTAAAAGAAATGCGGCAAACATAAAAAGCAAGTACAATAGCCCACCGTTGCACTCCGAGATAGAAGAGCTAAGCAGTTCTTTTCATTGTGTAGATTTTCAATATTTCTTAAAAGGTTCTGCCATTAAAAGTGCAACGTGATAAAACGACAGAGGTTCCCTAAAGAGAAATACTTTTGTCATTTTTATCGACTACTTTTTAACTCATAATGATTGTCTGTCTGTTTGCAGAGGTGATTTACTCTGATTTACTCCATTGTTGCCCCCCCCCCCCGCCGCCGCCGCCGCTTTTGGTCCAAAAAAAATAGTGGGAATTATCACCTTTGTGGCTCAGAGATGGCATAAGTACATCTGTCAGCATTGTCGTCATTTTACCATTGGATGACAGAAACTTACTTTAAAAAAATAGATTTTTGAAAAAAACTGACCGCTTCCATAATGAACACTTGATTTTTATTTTACTTACATTTTTACATTTTTTATTTTTTTTTTTAGAACTTTAACTCTTTACCTACTTATGTTATTTGGTGCTTTTGGCTTCAGAGGTATGATTTTAAAACAGTCGAGGTAGGCGGGACATTCTCCCTACCGACTACAATACTCCTGCTGCTAGAGTGCCTGACATGTAATGGATTATAATAAGTACGAGGCTGGATATAATCCTCGCCCACTCACCAGCAGCGTGTTTTAAATCTCAGTCAAATATTAAGATTGCTATTCCATTAGCTGAGTGAGAGCAGGTTCTAACTAAATGCAATCCAAGCAAACAAAGCTACTGTAAAGTGGAAGTTAAACCAGGGAGCCCACCTCGCCTCAGCGCTCATAACACAAGGTCTAATATTTTCCTAAAGCACTTCACTGCATTCATTTATTCCCCTTCTTCCTGTATTTGTTCCCAAACCAAATCGGTTAATTTCCCTCGTTTTGTGTTTACTCCCAAACCATTTATCCTTCTCTCTACGGGTATTTCCAAACCTTTTAACCTTCCCTTTTTATTCTTATGTTCAACTGCTGCCAATGTCACAATGACGGTGATGGGAACGTCGCCTGAAAAGAAAGAAATGCCACTGCATTTCAGATGGTTTATTCCCCCCCTTTACCATGCTTGTGGAAAAAAATTGAGTTGCCCGTCACTACCTCAGCACTATAATGCCATGAGGCTGAAAAATGTCAGACAAACACACTACATATGTTTATAATGTACGTCAGCAATGATACATGGGTTGGACAAAATAACACGGACATATGTCATTTATATTGCAATTAAAAGGAATGTCAAACTTCATCAGAAGTTGATAGAGTTTGATCAACACGTCTCATTAAAGTTTAATGAATAGAACGTTGTGAGCTTTGAAATGTGCAGGCTTGTGTTATATTGTACAGTGTTTCTTTTATTTTGTCCAGCCCCTTCGTTCATTTTAACCCCTCGTATTTTTCAAGCGAAATGCCCCGGAACACCAGCTAGTTGGACAAATTCAATATTTTTTTACTGAATATTAACAACTGTACTTTCCCTGCCAACATTATGCCTTTCCAATTGTTCTGATAAATGAGCCACGACCTCTACGACTGTAGACCTTTTTCATAATTTATGTGAAACCACTCATTCAGAAATATCCATCCATTCTTATGTTACACTTAATATATACTAATAGTTCTCTTAACAGGGTTTAAATAAATCTATTTTTCACGTGTGCGAGCAAGTGAATCATCATGTCGTGTTTTTTTTTTTGCAGCACAAATCCAGGAAATTAAATTGAAATATCACTTGGCACACTGAGCAATTCTGCTCCCTGTGTCCCTCTTCCCTCAAAGTGCAGTCCCACCGTGTGCTTGATGTTCAGCCACAGGCTAGTCAGCTGTTGGCCTCTTTTTTAAAAAATTTTTTTTTAATGGCCTACTTTACAGCCAGGATAGAGGTCTTTGGAACCTGGGGATAAACACTCTTACATCTGTGCTCAGTTCCTGTCAACGTATGTCTTTGCATTGTGGAGCTGCAGCTGTACGTTGCATTGTTGCTTTGCGAACACATCCCACATATGAGGACGGTACGGACTCGGCTGGAAAGGAGCCAGGTAGTTTTAACCCTGAGCCAGTGACAGCTGCACTGCTGATTTCACGCCGGGATACCTCATCCTGAAATGTAATTTTTAAAGGGAATTTATCCATTTATTTAAACATCATTCATGAATGATTTAATACATCCTAGTTTCCTACCATGGAACTATGATTGTGTACGTTATATCTTTAATTCTTGCCCATATACGCCACACCAAACAACACATGTCCTTGACTTCCACAACAATAACCTCATGCAAATGCCTTTTTATTTTTTGAACGTTTCTGATAAACTGTGTGCTTAATCACACACATTCTCATGCTTGCTGCTTAAATAACCAGAATAAGGCAAAAACCTCTGACAGCATTTCAGTCGTAGAGGATTAGTGATAGAGGAAAAAACACTGCCCTTAGATTTACTTTAACTAACTAGAGTCACGCAGCCCAATGCCTGCCACCCTGCAATACCAAGATAATAATCAGTAGATAATCTTAAATGTGATGAGCTACAAATTGTGAAACTGTGTCTGTGTCACGGACGCAGTACCCCCACCCCCCTTTCAGCACCCCGCGCTCCCTTTTATAGTGCAAAAGGAAAACGTTTCTCCGTGGTGTATGTGTGTGTACTTACAAGCTCACCCTAAAGAATAAAATACATTTTTATTCTTTTTTTTTTTTTTTGCATTTGTGAACGTGTTGTGTGTCATTTTAGCAGACATATACCAAAAAGTAATCTCAAAACCTAAAGATACTGTGGTGTATAACCTAACAATACACAATGTTCATATTGATTATCATAGAGGAAGTATATCCCTTTAGGAAGGGGCCTGAGGGAGGCTGGAAGGGGCCTCTCCACTTATCAATAGAGAATAGGATATCTGTTTTTAATTAAAGAACATCCTCTACACACTAGATAATAGGACATCTGTTTCTAATTAATAACATGTGGGTTTGCCCATATCTGGTCATCCATACATTGACCTCAGATGACCTGCTAGGGGGTGAGGTGGTCTCTGTGCCCTATAAATAACAGGGACAGAGTGATGTAAGGAAAGGGTTCATTTTGGCTTGGAATCCTCACATCGCCTGTTTTTGGTGTTTGATGCTGTGCTACTTGTAATAAACCTTTTATATGCAACGAAGCCGGTGTCAGCAGAGATTCCTTCATCATCATCACAACATCACGACGAAAGAAACCACAATACTCTGTAGATTATGGTTGACAGTGTGGTCATCTGCCATCACCGCAACTGGACCCGTGAAATAATACTTAGATAGACACCCTTTCTTTCTATTTATGCCTCATAAACACAACTTTGCAGGAGCTTGCCATTAGCACGAAAGCTAATGCTAGTGAGCTTCCACTTCCCTCATAGCAAACAAACTTAACAGCATAATGGGTCCTTCCCAACTGTTGGATGATATGAGCTTACATCACGGAGATGCAGCGTTTTGAAATTGTTGAATAAGCGATTTGTGTAGACATGCGTGGGCTTGTGTTGCAGATAATGGCACACCATGGAATATGACAGCTCGTTTCTTAGGAACACCCACTCTCAGCTGTCACTCAAGTGATGTCCACACCAAGACTCGAGGCTTATACACCGTCTCCCAAACATTTTTCAAGAATTTGAGGATCCTTTTATTGTCATTCTGCAACACAGGGGGGCATGTAGTCCATTTAAGATACACAAGAGAGAGAGAGAGAGAGAGAGAGAGAGAGAGCAGCAGTGCATTCCTGTAGTGCACTTTTTGAATTTCCATGAGGAAGAACGTAAACGGCAGCAACAAAAGCAATGGTGAATTCTCTGGTCAGATAATATGACCGACTATTTTAACAGTTTTAAAAATATCAACATCAGTGAAACGTTGTCCATCAACTTTGACGTTTAAATGCAACATTATGTAAAGAAACCGAGTCTGTGCTCTGTCCTGCCGTCCGCCAATCAAGCGGGATGGCTTTATCCGGGAGATGTAGGCAGTGCACAACAGTCTCCGATCTCTCGTTGCTGGGTTAGCCTGAAGTCTTATTTCATCCTTTTTATTTAGTTGTGAACGGACATTAGCCAGCAGCATGCTGGGTATTGGAATAGCCTTAGGTCCTAGCCGCGTTAGCTAGGAATGCTACCATTCCTGGCTCTCCGTTGGGGGCGGTCACTCGTGGTCAGCCGGGTCTGGAACGTGGTGCCTCCTTCTCCGATGACTATGATCGTATCTCTGTCATAGGCCAGACATGCTCCAGTAATAAAGGCGAAAAGACGACAAATTAAAACCAAAATTTAAATTGAAACAAAAATGTTGCAATGTTCATGGGTGCTACTGGCCGCAGCATCTACATGCACCACCAGTACAATTCAGTTTGACTTCTCAGTAAAGAATAGTTTGTACTTCTTTTGAACAGTGGGGGGGGGGAAATATGCACAATCGCAAATGTTTAATGTTACACAAAAAAGTGCTGAAAATTCAAAATTCCAGTCTGTTTTCAACATATTTATCACGTCACTAAAGGAAACAAACATGGCAAACTATTTCTGAAAATGTAACGAGCAGATCTAAAATTCCCAGGTCTCCCAGGTCTCCCAGTTTATGTGTTGATCATCCACACTGGAATCTCATCAAACTGAAGTTATAGTCCCGCCTGAAATGATTACAAATATACACATGCAACATATTGATCGAAGTGAGTCTTTCTTCGTGTGAAATGACTCACATTTCTAAACAGTCGTGGCCGTTCTAAATTAGATTCCTATTAATGCATAATGTAAAAACACACAGGGTCGTAGGTCGTGATTTAGGACATCCACATCCCCTCCAGAGATTCACGGGAGACACTGAGGCCAACATGTGGCTCATCTGTGAGGCGAGGAGGATGAGGAGTTGTGGATTCTTCAATTTCATCCCTTACCAGGACTCACCAGTGAACAAATGACACATTCAGAAACATTCGACACAGAAGAGGCAAAGGTTAATGAGTTCCAGCAGGAAGACAAATATGTACGTCAAGCACACGTTTCTGTGCGGCGCTAAAGCGCGTTATTAAACTTTTTTATATTTTTTTAACGTTACACTTTGGTAACAAGTGATTATGCGGGGAGGAAATCTGAGACGCAGTAAATGTGATTTGTGTGAATGATTCTTAAGGTGCAACCGCATCCAACACTCGTGCCAAGTGTTCGCTAAAGGTCAAGTGAATGATTATCCTGTTATGGGAACAATCATCTCTGCAACATTTCACTACATTCTGTTGAATTGTTGATCACTGCTGGAAAAAAAAAAACAAAACCCACAGAGCTATACGCCGAACCCCCCGCACCCCCACCCCTAACCATTCCCCCTTATTTTTTCATTTACATTGTAGTTTCACTCCACTGCGCAGCATTTTACGACTGCCATAAATGGATTGTTTCGTCCCAGCATCAAATCAATCTGCCATTCCCACTGACACACGACATTTGTTTTGTGCTTGAGGTGTTTGAAAAGAAACAAATGGGAAATTGGCCATCACCTTGGTGTGAAGCCTTCGCGAATCCACTCATTCTCAGTCACTCGCATCCACTCTTGCTGCTCCTAATGCGCCCGTATCAAATGAAGCAGTGCAGTATTATAGCACTGAGTTGGATGACTGCCATCACAAAAGCAGTGAAATGAATATATTCCTGGCGCTTTTTGGAGGATGGAAATTTAATCAATTGAAAACAGGTCGAGGGTGTATTATTGAATGCTTGCCAGTGCTGCCCCATTAATAATGACCTGATTCAAAATTCAGAACCCGGTGTGATTTTGTCGACGGAAACTTAAAACAATGTCTCAAAAATAGGATGCAGACCCTTTTTTATACAGATATCCCAAGACAGACAATTTAGCTTTGCTTGGTGACTCCTGACATGAAAAGAAAATGCACTTAGTTTATTACACCTGTCAATGCAATAAGATCAAAATTATTATAATTTATAATAATATATATATATTATTATTATTATAAATTATAATCTACTCCAGTTATATCTACGTTGCGTCATTATTGTCAAACTGGTCTGTGAAATTTAGTTTTTTTTAAATTCTTTATTCAAAATCCAAATCTAAATCAAAGGAGGAGTAGAAATGTATGAATTCATAATATGTTTGGCACATCATAGGATGCCAGACTGAAATGTAAACATCACATCAGAATTTCTTTCAAACCAGTGTGGATTTTACACGTATTGAAATAAATGAAATCTCATCCACTTATTTTCATTTGCCTGCTCCTAATCTATCAAGGTGGGTCGCAGACATCCAACAACAGATGTTCTTCATTATGCTGTTGTTATACAGCACATCTAGCTTCAGGCCGCGGCACATTGAGCAAAGGGCTGATTCCGCTTATTGGATACACAAGAACAACAAACCTATTAAAGATTGGGGTATGAACAAGAGTATTACGGGCCCAGAGGAGGTGATTTCATTAATATTATTACACATTTGGAAGACAACCAATGAGACAGCAAAAACGTCCCCTTGTTTCTTTTGTTCGATGGACTGATCATTACTCTACTGTTTGCTTGGTATACTGAACTTGGAAGTGCACACTGCAGGCAATATCTTGTGTTCTCACAGAGTGTTGTGATCTACTCACAGGGGAGGAGAGAGGCTATAAAATCCAACCGCCTGCAGCTGAAGCTTTACAGGGTAGATGAATATGAATTCCCTCTATTTAAAACCAATGTGTTCTACTCTGACAAAGTGAACAAGAGCAAAAACTAAAACAAATGATGATACTTTTTAAAGGATAGTGGGCGACGCTGCTGAATTCCTTGGTGACAAAATTAAACATCTACTTAACTGGAGCTTTTCACGGCACGATCACTGTGTACAGTTCTTCAAACCACGGCAGAAGATTTACACGGTTCCCGATGAATCACTTTTTAATATTTGGTTTATAAGTATTAGTATATATAAGTGTTTTTAATCATTCAGGCTGGGCTTAGTTTCTCACAAGAAATTGTGTAGCAGAGGTGGTGAGTTTAGCCTGTTTGTGGCTATTTGTCTGACTCTTTCCCGACATTACGGCGTGCTCCTCTGATTAATTACACACGCATTGGGTCAGTCCATAAAACAGTTCCTGATGCATCTTATCTGGTTACGCTCTGAGGCATGTGTGGCCTTTGGGTGTAGCATAGATGTTCAATTTCAGATTTTCTGTCCTTTTTGTTCATCGTGTGAACCCCCAGATTTATCTTGCAATCCTTTTTGAGAAGTCCCAGGGGATTAGATTAGACAATCTAATAAAAACGACTCAGTTTTTCTTAATTTTATACAACGCTAGTTCAGTGCCCATGCAAAACATGCCTGTTTGGAACGGGGCGAGTTCTTGGCGTGTTGTGTTGCTGCTCATACAAACGACTTCACACTCGACAATGCTCTTGGTTAACGCTCTGGCTAAGGGGAAAAACAACACCCAAGTAGCAGGTACAGCTTTTTTAAATGCACTCAGCGGAGGTGATCATTTCCAAATAAGAGTATCAGTCGCTTGCTTCGACATAACCAGCGCAGGTATAAAGTACAGCTTGGATTTAGCCAGCGGTAACGTTGTTAGTGTTATTTCTTAGTATGGCAAAAATGTCCACAATCTGAGGTGGTTAGGACATAGACACCCACACAGAGACAGACTGAGAGTCCTTGCTTTATGGTTGGATTAAAGTAAGATCCTTACGGAGCAGACAGTGCAAAACATATATTATTCCATTTTATATTATGCACTTTAATTCTATTATTATTACATTGTAATATATAAAATAATACATAAAAATGTTTACAATAAATATTACCGACACTTTCTGTGCGGCCCGGTACCAAATGATACGTGGCCCGGTACTGGTCCGCGCCCCGGTGGTTGGGGACCCAATGCTTTTAAAACATGTGACATGCAAAGGGGAAAAAAATATATATATTTTTTCTATATCTTTAAGTCGCAGCTTTCGAGATGCAGCCTCAAGTGTTTCTCTTTTCTGAGCTTCCCCTCTGACACTACTGAACACTAACAGTAATACTAATACTAATATTAACTAATACTAACAGTACTCGTTTTCTTTGTCTCGGTATTACTATTTAAAAAAAAATAAATAAATGAAAATTTAAAGAAAATGAAAAATAATTGTTGCATTGCATTGTTCTCAGGGTAAAAGCGATCAGACCCGAATACACTCGTTTTAATTTTGAGCAGAAAACGTTTTCATTTTCCAGCACACTCCCTTCACCGTGAATTCATGAACATTCAAGTTGTGACGTTCACTTCCCTGGAATGAGTATTCAGGTCTGGCGCTCAAATGGCAAAATAAGAGCCTTCAAATGTGCAATTAAGGATACACAGAAAAAATTGCCTTCACCCTCCTGTTTTTCTTCCTTTTTATGAAACAGAAACATGTTGACACTAACTAAAGTAAAACTAAAATGACTGGCAGAAAGGCTTTTGAGTGGGACAGCCTATCTGGTAGATAAATGTCATATCTCAGTGTGTATTTGTATGTGTGTTTTAGGTAAAAGCTTTCTCTGACAAAGTCAATTCAAATAGTTTTTCTATCCCTGTCTCATTTGCCACAAGCTGGCCACGTATGATATATAATTAAAAAAAAACGACTATAAACTGAAGCCTCAGAGACTCAAAAATAAATTGAATTTCTATGAATACTGTGTATTGCTCACATTGTGTTGCCCTAATTTTGCAGTGTTGTTTCCTATGTTCAGCGATCCCTCTTGGAATTCAGACAAACGCAGTGTTGATTCTCGCCATGAATATCAAATGAAAAATGAATATTAATACATTCCCCTGGCATGCCTCAACCAGAGTGAGAATGGAATCAAACTGCAAGATGTCACAGTGAAGAGCAAACATCCTGCTGCTCCTCCATCGGAAACACATGGCCTTCCGCATCTTAAAGAAAAAGCAATGTGAGGTCTATTTCGCTGGCAAAGGGGATGGACACCTCTGACCTCAGTCTTGACGAAGCGAAGATAAAAAAAAAAAAAAAAAGAAAGAACTCTACCTTCACTTCACCAGAAAGTTATTTCAAAAGTTATGCGGGCCCCATTTCCCACATCCGTTGGTTTTAGTTGAATATGCTGATGCAATCTTCTGCATGGAATTTCAGATAGCACCAGGGAGCCGACTGGCAGGGGAAAATCTACTCAGACTCCCATCAAACTGCAGACACAGAAGTGGGATCGCACAGATTTAAAGAGCTGCTAAATTGTATTCATTACTGTTAGAACAGCAGTAACTGCTAATCACAAAAAGAAAACCCTGCTAACACATTGTTCATTTTATTTGCCTAACAAAGTTAGAACCTTAGCAGGAGAACCATCGACGCTCACGTTTCGCTTCCATAGGAGGCGATTTAGTATGCTGGATTTAAGTCCTTTTTTTTTTATGGGGGGTTTGCATGGTGTGTGGAGAGGTGCTTACTTAGGGGTGGAGGCTGTGGAGTTGTCTGGCTGCTTGGGAGACCATGCATGCTGCTGCACCCAGTGGGAAGCAAATGACCGACGCACACCAGCTACGCAACAAGGATCACCTACACAGCTCTCCAGCTCTCTCTGGCAGAGGGGATTTTCTCCAGTAATTGGAGCAGAGAGTGGACCTGAACATCCCATTTTGGAGGGGGAAAATGGCAGATGTGAGATGCCAGAGTTGATGCAGAAATAAATACATTTCTAGCTGTAGCTTATCGGTCATCATTCTCAATAAACTGACACATCTTGTAGAAATTCCAGCTATTTTTATTTTGTTAAACTAGCATTCTATGTCCGTTAAATGAACATTTTAAGACATCTCAACTCAAAATTCTTAATCTCATTTGTTGTTGTTTGGACATGTTTCATGTGAATACCCCTGGAAGATTCACGTTTCGCCGGAGTTTCATGAAAATAGAGTTGAATCACTTTGGGGTTGTGAATTAATGGAGTGGGGTTAATTTGCTTTAGGCATAGTTGACTGCCCCATTCTTAGCCGTCCCAGGGGAAAGATCGCCCAGGTTTGTTATGAGTGGAGAGCCTGCTACAAAAATAAGTCCGTTCCTCACAATCGCGTGTGTATTGCCATGCAGATAAGAATGCAATATGAAACACAGAGACACACTGGGGAAATGCTGCAAAAGTGTGCTTTTATTTAAAAAACAAAACAAAAAAAATTCAAGGTGGTCGGAGGTTGGTTGCAGGACAAATGAAAATCAACTCGGGCACTGGTGGCATCCCTCCGTACGTGAGGATGACATTTGAAGAAGGGGGCTTTTGCTGCATTTAAATGATGTGGGATGCAAAGCAGCGTCGGGAAAGATTCACATGTTTACATAACCGGAGATGGTGTCTGCCAGTGTTTTTGTGCCTCTGCTTCACTCATTATCAGGAGTTCCAGCTGTTTGACACCCTTACTGCCTTATGTTCAGCGGGTTGTGTTGTTTTGCACCCAAAAGAGGCCCATAACGGCATCAATAAACGCAAACAAAATACAGCGATACGATTGGCTACAATTCTTGAAAGTAGTTCAAAAGAGATATGCCATATTCTGCTTTAAGTCTGATTTATTGGAAGTTATTCTGATGTTGATGTTAACAGTATTCACAAGTTGGGAAAAATAAAAATAAACCTCGACTTCCACATCATGTGAAAAAAGCACATGACGCACAACAATGGTGGAAAAGGTAGAACACATACCTCTTCTCCATCCAAGAAAAGCACAGGTGTGACTAAATAACATCAACGATTTCCTTTTTTTACATTTCTTTTTTTTTTTTTATTTAAGCGTGCCAGTAAGCCATGCGGTGAGTCGGCGTGCACAATACCGGAGCTCTGGCACCAAAACACCCAAATGGAACACAGCCATAATTAATATGATTAGTAGCACCTGTGTTTGACGAGTCAAAATGTCCACTGTGAGAAAGGTCTACCGCAAGCTCATTTTAATTACCCTCTCCCTTCCAAATCTGCAGTGAACTGACAGCTGATGAGTGATTACACAGGTGCGTTTCCTCCAGCACTGCACGTTTCTGTGTCGCCGTCCGCGGCGCTGCCGTGCTAAATCAACACCGTCCCTTTTTGTAAAGGGGTCGTCATAGAGGAAACGCAGTCTGCATTTTTGCCAAACGTTGTGTTTTGACAGTCGGTTCACAATTACTCGACAAATTTTCCGCAAAGAAACGCCTCTCACGGTAAATCTATTCGTGTCCTGGTGATGCAGCGTAATCATAAACTGTGCTCACAGAATTTATACGTTTTTTTTTTGTTTTTTTTTTCTAGAACTCTCCGGCTTCTGAAGGTGTTCAGATTATGCACATAAATCAGCGGTGGCCGCAGATCTTTAAGTGCCCTGAGCAGAATTCCAATGAATATGAACAAGTACCAAAGTGCTTCACATACCTATAAGTGAATCATGTTGATGCATGTGGAATTGAGTTGAATTACAAGCGTAATTTTCAAAAAAGAAACGGAACACATAGTTTATAGGACGTTAATCCCTCACATTAGACTTGCATTCAAAATATGTGACACTGTTTTTTTCCTTCGCAAAATATAAATAAAAGCCAATCCCTAGCATTTACCAGGACGTGCCACTTACTAATGTATGAAGGTGTGGACACAAGTTGTCATTGTATGTTTGCGTTTCGTGTCGTTGGAGTAACCTTTTAAAACCGAACAATGTGTCAGACTTTGCTCTCCTGCTGTATAACAACTTAAAATCCGCGTGGCTACATGTGGCCGAGCCTCCTGCATCAGGGTTTTTTCTTTCTCTCCAAAAAGACGTATCGGTGAAGAAAGCCCACACGCTACAAGCAAGCTACTTCCTGTTGGCTTACTGGTCTTTACTGGTTTTACACGCCCAGTGTTTTTAGCAAACAAAGCAGTATAAAAAACTATTTGAATACATGGGCATCAGTGTGCGGGGACTTCACCCAAGGATGTGCGTTTACCAAGAGGAGCCGAGAAGAGGAGAGAGTGATGGGTGGTCGCAGTGTAGCAGAAAGGCATGCACTGGAAATGTAATGCTTTTGAGCCCCCATTGGCATATTAAACAGATGTGTCACATACTGCGGGGTGCTTTGAGTGCTGAGCAGAGGCCTTCTATTCTGCAAAACATAATGCCTGCGGAATAAAATGCATTGTGTTTTGTGTGTGTGCGTGAGGGGATGGCCACGGTGGATGGAGCTGTAATGAAGATTAATTTGAGCGTTGCACTCGCATTCCTTTAAGATGCAGCATACATTCGCTGTTATTGGAATCTGCACACATGAGATGCGTTTACAAGAACAAAAAAAAAGAAATAAGAGAATGAACTATAAATTGGTGTAACCACGTAATTGACAGTCTACCTGTGCTTGTGACAGAGAGATATCAATATTCATTTCCATGTCCCTGCTTCTAGCTGCTGGCAGCTACACTCTTAGAGCTCATTTGTGACTCTGAGGAATAATGACACACAAGCCGCTGTGATACTGAGCAAATGCCTGCCGGCCACAAACACAACAAAGTGATACACCGTCAACCAACGAAGCTTTACTTTCCCACATCTATTTTTTTGTTTCTTTGTTTTTGCATTATTTGTTCCCAAATGTTTCTTGCGTATTAATTTCTTTTCATCCGACGTGTTTCCTGGCTCGCTAGCAAGGCATTTTGTCCTGTGAAATGTATCAGGCAAGCATTTCTTCTCTTCGTTCCCCTCCTGCAGCGGTGTTCTACGCACCTGCTGAGAACGGGGCACACACTTTGATCCGCTCCTTCAAGCCTTCGGAGGCTGCGATGATGATGCAGGTCCTTCTGTGATTAAACGCTGTAGTAACGGGGTTAAATGGCTGCCATTTAAAGGGTCGCTTTTGTAAAGACCGTCCAAGAACAAGTAGAAGAAGGTGCGACTCCAATGGATTAATGCTTTTAACCAAACATAACCGGCAGCATCTTATTTCTGCCTCTGTGGTCCCTGTTCATTGTGGAATTGTGGTATTGTAGTTATCTTTCTGAGCTTTTGATTCATTGTGATCTCGCATGCGTTAAAGATCCTCGGGCACAGAACTCTAGACTCTTCCTGTGTTTAGGTCCAAGACTAAAGGTTGCTGCTGTGGAAGTACGTGCCTTTGGTTTTCTTACGTTTTTATCTGTGTAGCTTTTGAACCGTTTCAGAACCAATCGGCTATGTTTTTTTTTCTTCTTTTTTCTAAGCACTGTCAAAATAAATATAAAATAAATTACTTTTCTTAGTTGTAAAAAAAGATGCTCCATTTTTTTTTTTTTTGTTTTTTTTTGACCACTAACAAAAAAATTAAATGTTTTGCCAATAATATTTGCCAATATAAACTTCTTCGTATATATTATGCCCTGACTGCATTTTGGGAAACGTATGGTTTTTTTGGCAATCAAGCCATGAACACATCCAAGTCATATCCTCTTGTCTCCTGACCTTGAAAGGGACATGTTAGGTGAGCTCTTGGAAATAGCTTTTGGAGAGTGACATTAAACTCACCTCCCTTGGCGCCCTGAAAAGCGCTGGTCTGATCCCCTCTTGTTATCCAGCGGAAGGCATATAGTGACTCCCTGACAACATTGGGACTCAATTGCCTCTGCTTATTATCCTTTGGCATAGAAACATCTCACGTCTTGCTTGCTGCACAGGCTGACCTCTATTCCATCACTTAACCGCTGATGATAAGATGGGGGAGACTCGAGCTGACTTATTCATGTTGAACCAACCGAAGGTGAATACACGGCGTGTCAGAGTTCCCAGGTCAATCATGTTGACACATGTCAGTTGATCAATGAATCCTAACAATAATGGTAAAGGTTAGTTCTACATATTGAAGTGGCAATATCTTTTTCCCTTTATGCTTTTGGTAAAAAAAAAATTGCATTTTGACAGAAAAACTGTTTTTCACTTTGAGGAGTTTTATTAAAAGTTGTACACAGATTGTGTTATTGACCAACTTGCATAGAGTAATGCGCGTTATAACTCTGTATATAAGTTTGAATAATTGAAAATATACTACACGGATCATTAAACATTCAATATGACTTTCTACTGATGGGTTCTTTCTGGTGTAAAGGTCAATGGCGTAGGGTTTGGTGAGGATATTACATTTCTGCGGGCTAAACCAATCAATGCTCAACCTTATGAGAGAGGCTTCCAGATCCAGAGTGTAGTCCAATCTCGCATATTCATGTCGAGATTGTTGGACATGAAAAGGACCAATGGCCAAAATAGATTTCAAGCATTGTTTTGATCCCTCAAATATTACACTTGCGGTCTTAAAATATTAAGAGCAATCTCCTAATACTGGTATAAACCTCCTTTCTGCTGTCTATGAGGCCTGGAAACATTTATTTAACCAGCGCATGATCGTGGCATGAATTCTTCTGTTTGTTTTGTTGATTATATTTGACCTTTTTTTGTCGGTTTCATGGAAAGAGTGGGCGGTGATAATCCTTTTGTTTACCCAGTTAATTTAGGATTCAATAGAATGTTTACATGGGTTTAGAAAAGAGCAAAAATGCTGTTAGTCTCTTAAATCAAATTTTGTTTTATTTTCTTAGATTGTTTTTTTTCCCCATCATGTGTTCAGCTGTTAATTCATTTGGAGATTTAGTCGCCTCCACGTCGATAATTTATTCTGTTATCTTTTTAATTTACCATTTGGTGCATGAGAAGCCAATTAAAATAGTTGAGTTTCTGCTTAATGTGCTGTATGAAATGAAAATGACAAAAAAATCTATCTTTATTTAAATGAGGAGTTGCACCGCATTAATCAGACTTTGACGTAATATGCCATGTTGCATGGACTCCGACACTGACACATAGAAATCACTGAGTGTAAAATTGGTCTTGAAATCTTATTTAATTTAGAATCAGATCAGATCAATCAAAAAAATAATTTAAAAAAAAGTGAATACATTTGAGCCTTTTCCAGTGTATTCACTATTGTTTTAAGATTTTTCTTTTAATCAACAATCTACTGGTATCACGTTCGTGTTCTATGAACAAAATGTCAAGATGGACATTTCATTTCACTGGATGCATGTGGACACTTTGAATCTGTGATGTGCTATCGGCAAGCGTGTCAAAACATCTTCGCATGCCATCTGTCCACATTTTTTTTTTCTTTCAAAGGTGCAATGAAAGCGATCCTGTAAACTCTGTGACACACTCAAACAGAACTCCACTCTCAGGCCTTTCTGAAAGGGGATTTTGCAGACCATTCACATGCAACATGCACTTAATTGAAACCGTTAATGAGAGGAAGGAAGCACATTTCAGTGCGTGCAATGACCTGCAACGTTATCATGCGTGCATTCCAGGTAGTGAAGGGTTTACATGGGTGAACTGTGCAGTTTGATGAGACTCAATGGATGCTCGTTGCTGACTAAAGTATTTGCTGCGTAACTTGCACTTAGTCAAGATTGCACATCTTGATATGTGTGCGTACAGCGGGCTTGAATGAGCATGGTTCTCCTGCAAGAGTACATCTAACAAGTGTCGAGAGAGAGGACTTCAATGCAAGGAATATGGATTTCTTTTGTACTTGTGTCGTTGATTGTAATAACGGTATTATATGTAAAACTTTGTGGAAGTGCTAATTGTTACTGCCCCCTTTTTTCTGTTCCTTAGCTTGTATTTAGACTCGGGTTTTGACTTTTCTTGTTTTTTTGAAAGTGGCGTTCAAATGCAATTCATCCTTTCTTATTATGTGAGTAGTTCTGGATCATGGATAGAACATGATGTGGTTGTGTATATTCTTTTGTCAGCTAAACCTATAGATACAGTATATGTATGAGTATAAGTGGGAATAGAAAACAATTTATACGGAGAAAAGAAATCGGACGAGACAATTTTCATACAATTCTGTGAGCCGCAGCAACTTTAAGTTGTTATTTAGTATAATGTTTCAACTAGAGCGAAGAACTCAGTTACCCGGAGTTTTATGACTCCACTTCTTTTTAACGTTGAAGCAGAGTGAGACGGAGATGGCCTGCAGTGGAGGAAAATAACAACTGGACTCGAGCTTGAAATCTGTCTGTCTGAGCTGTCACCCGCGTACGCAGACAAACACCCCTCACAGACTGGATGTGTGTTATTACATCAAACGTCTGTGCTGTCAGGGAACAAGGCTATTGGCTATTTGTGGCCAAAAAGATGGATTGCAAAAACAGTCCAGCTGTCAGATATGGCCAAATAAAAGGAGACAAGTTGCATCTGAGCACAGCTTGCTTGTGGGATGTGGCAGTCTCTTTGAGTGAGGAGGAACGCTCAAACAACTGCTCCGCACTCCAGGCATAATCGCGCTCCTCCGTTCCCACACCGCACTGCAGCTGCTCGGAAACTGAGGCCGCAACGTTCCTCTAGAGTTCCCCCCTTGTTTGAAGTACAATGTGGAAAACCATCCAACCAGTGGTTGTCTGAGTCTGATTCAGAGAACGTGCTTTTGTCCTGATAAGCACTTAATGTACCCCAAGAGGCTGGAGCTTCCAGAGTACCTTCCAGGAGTGCCTTCATCTCGTTTCACCTGGGTTTGTTTTAGCGATTCTCTTTACTCGCTAAACATCAAGCTTGAAACTCCGATGTCAGATCCAGTCACCGTCTGCATAAAAATATTTGGTACTAATTTTGGAACTAATTCCATGTATTTTTAGAACCAGGCAATTACTTATGTCAATGTTTGATCGTGAGTGTCCCCCCCTCTAGCACATAATGTGCAAATAGGTCAACAATATGTCTGGTGATATGATCTAAAAAATTTATTTTTAATTTTTTTCTTTTATAAAGAGTAGGAATTCTTTTTTCTTTTTATCAAAATGTCCTTAACAGACTTTTTTTTTTTTATAAAGTGCTTCAGTGAGGGAACTCCCTTTAGTTTATTTTGTTTGAGCTAAAACTGAGTGAGGTGGACTTAGATAGTACAGCAGAACCTATAGTACGTACAGCTGATCTCAACGTTAATGCCTACAGTGTCACAAAGGTCATTATTCAACCCAGAACTCCCACCATCAGGGTGGGATAATGACACGTGTATATATACGTGAACATACACGCTACTGGACTCCTGACACGACAGCATCTCTCATCACAGACATCACATTAGAGTCTAATTACCCAAAATATGGATAATTAATACTAATGAAGAATTCCTCTTACAATATTACAATCCAAAGGGGTGTGTGTGTATGTGTGTGTTTCCCAGATGGTGAAATTTGTCACCTTCCATAATGTCACAGTCATGAAATAATAATTATAAGCAGTGATACTTAAGCCTCTGAAATGTTGCAGGTCTGCTGCAATAAAGTTGTAACCTGCTCGTGCTTATTGACAACCAACTCCACTGCAAACAGAGAAACCACTCAAGACATTATATTGCCAGCTCCATAGTGTAACCAGACTTGCAAGGGCTTCTACTCAGGCTACAGCAGAAAGTTTAGCATTTGCACCATAAAGCTTCGTTCACAGAGTGAGCCAGCAAAGATGTCACTCAGTCCAAATCCTGGGGAGAGCTTCCAATGACTGAGCTCAAAATCCAATCAGACGAGGAACAGAACAAAGAGGATTGATCGTACTTTAGCTGTTCATTTCATGTAAAGTATTGACAGTGCACTGTGCTGCAGGGTAATCCAGTCAAGGAGAAAGGAAAATGTAATTTTGGTCCACCGAGTCTTGGTAAATAGTCCAGCAGTTCTAGCAAAATAATCCATTTCCCAGATGGTGAAATTGAACAGAGGTGATCACTTGTTTGTCTGCCGTTCCGCTGTATTTAAAAGTTGATTTTGGGCTCAGAACAAATGCTCATGCGTGTCTAATATCGTGCTGTTGTTTTCTTTCTTTGTTTAAGTTCACCTGCACTCGCTCGCTCAATACGGTGGCACTGTAACGCACACTTTTGTTTTCCTGGTTAGAACTTTCCTTTTAGACTTAATACTTCAAAGCCGCCTTTAAATAACATGATTGCATCAAGAGAATGATACATGGGGCATTGCCTCTCTAGCATCTCAACTTGCATAACATACTACTTTTCTTTATCTTCGTAATACCATAAGTAACATTTTAATGCCACTAATACTATTTATAGATGTAAACAAGTGAAGAATACACATCCGAGGATTACGCTGAGAGATAATCTCATCTAACAACACACATTGCAGGAAGCTATACTAATAATCCTGCACTCTGAAAGTCCTATCGAGGTCCTTAACTTCAGTCTCTGCTTGGTGGGCTGCACATTTTCATGTAATCAAAAAAGATACTCGCCAGGCAATACAAATGTCTGAGATTTATTTCAGTGCCCCAGCAACAACGTTTTCCTGTAAAGGACTGTCTGCTGGACTATCTGGTTTCGCTTCACAAGAACCTAATGTTGACAAATGACTCCGTCTTGTCAAGGTGGTTTATTTACGGCCGGTGTACAGTACATATTGTGGGCACAGCTCAGTGACTTGACGGCGCGACCGACCTCCACCATCTCGCAGCTCCTGCTCTCCCGCTCGTTCCGACACAACTTGCCAGAGGCAACTCCGCCTCTGTCCAATAACTAGTTTGGACCTTTGCTGAACTCGTCTTTAAAAAAGAATAATGAACGTTCAGCTACTGCAAGTCGTTCTATTGACAGAAACTCCTCTCCTCACCCCAACTGTTGATTATTTTCTACTGTTGAGCGAAAAAAAAAAATAAATAAAAAAGAAAGAAGCAATGGAGGAAGATAAGTGGGTCTTGAATGGTGTTTATGTATGAAAGAATATATTAATTTTTTTGCATAAACAAAAAGCACGGCGCAGTGAATTCCAAACCGTTTATTATCCCCCGCCTTCACCTCCACGACAGTGGCAGGAAGGACGACTCGCCCCATTCCCCCTACCTCGAGCCCTCCCCTGCCCTCCCTGCGCACTGTTTATTAAATCACAGAGCACATGAACGCGTTATTAAATGAGAATAAATATTGAAATTCAGACATTCCTCTCCAGTTGAGTTTGTTCTCACACTCCTCTGCTCTTAAATTGATTTCACGCTCTGTGGCTATCTGCATGGGAAATAATGTGCAGCATTATTAACTGGGAGAAGGGGAGGAGAAAATCACAGGGGAGGACAGGAGGCTCTGCCTAAGAATCCGGGCCCCAGATAAACGCCGCCAGTCTGCCATCTAACGCATCCAAATCTAAAGTGGGTATTCAGTATAAATTAGCATTGTTCTGTTGATGCCTTGTTTCTCCTAAGGAACGAGCCATTTGAGGTTTGGTGAGGCCGTGCTGATGAGCGTCTCCACTTCTTCTTTAGTCTGCGCGTGGCGAAGATTTTAACCTCTTCTGCCATCTTCAGAGGAAAAAAATAGATTTCAGTCTTCTCTCTGAAGACTCGGTTGGAAAAGTCACTATAATGATGGCGCATCTTGACTTTAAAGTTGGGACAAAACAAAGTATTTTGTTCTGCTTTGAATATCGTTTCTGGTCAATTATTATTTTTTTACGTTTGTTGTAAGATAAATCAGGAGCAGAACAACGCGAGGAAGACTAGCACACGGTCCATGCAGCCCAGTTAAGAACATTTCGTCAGGGAACAAGAGAAGAAGTTTAAGTCGGTTGTCGTGCGTCGTGTCGATGTGATGTTGCTGGTGTGTTTGTGTGTGTGACTGTGTTCTAAACAGGGCGAAGTCTATAGGGCGGATGGATGAATAAATAAAAAAAAAGGGGGGCGGGGGGCTAAGGGAAGGGAAAGCATCGGAAAATAAATAAAAGAACAAATGACAAATAAATAAATCAAATGTTCTTGAAAACCACGCTGTAAATTGTAAAGTCAAAATCGAAACAAATGAATAGAGAATTGCATGTCGATTAGCAACGTGTGTGTGTGTGTGTGTGTGTGTGTGTGTGTATGTGTGTGTGTGTTTTGCTGTGCTCTCAAAGATCTGGTCGAATCAAATATGCATCTTCCGAGTTGTAATCCTGTCATTTTAATCCATTTATTTGTTCAGCTGTCTCTTGGTATCTGGTGAATGTCAAAAAAACTAAGTAAACTAACTAAAAAGTAATTTTTCATTGTTGTAATATAAAAAACATTCTCCAACATCATCCTGTCAAACATAAAAAAAAAAATAAAAATAAAGTTTTGAAAATGTATTAATTCCTCCCTTATATCAAACAATGTGGATGACATACAGGTGTAGACGTCCACAGAACACCAGGAAACACTGACGCGTCCTGTACCCGGCCATCTGTAGTGGATCAATAGTGCTGCCAGTTCAGATCCATCTTACAGCCGCACGAACTGTTGCTGGCGTTAGGTTCACGAGCAAAGTAGATCAGGATCGTTGTGCTCTGTGTACCCTGAGAGCCCAATTCTCGCGAAGCCACGCGCCCTTTTGACCGACAAAATCATATCCGCAATAGTCATTTTAATGGCAGAAATACCCCACCACATCTTCCACTTCAGATCTCTGCGATGTTTTCGTGGCATAATTCAACATTTACACAACAGAGGCCGTTTGGCGCCTGCAAATGAAGTCGGCCAAATGAACGACTGACTGAAATTGGTCAAAGAAATTCTACAGAATACTCTACTAAATAAATAAATATTTCAGATGCCGCAGTGGGAATTTTCCCTTTGCAAGTCGAGCCTCATGCTGGGCGCACAACCATTTATGTCTATGCTAAACATTTGTTAATGATGGGGCATGTAGGGAATGAATTTAACGAACAAAACCCGGAACCAATGCATTCATCACTGCGCCGTTGTTCGTGTGGCCTTGTGCGTCTCACATCAGGGAAAAAGCGAATACAATGAGAAAGGCCCCCCCGAACATGACGGCTCGAAAACACACTGAGTCAGAGAGCTGGCAGCAACATTTCTTGGAGATAAAACCAAAACTCCTCATCCGCTGCCCAGTATCACAAGCGGAATCCCTTGATGATAGCACGAAAGCAAATTGCACTTTGAGTTTGACTGTACCGGTTAAGAGCTGTCAAAGACCAAAAACTGTGTCGATCAACCAGTTTG
This sequence comes from Bovichtus variegatus, assembly GCA_943593645.1. Taxonomy (NCBI): domain Eukaryota; kingdom Metazoa; phylum Chordata; class Actinopteri; order Perciformes; family Bovichtidae; genus Bovichtus; species Bovichtus variegatus. The sequence goes on along the minus strand of CALSCE010009442.1, from coordinate 4,833,971 downwards.
AGCATTTGCTGTCGTGCTGTTTCACAACCCATTAACGGATCGGCTCAGCAAACAAACATCGGCGTGAATATCAACAACAAGGTGATTAAAGCCTCAAATTGTGTTTTCCCTTGCATAATAGCGTGCTGTTAACTACAGCGTTTATCTTTCTGAGTTTATGTAATCCCAATGCAATAACGTTGTGTGCAGATGTCGTGACAATCTGAAAGGCCTGCTCGCTGTTTAGCTCCAAAGCTAAGCAGGTTAAAAGCGACGGTGCTATAATGGAAAGCAAGTGCTTCATTTATAACAACTGCAGTGTTGCTGCTTGAAATGGAATAACTTGATGGTAACAAGTACAAACTTCGACAGCAGTCTAGTTTCTTACATAACCAGATAAAGTGCAAATGTTATGCCCCGACATCCTAATGGCACACACTGAGCCACGGCAACTCTGAATCTTTAGTGAAATGTCAGTAAGTTGATACTCGGGGGCCAGATTTAGAAAATGTGCATTCAAAGACTGGAGAAAAGAAAAGTGTCTGAACACATATCCGTTCAAGTGTCTTTGGGGGATTTTTTTGGGGCGGAGAATCTGATATGAGCTGCCTTTGCATCACACCTTTGTCTTTAATTGAATATTACACTAATACAAAGAAAGAATTACAAATGTAGTCCCAATACATTCGATTATCAGAGTTAATTAGAAATGGTAAACCTGTCAAGGAATAGATTTTTGGCCTTTTTGGCGAGATTCATATCAATCACAAGTCTGCGTGTCGAGTGCGGAGCTGGGTTCAGGACGTGGTCAGAAAAGACTGGAGAAGCGGCTAACCTGGCCTCTCCATCTCCAAAGTTCAAAAATACCTCTGAATCTGTTTCATTGGCACAATTAATCTTGCTATTTTACCCCATGTATTGAACAGAAATACGAAATGAAGAACTTTTAATTTTCCGTGCTGCAGATATTTCTCGATGAACAGCCAACACTTCTGTGAACTTTCTCTCACTATACTGTTCATCCATAAATGACTAGTGAGCACACATTTCGGTTTTGGTGTCTAATGTCGTGTTCTTTTAATTTGAAATAGAGACGTATAGAAATCAATCCCGGGAAAACTTCTCTTCAGGTTAACGATATTTATTTAAAGATGATGTAGTGAGCATTACAAAAATACGCAGCTGCGGTCCGTCCTATGTCACCGTCCACAGACCACATTAAAGTAGTGACTCTGTCTCACGGATTCACAGGACAAGGGCCGATCTATTGTCTTACAACATATTTTATACCCGCCGCCTTTTCAGGTGTAGTCTTCTCCCATTGGTTGGCTGGGGCCAGGTCCTATTGGCCCCTTGTTGGCACTTAGGCCACGCCTCTCAGCGCTTCTCTGCTCCAATCAGATCTTCAGTCACTCTTATAAGAAGTGGTGTACCCTTACGTTTTTACAGTCTACAATATTGCATATTATTTCACAGTATATTGGTCATTCTTAGGCATAGTTACTTAATTAAACAACATTTAACATTTCTAAAATAAGGATGGAAATAAGGCACATAGTGACAATTTACACATTTATAATACTTCTAATTAAGGACATTTATGTGGTACATTGTAACATCATATATATTGATTTTTATTACACTAATACAGGGGGGAACAATGATACCAATCCTGGCAGTCACTGTATACAGTGTATATAGTTCACCGAGAAATAGTTCCGGCACACGACTCCCCCTAAAGCAACACATTGTTGCTTTTACATTTCTGTAGGGTTAAGCAAACAAATCAGCATTGTGCAAAAAAAAGTCGTGTTTTGCTTGACGCTAAACACGACTCCAGCTCTGTACTTAACGCACAGATATGAGACTGCTATCACTCTGTTTGATTTCACTGCCGGAGAGAAAATAAATAAATAAGTTCATTTCTCAAAGTGTTAAACTAATTCCTTTTAACGCACAACATCGAATCTGCATACGGTCCCTGCGTTTCCACGTCACATTTGCATTTCAGAACTCCAGGATCAGCATCAACTCTTCGGTACACAAATAATCCATCTGTCTAGGCTCACCTGCTTTTGATTCAGTTCACATGTCTTAGTCCCTCCTGTCTGTCTTTGATGCACTGTTGGCTCAGAATCATTTGTCAAAACACTGAACAGCACATACAGCAAAACAGGGACAGCATGAGCCATAAATTGCGATCTGAAGAGGATCTAGTCGGCGAAAGAAAAAAAGAAAAGAAAAAAAGAACACACGACAAACCCTGCAATCTGGCTCATGATGACACAGAAAGTGCTTTTTTAATCTAATAGAGCGCTTCTCAGCTGTGAATTAGTTTGTGTATGGAGTGGAGGTAGTAATCCTCAGCCTGGCATGAGCTGGTGCTCTGAGTCCTCCTACGCTGATAAAGGGTAACACAAACAGTCCTCTGTTAATTCTCTTCCAGTCTTTGGCTTGTTAGCCATGTACGAGAATATTTGCACACAGTCCTGAGAGGACCCCGTGTCTGGTCAGATACTGAATAATGCTTCCTGCACTGCTTCTTGGCCTCGCCAGCTTTTGGCCATGTCATCTTCGCTGTCTGATGCTAACAGTGCTACATTAGACTAGAATAGTACTTCATGCTCCATTTGCGCATAAATACACTCCGCTTAGTGCAGTGACCTTGGAACAGCTTGACATCTGGTGCCTTGCTCAAAGGCATTTTGACAATGATGGAGAGTTTGTGTAATGCTAACCGCTCTCCGGTCACTGGCTCATATTCAACTTGCATCACTAACAACACTAGCGTCATCGTGTTAGTATTTCAGGCGGATGTTCTTCTCAGTCGCACATTTCCTTTTTACGTTTCTTTCCGAATTGGGGAAGTGGAATTCCATGTTTTTTGTTTCTTTAATTTCCGTCACCGAGTGACGCACTCCATCCAGGGCACAGGAGGTGAGGTGATGCACACTGAAGGCTGGGGACAGACTCACAGAATATCAGTCTGGGGATTTGAAGCATCGCTTTGGAGGACAGTGTGTGAGTCCCCAGGGCCAGCGACTGCTCTGATATACCCGACATTTCTGCCATCCTCCCTGCGAGCCTCCTGTGTCCCACTGTCCTTACACTTTGTCAAACTGCAGCATCCCGGGAGACGACGGTAAAAGTAAAATGGGGATACCTTTTGCAGGCTCTACCTCACCGTCTTAAAAATAGTGCGATTAAAATAGTAAGATTTACACTGAACCACAGCATTTGCAGGTCATTTCTGTTTAAAGCTTGCGTTGTTACCTCGGCAAAGCAGGTTATGTTTTGCTCTGTTTGCCGGCAGGATTATTGAGAAACTACTCGCCCTATTTTCATGAAACTCGGTGGAAGGGCCAAGGAAGAACCTGTTAAAAAAGAAAAAGAAAAACCCATTTAATTTTTTCAAGGTTTTAGGAGGGTGTTGAGCACTAACATTAAATATGAAAGTGTCTTGGAGAATATTTAAATCACCTTTGCAGCCTAAACCAGCAAACCAGCACTCTCTCTCTCTTTTTTTTTTTTTTTTTTTTTTTTTAAGCAGCAATGTTTGAACAAGGCAAGCCATGCAAAAGCACAAAATAAATGCAGTCCAATTCAGCATATTAATAAAAGAACATGTAAATGTTAAACAAATCTGTGTATATATGCTGTATGTTTGCAGAGAAAATTATTTCAACCACATTTCCATTTCACATCTCAGCCACCATTTCACAGAAATTAGTAACAGGTAAGGTGTCTCAGATCAGTCAGAAGGCGAGAAACCCACACCTTTCCAGTCACATTCAAATAAAAGCATTGCCTTAGGCAAATCCATGAGAAAATGTCAGCGTTTTCCTAATCCTCCGTGAGAAAAGAGCAGCTACAATGCTTGAGAACGATGAAATACCTGTGGCAATTATGTTTGTCTTTTGACAAACATGTCATAGCTTTGAACTATAGTGCCAGCAAAGTTGGGAAAGAATGCTAAATGTTTACCAAATGTTTCTTTTAAAAGGAAGATAAACTGCACAACAGTTAAATACAGTTATTCAGCCATCAGGCTTGTGCAAAGAGCAGGTTTGGGCTGAGGTGTGCTGCAGTCGCACAAAGTGCACTGATGGTATCCTATCAAAGAAGCTGTCATGAAATCTTGACAATATGCAAGTGGTGTTTACCTCTCTGAACAACTTCTTCACTAGCACTCAAGCAAAGGCACTCATGCCTATTCCTGTCAAGACAGAGAAACACATTTGCTTAACACATAAGAACACATGCACATGGAATAGACACCTTTTGCTCAAGTGAGAGGCCCAGGTACAAACTCGGATTAACACGTTAGGGTATCAGGAATGGGAACTTTTATTGAACGGCACAAATCCAAACACAGAAAATATTTAGTCATCCAGCACTTTAAGCCTCTGTTTGAAGCAATTGTTCTACAAAAAGATTACTCAGATGCCCATGATTATTTTATTATGCATAAAATGGCTTGGTAGAGTTATGGAACAAACAGTATTAAAGTATTTTTTTCTCAAAGGACTAACTGTTGAAAACCTAACTTCATGACTCAGTTTACAGCAGATCCGTTACGCTAACTTTGACTCCTTCAGCTGATTCCACCGGAGAATTAATGCAGATGGTCAGTTGACTCGTGGGCTGATTTGTATCCTGAAGCGAGCTGAGCAGACGGATGCACAATTCAAATCGGCGTTGGCAGAACACACTGCAAAATTCAGGACTGTGTCCTTCACGGACAGCATTACATTCCCTTAAAACATAATTTGTTAATAATGCAGCCGGGTTTGCTTTGACTGTGACTTGTTCTTACCAAAATAACCTGTTATTCAAACCAAAGAAGGTCATTTTTTTTTGTACTCGAGAAAAGTCTTGGACAATTCGGACATTAATTGCGCACACGCAACCACTGAAAAGAAAGAAAGAAATGATGTGCATTGCGGAAAAACAGCCAAAAATATACTGGTTGGGGCTTCTTCACTTGCCCTTTTCTTCTATTTTTATATGTGTAAATGAACGTGTCAACAGGTTAGGTTTGATTGCTCTTTGCTGGCTGGCAACACCACTGAAGCACGAAGAACCAGTGTTGCCTTTTATATCACGGCCGATATTTGCTGTCTGAGGAGGAGCTTTCATGGAGAGAAAATACCAGATGTTGCAGACGGAATGAATCTTTACACCAGAGGCTTTTGAGCAGATGAATGTGTGTCAGTAGCTCTTAACGAGGCTGTGGGGCAACACTTCCAATGAAAGTGGATACAAATGGTCTTCAGTAGGAGCCGTTTTACCAACCATAGGAAGGGCCCTGAGCGAGAGGCAGAAGAACCAAGTTCCCCAAAGGCCTTTCAGTTCCCGTATTAGGTGATGTTAAAGAGGTAAGCACAGCTGGCTGGGCTCGTTCTTTCCACTTTATGCTTTCTAGACATTACAATATATTGTTACGCTAGCAACTGCGAATTCATCTTCAAATGCAAATTGCAGGAAGTCCAGAGCAGCTCTGAACTTCCTTTTTCCCCATTTTCGCTCAGTGGTGTTTACTGAACCGAGGAGACGGTCTTCTCTAACTACCATGTTTGAAGAGGTCCAAACAAGGCGACCGCTTCTTTGAAGAACTCAAAGTGAGTGAAAGTAATGAAGAACAGACGGTCAGAGCTGCAAAGAATATGTGCGGAAACTTTCAACAAAATAAGATGCGTCGTATTGGACATTTAACACATTCTGAAAATGTGTGAAAAGATTTTTTAAAAAAGGCAACCAGGGTAGAAGTTGATTTATAGAGCTTGCAATCATGATGCTGTGAGGTTGGGAGATGCACTGAATGAGGCTGGCATGATGGTAGGTTTCATTTAGATCTCTTTAAACTATTTTCGAGTTAATTAGTATATCCACTGTATGGAGCCCATGAATGTTTAACATCAAAGACGGACGAATACATTATGAAATAGCTAATTAGGCAGCTAGGTAGGTAGCAAGTGCAGCCGTATTGCACTAAATAAAAGGAACGTTTGGTTACTGTGTCAATGTTTGTTTACAGCAACAGCTTCTGCTGTTTGATTCAGAGTGACTTTGATATTGCTGCTGCTGTAGCTAACTGACTAAATGTGGTGGAGGTTGTTGAGCCTGATGCCTTCAGAGGCAGGGGGCATGTGATTGGCTGAGAGGAAAGAAAGAAAGAAAGAAATAATAATAATTCAGCTCTTTGTAGTTTGCACTTAAATTGGTTTGGCTTATTTGAAGCTATTGGTTGAATTTTTATTCTATTGTTTCTCTTTGCTGCTCTTACTTTGGCTTATTTGAAGCTATTGTTCTACACTTGTATGATTTCACCTATTTGAAGCTTATGTACTTGCAAGATTCTCGCTGTTTAGAGTCGTATCCTCATGATTGTTTGCACTTATTGTAAGTCGCTTTGGACAAAAGCGTCTGCTAAATGAACTGTAATGAAATGTAAAGAGGTGAGGATTACACAATAACTCCATAATAGGGTGTTGAGATAAAATGAGGAATTCTTAAAACATTTCATATTATTGATTGATTCATATATTTTACACAATTTGTGTATGTTATGTATTTCATAATGGGTTTGAATTGTAACTTGTAAGTGTTGTATACTCGTCATACTATTTGGTTCTACAACTAATATCGAGAAAACGAGAGGCCGGGGAGAATTGTACGTCGGCCTGTATAAGTCTCAACTTGGGAATGACTATTACAGTGATGTGAGCGCGTAACAACATAAACCAGCGTGACAGCATCTGAAAAAAGAGACAGATTTAGGCTGTCAATACACAGCAATGAGGAAATCAAATGCAATTGGTATCGTAAACAATCCTCTCACTCGACATCACAAATCTATACCATAACATTCCTTTCAAGGGCAACAATCTCATTGCTTAATACAATAATGTTTGAAGCAACAATTTAGGAAGGAGTGAAAAACAGAAACTAAAATGGGCCTGCAGGAGAACACAACTATTGATGTTGACACCTTGATGTTCTCTCATTCTTGGTTCATTCCAAACGTCTTGTGCGTGTCTGTTTTTTTCATAGAGCCTCGCTATGTTCTACATAAGTTTTTATTGATTTCATTTGGTCCATAGGAAATCCGGGGGGATTTATACGTGGGTAATTGCTCAAACGGAAACGTCTGAATGTGATGGAGGACTCTATCTCTGGCTGAAACGAGTCAACACAATTCATTCCTTTTTGTCAATTTCCCTTTTCTTCCACTGAGCCCACCCATTCACTCCGCCAAGCCACAATGCATGCAGGGAGGCTCATCTATCCTCTCTTATGTAAACAACCACCTACACAGACTCCTCTGCCACTTCTTCTATAATTTCTCCCGGCGCACAGGATGTGTGGATTTTCTTTAAATCTGTGTAAAATTTGAGCCGTGATAAAATACAAATCAAACAGATGCTTTCGCTATTAAAAATGTGTGCAATACAGTGATGCATTGTTATAGGACAGATCAAGGTTAGTCTTGTGTGGTCTCTCCACATGAATTATAAATAGATGCTGCAGGTGTGTGTGTACGTGTGTGTGTACGTGTGCGTGCTTCATACACAAAACGGTAAAAGAAAGTATACAGACCTAATTGCCCAGCAGAGATGAAGAACCTGTGTTTGGTTTGTGCAATGTTGTCTTTACCGCTGGTTGGTTGTAGCAACAACACTAGACCAGTGAATTACATGTTGTCTTTTTCATATTTAGTTTTTATTTCAAAAGGTTGTATATCAGATGCCTTGTACAGCTTACAAACGCCAACATGTTAATTCTTCCTGTGGAAATGTTTTCTAGCATATTATCATGTATTTATTTTACACAAAAGCCGATTGTATTTTCTCATGTAACGATACAATAGAAATAAAAAGACCCAGCCAATTAAAAAAAAAAAAACATGAGAATGCAAGCGCTGAATAGCAATAGTTCAACATTTTGGGAAATGCACTTATTAGCTTTCTTTTTGAGACTTAAATGACAACATTCATCCGACACTCTTTTCTGTGCTTGAAGTACAGAACTGTAGCTATCAGACAATTAGCTTAGCTTTTTTTTATGCTACGCTAAGATAATTCATTCACTCATCCACCCCCAAGCCTTTTTCTGTGATACGTTCTCAAAACACATCGTTTTTACATTCCTATTTTTGTATGTATTAAATAAACGCCATGAGGTGTTGGTATTTGTATGTTTGAACTTTGGAGAGAGCCAGGCCTGCTATCGGCCCCGTTTCCTGTCTTAATGCTACGACAACCAACATTCCTTCATGTTTCAGTTCTATACTTAACGTGCAAATGTGAGATCTAACTCTCAGAAAGAGAACGTAAGCATATTTCCTAAAATTGTTGAACTGTTCCTTTAAATTCATACGTGGGGATTTGCTTTTTTTCTCTCTCAATATCCCTCCTGAATCGATGGCCCCGGTGTAAATATTATTGTGTTAAAAGACTGCTCCCAGTTCTAACTGTGTCTAGCTCTATGGCACAGGATAATGTTTAAGGCCATAGATACCAATTCAATCTCAGGACTGTGTTGTTTTTGTACCATTGTTTCCCCGCATCATTTGTAGTTTAAACACTACCCTGCATTCTCCCTTTTTCCATTAATTTTCCATTTACCATAGTCTTATTGTAGACGCCTTCTTGGTGGGCAGGCATAATAGATGGTGGAATGCAACATTTTTTTATTTGGCCTCAAGTTCAGAGCAAATTCATTTACCTTGCACAGATTAGTTTGGAATTAAACTTATATAACATGGAGTCTGAGCAATCAACCTTTCCCAGTAGCTCCCTGTGACTCATTTCTTTGAGCAAGTTTAATTATCTTTAATGGCAAAGTCAGGCTCTGCATATCTGGTGAGAAACAAGGTCCATTCCTCATAAATTCATTATACTGTTGTGCCTGGGTAAGAGGTGGTGCTAAGGCAAGTAAATGTCTTGTGTCATTTATGGAAATGCGGAGAACGACGTTTGCTGTGGTATTTTGTTTTGATTAGACTGCAAAGAAAATTACCCAATGAGACAGAAATAATTAATTGTAATCAACCATGCACACCCTGAAGGATGGACATGTTTTCAAATATGTTAGGATGCATCTATATTAGATCTGCAGGTGTGTATGGACAGTTTTTATTTTTTCATTTCTTAGTGAGGATGAAGTCTAAAATCTAGTTTTTATAGCTTATATTGCATTCTTTTTTCGATACTAGCAACATTATCTCAATAGCACTCTTCACACAGTGGACCAGGCTTAAAAACAAAACAACTAGAGAAAGAATCGACCAGAAAAGCATCTAAATCATCAAAAACATGATATTTCGTATTTTTGTTGTTTTTTTTTGTTTTTTTTAATCAATGTATTGTTATAAAAAGAATATTAAAAATCTGTTAAAATATTTACTTATATCAGCGGTTGCCTACTGTTGCTGGCTGTCATTGGCCTGTGTCACATGATACACGGTAATGTACTTTAAGTAGTGTGCTGTGTGTGTGTGTGTGTCAGTGTGAGGTCACTTGTGGGAATGGATGACGCCGGAAAGATTAACGTATTAAATTTCATGCAGATTGAAGTTTTGAATTATGCAAACATTACTCATAGGCAGAGCTGCTCTCCAGACAGACACGATATCATTGGCTGAGTTAAAACCAAAATGGGCGGAGTCAGAAATCCAACCACCCACGTGTTTTCATTACATTAAGTAACATTACACTGAAGTGGGAGAGGAGGGAACTAAAACCGTCTCACACTACTAACTGAAAGAACGTAATCTAGCTAATTGTTTTCTGTAGGTTAGCCAGTTTACCTTACCGGCCAAGTTCACGGATGCTGTAAGCAAATCTTATTACCCTGAAAACCTGCCAAGAGCATCAGCAGGCCAATAAGTATGTCTGAAAGAAAATAACAGTTGGGTTTTTTTCGTCCCATTGAACTGGGTTAACCTCGTGCACTAGGTTTATTTTGGGAACGTCACAATAAGGTGCTCGGGACCAAAGAGATGCGAGAAGCAACTTGCTGTAGCCATTCCAAGTCCGTCTCTACTCTACATTTACTATACATCCCAGTGCAGGATATAATCTTACTGGTTTCATACTAAAACTGGGTATATATATAGATATATAGATATATGTATATCTGTATATATATATGGGTAATAAACGGTTGCGATTTGGCCTATCTGAATCCAGGACGCGTGATTGCCGTAGGTTTGTTAGCGTCCGTTTCTAGCATCATTTTCTGGTGCAGCAAGACGAGTAAGCTTGTTACAATATACTCAGAACGACATGCAGTGACTGCACAAGAGTGAACGGAAAAAAGAAAAACGGACACCAATGGTAACCAAAGGTGTACGCTACGAGCACACGATGTGGTGCAGAGCAGCAGGTGGCAGGTATTTAAAGTGAGATGCTGTCAGCTGGCTTGCAACATGTGACGGTCTCTGACACTTCATGTGGGTTCATGACTTTGTGAGGGCTTGTTTGACTTCCTTCGAAGTCATCTCACTGTTTCTCACTTGCTAAGCAATTCTCTAATACTACTGTCCGCTTTGTGTAAGTACTTATTTCTGCTCTTGCAGTCACAGCAGAGTAATTACACTAGTTTGTGTAGTTAATTGTGGAGCCCTGTAGAACATAACCTGTTCACCCAATGAGTTTGTGTTTGTTCTATTAATGCCACAGTCTTACTTTACTCCCCATGCTATTTTATCTTCACTAATTGTAATTTTACTTGGGCTTATTCATTTCAGGGCCCAGTTATGTCTGTGTAACCATACACATGTAGGTGTACCCTTACTGAGTTCATTAACAAATACAACAACAAAAAGAAAAACCTTTTTCTGGATCTCTCTGGTGTAGGCCAACCATTTTCTGGCAATGGCTGTGTACGGTATCCATGGAAACAGGAAAATAACCTGGTAGAGCTGAAGAAGACACAAAAGCACAAAAGAAGGGTTGTCAAGTGTATTGCCTGAGAAGAAAACTGTTGACACTTACTACTCAAAAACAGCAACATAACATAATTCAAGGTAATTAAGAGAAGCCTTGGACCTCACAAATATTGAGTCATTCTCCACGAAGCTCATATCGGTGCTATTAGCTGGCACAAACAGCACCGATATCAGTGGTTTTGCTAATGTAAAGCAATTACTATTGGATCCCCCAAAGCACAATCTAGCCTATGTCCCCATAAAGGGTAAGACTTTTAGGAATAAATCAACTTGATAAAGAACAAAGCCCTGTATTTACCAAAACTCCAAAACGAAACAATAGCTCTGTAACTGTAAAATCAAATTAAATAAAATCTTTAATAAAATAATTAAAAATGATCTTCAATTTCTGTCTCTAACCTTGAGAAAAATCTTGCCAAATACAAGCTGTACCATTTAGAATTGGAGGAGCTGTCGCAGTAAGTCGCATGTTCTCTGCAAGCTTGTTTGTCACCATATCAGCTTCCAAGTATGCTTGTAAGGCCTTATTTGATACAGTGATAAGCTTTTAGCCAACTCGTGATACAATGAAAATTGGGAAAAGTCTTTATTTGAAGTGAAGCACAACCATGGCAGTTAACTCAGCAATTTGGAAACGCTGCTTTAACACTGCCCACCTGCACACAATATACCCTTTTATTTTGTGTTTAAAGAGCACTTGGCTGCATGCTGGCCAAGCCTTTTTTTTTTTTTTTTTTTTGAAAATTTTTTTTTTTTTTTTTTTCATTTTCAGGTGTGCAACTCTGCACCTTAACTGTTCCTGTGCATCTGTGCCTCTGCAACATTTACTCACAAACAACTACCTTGCACATATTTGACTAACTGCACCAGCGCTTGATTGATTTTTTTTTTGATTTTTTTAAAAAACTATATCTCAATCTGCTCCTGTTTCAGAAGTACCAAGCCCAAGTGTAACGACACAGCTGTTTCCCCCCGTACTTTGAAGAGTAGAAAGCTCTCAATTTATACTGCTTTCTTGGTTTCAGAGATCATAGAGCATTGAGTCCCTTGAGTCCCTCTTTAATGTTTCAAAAATAGTCCTTCAGGTAAATTCCCCCCAGAAGCACTTGGTCTTTGCAGTCGGATTTGTCACATATACTGTCAGAACAAGAAATACGGGTTTAGTTAATAGATTCTTCCTCGATGGTTGTAGCATTGTTCCAGATGGCTGAGCTTTAGATAACCAGCCAGAAGGTATACATTCAGATCTTTTGTCTCCAGGGCAGAACTGTGCAGCTCAGACTTCCAGTTAAAAATCTGCCTGAATCCTTAACGGGGTCAAAAGTTACATCTCTGCTGTAGTGTTCGTCATCAATAGGCTTACAGTTTTTCGAAAACTTTTACGTTCCCACACACTTTTTTTTCCGCTGGAGATGCGCTCATGCTTCGCACACAAACACTTACTCATCCACACTTTACCACGGAGCAGATTCACACAAACAACTAAGCCTGAAGAAGGCCCAAAGGCTCCTCGTCAGCTCTTTTAGATGCCTTTGAGCAATGTAAGGTAATTTGGCAACATAAAATGGAAAGGAAAAACACTCATATTTTTCTAACGCACAGCCAAAAATATAATTTAAGTTTTTTTTTTTGTTTTTTTTTTTTTAAGTTTGGGGTTTGAAAACATCAATTGCGAAAGCTGTCTCCTCTCATAAATGGCAGTCCACCCAAAGACCCACGTGAAAAGAGGTATGCTGTATGCTGATTAGCAGCTGTTGCAATCAAATGATTGGGCTTTCTGTTGCGCACAATCTGTAATTTTCGGTGGCGACGCCAGGTGGTTCCTCCAACCTCACGTCAGATATGAAGTGGCCGGTGCAACAGTGACCTCAATGTTAGAGAAAGTTTCTTGGGAGAGTTTTTTTTTTTTTTTTTGGATTGAGATAGAAGCCAAACGGCAGATGACTGAGTGTAGGCAACTCACAGATGTGAATGTACTCTCACTAAATTAGTCAGGTTGTTGCTGAACAAGAAACCCAAAGTGCTCAAGCCGACTCCTCCCTGGACAAATGGAGACGACACAAACAAAAAATTGTGTGTCTTTGTTCAGTCGCGTGTAGATTGCTGGATATGTATTCCACAAGTAGCCCACACGCCGCATGAGCACGTGCAAAAAATCAACAAGGCGTCGATGCAAATGCACAAAGAAAAGTGTGTGTGTGGAGTTTGTTCCAGACCTAATGCTGTCTTTTTTTATTTTTTTATTTAAAGAAGCAAGCTCTGCAAAAAATCAATTATGCGAAAATAGAAAAAGGGGACATTCATTGTTTGATTTGAATTGAGCGAAAGAGCAGAAGTCAAAACACTGGTCAGAGGCTTGTAATGTGTTTGTGCAACATGCAGAACCAACCCGTCGAGGCTGCTTTTGTGTTTCCTTAGACACCTCGGCTCAGCTTGTACCGTCTGGTATGCGGGTTCTTCTCGGAAACAAACGTATTTTAACTTTTGGTTGTGCATGCACTTTGCCTGTAAAGTTAGGAGAGAGAACATCTTTTCTTGCTCTCTTACTACCCAACTGTTCTTTCAATAGGATTTCAGTTCATACAGTTTGCAAACAGAAATGTTTACTTGTTAGCTTTATGCATTTTGGCATTTTACTCCACCCTCATCTTTGCTAACATGTTATAGTTTTCAGGGTGTTTTGATGAACCATTGAAACAGAAACGATAGAAAAAGATGTTCTGCACTTTTAAGGGTCAGTGTTTTCTTAGTATGCTCACGCTATTTCAATGTGCTATATACATCACTGATATGAGCTTTATGGATAGTATTTTTATTCTATTGTGAACATCCCGGCAATCTTGCTGATCTGGCCAGTTGCTTACATGGTGGTTCGTTTTGTTGTTTGTTGTTTTTATTTCTAACACTGGCACTTAGGTTATGTGTAAAAATATTGTCAGACTTTAAAATTCTACATGGATGAAAATATTCCAGATGGATAATTTTTTTGCTTGTTTTCTATCCCATTTCTGCTAAAACGTCAAAGCAGTCTAACCCATATAAGCAAGTTATTTAACTGCCTCGAGATTTTAAGTTAACTTTTTTTTTCCCTAATTAGTTGCCGTGGCTGCCCTGATAGTGTTGTAAATTATATGGTTTTGAATACCCCACAACATGTTTTCAGCACTCATTTATATCTGTGGGTAAAATACGGCCGCATGCTGACCATCTCATAATAATGACTACTGGGTAATTCTTCCCTTTAAAGCTCATGCTGAAGTAATGACTGAAAATCATCTAATGTCCTTTTGGTTCATTTGTAAAACACTAAAGCTCAGCAGACTGTCTGGCTTTTGATGATGATACATTATAAACGGTGGAACTGATGATGTGCTTTTGATACAATAAAAAAAAAAAAGTAATTCCACAGTTAAGCAATGATTGATAGGAAAATAAAAAAGTAAAAGTATTTCAGAGCACTCTGTATTATTTTACATAAGACAACTGATCTCGAGGGCTCTCCACCGCGGTGTAATGTGAGAGAACCGGGATTTTCTCACCCTCATCTTTCTCCTTGTGACTCCTTTTTAAATAATTGAAGGCTGTGCAAAGCCGGGTAATTCTCTCCCACTGAATGAGAGAAAATTCTTCTGTGGGGTCCTGAAGAGAGATTGTTTAAAAAAAAAAAAAAAAAAAAAAAAAAAAAAAGAATTGGATAGATTTATGAGATAAGAGTTGTAATATATCTACAGCGATGTGGTCTCTTGTCCTTGTTGCATTGTTCGTCAACAGGGGCTTTGCAAAGAGAAAGTCATTGCTGAGGCATTCAACTGGTTTCTGACACTATTTCACTCCAAGGGATTTTTGTCTCAAAGAACTGCATTGATCGCAGAGCCTTTTGTGTTGTTCAGTCTATCTCCATTGGAAATGTATGATATCCATAGATCTGCTGATTTGCATTGCCGTGCAATAATTAGCTCAATAGGAAATTAGTAACTGCCTCTGGAAATTGCTGTATGTGATAAAGCACACTCCATATAATAATTATGGAGTTGTCAAATGTAAGGGATTCTAAATATATGCCTGTACGTTTTCTTTTTTTTTTTTTTAAGAAGAGCCTGTAATTAACATCAGTCAATATGAGTTCTCACACTTCTATGTGAACAACAGTTACATGCACATCTAATATAGTTAGTACAGTTGATCGTAATGGCGATGACATCGTTTTTAATGAATGAATGTGAATGTGCTCAGTTTGGCAAACAATCCCTTGATAAGGCACAGCTGTATTTTGGGAATTATTTATTTCTGGAATACCAGCCCTCAGAGATTCAGGCGCTTCCGTTGACAGCTCAGGGTATTTTTTTATGCTAATTTAGAGTTTTTTTGCATAAAAAAAAAAAAAAAAAAAAAAAAGAAGTCATATATTGACAGGTACGGTAAAAAATGTTCCTATACACACATTCTGCTGTAAAATTCTCTTCATTACATTTTTTTTTCCTTTTAATGGAATCATACATTAGCCAGGGGGACAGTTTTTGTGAGAGCTCTGTGATGAACTGTCCATTCCATTCCCATCAGGACAAATGGATCTTCACTGAGCAGTGAGCAAAGACCAAGGTAGTCCAACATCACAGAGACGGCCTTGATTATTGCTTTTCCTGCCTACTCTGGGACTGTAATACACCTGGGAAAGTTAGTCAATAACTTCAGTTGATCAATTAGCTACTAAAGAGACTAAACTATTAGTGTTGAGGCCTGGGAATTAAATCGCCTTGGGCTATTGCCTTAGGATAAAAAGGTTAGCTAAGAAATATACACATTTCCATCATAAATTTTATTTATGTAGCCCAACATACAAATCACACATTTCCCTCCCGTAGGGGCTTAGCAATTTGAGCAGCGTACGGCACCCCCATATCCTCAGATCCTTGTAGAGTATTTGCTTATCTTAAATGTTTCACACAGTATTGGGTTTATCAAAATATAGACTTAATGGTCGAACTAGACTACCTACCTTTTGAGCATTTGGTGTCTTTGCCATTGCAATTCTGAAATAAAATAAACAATGAAAGGGGCACTCCACTGAGTTTGTGACATCACCGAGGTATCTCGGCTTTTGCTCTGAGACTACATTTGCAAACTGCATTGCAAACTGAGGCATGGAGTTTGAAAAATGTGTGTTTTTTTTTTTTTTGTTTTTTTTTTCCAGGCAGGGAATGTGTAACACAAATCTTATTAAGCTGCATTATGGCAAGTGTAGGATACAGTTTTTGTTGGAGCTAAAACAATCATCAATTTTAACCATCCTAGTTTTAATCAGCCTCTTCCATGTCCACCGACTTTTATGGAATTACAATATGAAATTGCTGCATTAGTCCTTAAAGGGAAAAAAAAGCTAATTTGAGTAAAAGCATGACACAGTAATTAATTAGACACGGTTCAATAATGTCAAATCTAGTCTCTTTTAAAAAAAAAAATGTACCTACCATACCTGAACAACTACTAATCAGATCAAATTACCATATTTGTCAGGATATCATTTATCGTAAAACTATGACGCAAAAATACCCGAAGTCTCAACATGTCTGTGCTATTCTTGTGGAATAAGATGAACCTCATAATATCACTGAGATAACATGATGGTAGGGCCTCTGGGGGGGAAAAAACACCCAGACAAAAGGAAAAAAGGAAAAAAAAAAAAAAAACACAATATCAGAAGGAAAATGGAAAAAATAATGAAAAAATGAAACTCATACTCACCTGCAGATATCTTGGAACAATGCTGACAAATGGGAGCAGCAGCCTGGCTCTGCTGTTTTCATCAGATCACCTCGTCTCTCCCGCAATGGCACCTGCCTCGGTAACCCCATCGAATTTCAGCAGCCCGCTGTCCTTGAGGCAAGTAGGCTGAAGCCAAATTATTTGCACACTGGTTACCCACTTCAAGGTGAAACAACAACTGAGCTCTCAATTATTTCACAGTGGCATATTCAGGCCTTACACGGAGGAATTGGAAATAGAACAGAATCACGGGATGGATTGGCCCCTTACCTCTCACCACCTATTTACCTTGATAATAATTGTCCAGATAACCTTGGTAATACATCTGACCATAAACAATCTGCTGTCCCCTTTTTAAAGTGAGCAAAAATTATAGGTTCAGTGCTGACATTCGCCAGCAGTGAGTCCGTTTTTAGCAGGCTGACAAAAATATGTTTTTTTAATGGCAGACAGATGTAGTCTTTTGGCTGTCGCAATTTTTCGAATTGGGAACTCATGACTCTTTCATGGGCTTGTTGAATAAATAAGGAGGGGTAGATTGAGTTGCCCACAGAGACGTGTGCTGTGGCATATGGCCTAGGCAAAAATGGGCCTCAACAGATCGCCTTTTTGGACGCCATCGTGGTGCATGCTTGATAGCCACAAGCCGGCCAAGACAATTAAACAATAGCAAAGCAGTCAAACGCGAGTAACAAAAGGGGAATCAGGTGGCTTTTTTTTTTTTAGCGGCAGCAGCAGCAGGGCTCGGGGAAGTGTTTATTGACTATGCGGAACTGTCTGCTCGACATCAAAGCAACTGCTAAGTCCCCTCATGGGGACCAGACCAGACATAAACCCCTAAACCCAGAATGATCAAAGTCTCACCCACTATTCAACTTAAAGCACATTAAATAAATATGAATATTCTGCATTTAATGTCACAAATATAAATAGACAACCCACCACCAGGAAACCATCTATTGTGCAGCTCATATGGTAATCTGCGTTGGATATTTTGAGAAAATGTATTGGGAATTGAAAACCTTTTTTTTTTTTTTTATCCACTACAGTAGTGTGAGATTTTCACTTTGCATATGTATGTTATATCAGCACATGGTAAACTATTGGCCCATTCTATATTTAATTATTCAAAAAAAAACAAGTACGCATATGTTTTCTTTTTTTTTTTTTTCAAAAATAAACTTGAGATTGAACTTTTTTTGCACTTCATGAAACGAATGTTTATATCTATTTTTGCTGTGGTGCAGAATCCTTGCTAGTGAGGGTCCTTTAGTAAACAGAAGGTCTTTTTTTGTTCACCTGGGAATCATCCAAGAAATATTCTTGAAGATGTGCAGGACAAATTAATATGGGATTGGGGCCTTTAGCAGTTAAGCGGCGATATAAAAATGATATAAAGCAGGCTTTCCAGCTGTCCGGCTCGTATGGTAGCCTCTTAACTTTATCATTCAGTCAGTGGAAGCGGGTAACAAACGAAACTGTCATGTCCAGTTTCCCAAAAAAAGAGAGAGATTCAGTCAAAGACCTCCGTAAGCGGGCGCATTGATACTCACTTCTGAACATAAGTTAGTGCTGCTTTGATTTTGACTTTCACTGAAACAAGACGAGACGTTCTTACTTTGTATTGCGTGTCTAGTCTACTTAGAAGAGCTGCAGACTGCTCAGCCTTTGGGATTTGTCAAAAGTAGGAAGTAGTCATGATCTGTTATGTTCACGTCGACGCTGTTTGTTT
This sequence comes from Bovichtus variegatus, assembly GCA_943593645.1. Classification (NCBI taxonomy): domain Eukaryota; kingdom Metazoa; phylum Chordata; class Actinopteri; order Perciformes; family Bovichtidae; genus Bovichtus; species Bovichtus variegatus. Next base: position 4,815,543 of record CALSCE010009442.1, on the reverse strand, counting down.
CAAATCGTATCCATATAAATGGATGAGTGCGAGAAGCGCAGAAAACTGTGCATTGATGTGGTTGGAGATGATTCTACTCCACGTCAGGTTGCACCTATCTGATTGACAATAACAAACACTGTTGAACTTCAGCTTCACTATCCATCAGGTGATGCTTTAAATGTATGCTAGATTTATTTTTTCATTTTTTAGAATATATATCTTTGTCAAAACACCAGGGACAAATTCCACATACAATGTTATTCAGTGCTAAAAAAATAAACAGGGGTTGTTTCATTTAAAAGTTTGTATTAAAACATCACAGTAACTTACATCATCACTGTTTCTTGGAATTAATTTCTTGGAAAAAGTTCTGAACATGTTTGCTCATAAGCCTGTGTAAACTGTGTGTTAAGTAATCACAGTCACTTCATAAGTCAGTCTGAGCTCATCATCATCATCTGGCATCTTAAAATCTATTTACTTAATCCTTCCTACTGGTTTTTGACGTTTTAAACGGGTTTTTCAAATCTTGAAATAGCATATTACACATATTATATACTACTTGAACTGTGTAGGGTTTTCAAATTGAAAGTGCTGCAGATCCTCGTCACTCTCCTGAAGCTGGCAAATCACAGGATATTTTTCAAACAACGTTTACATGTTTTACTTGAGCTCTGAGAACTTTTCAATGAATATGTTCTGTGAATATTCATCTCAAGTGGGACACTGTGCAGTTATCAAATAAGTAAATAAATCAGGATAGAGAAAAAAGTTATGGCAACACTGTTTTAACCCCACTATTTAAGATTTATAAGCAAACAAACCATTAATCTCTTACAGCTATTGTTACTCTATACGCACTTACGCCATTGTGTGTACAAAGGTTTATATGCTTGCCAAAGTCATGCAAACATGTAGACGGCGCTAGCATTAATTGTAAAACAAATATGCAATATGCTGCTTGATGCAGTTGCCTGATTTAAGCTAGTGATTTCAAAATAAAAGCACTTTTATTAGATGCATAGCATTTCAACTAAAATTAAAAGTATTCCTTATTTTCAGTCCACTTAATGACTGCTCTGTTCGTAAACTTTTGGGATTAGTTTGTGATTTAACACATTCAGTAACTCTAATATATGTAGCGTTTGACTGACGGTGACGAAGAGATTGGTGAATTAGGAGACAGTAGATATACTATGGAAAGCTTAAATTGTACCCTTTGATATGGTTCAAATATGGATATAACATTGAGCCCCCTGTCGTGAGTTTATTCTCCACATTTACACAAATACATCTCAAATGACTTGCTTTTTATTTTAGGATTCTGACGCTTCTATTGCGTGACAGAGGCGCCACCAACAACACATTCACACTTGTATTCACTAACATGATGTGTTTCCCAGATGTCATCAAGCACATGGATTTGGATGAGTGCAAGGAACACCCAGAGGTGTGTCTGTATTTTCATGCTCAGTTGGGGAGAGGTGACTTGTCGTACGGTGTCAGAATCCATTAGCTTGTTTCTGACCTAGAATTTTAATCACAGATCTAATATCTGAGGAATGAAAACAATGGATGTCACCATTACTCTCCAGGGCTCTGAGGCCTCAAGAATAGCTTCTCTCCTCCTCTATTCTGCCTGTCTGTTTTCAACTCAGAAGATAAATGAGTATGCTTTGATACAGCTTGAGGAAAAAAAGAGAGTCAAAAGTCCCCATGGAGCCCTAACCGAGGAAGCAAGGATGTGGAATAAAAAGGAATGGGACAGAGATCCAAACTTAATGCAGAGCATCACCATATTTTATAAAACTAGGCTGTCCTTGTCTTATCCCTGGTCATTTCCCATAACCTTCAAAGACTAACGTAATTTGCTCGTGTTTGGCGAAGAGACACCCCGGAATAAAACTCTCACTCAATGTTAAACACCTACTATTTTTTTCTTTCAGTTTGAAGTTCACTTGACCAATATTGTATCTTTTAACATTACATATTTGCAGCGTGAATGAATAATACTCTCTTTCCATATCTTAATGTTTGTGATCCTCGTGCTAATGGTGGTTAATTAATGTTTAGAGGCCAGGCAAGTGAACAAGTGAACTACCAATGCCCTATAAACAAGTAATTAGCGCTGAAATACGTGATGTTAAATTAGCTTGCGGTCTGCATCATCATTTAATGAGGTATCCAATCAAAGAAATTAAACATTAAATTGCTTATTTGTTCACTGTTAGGTGGAAGAAAAATACACCCAAATGCTCAGCTGGAGCTTGTGCTTGGGTAGCAACACGTTCAAGGGGTATTGCACTATATTTCCCTTTCATAAATCCCTATTGATGAATAAGAAATTGTATCAAGATCAATGGGACTCTGCCAGCTTACAGTGAAAAAATTAATGGAGGCATAATTTTACAGTAGTGATGAGTAAAAGAGTTTTCACCACCAGAAATATAAGCAACTGCAAAAGTAATTGTTGTGTCATTGGTGCGAACCAATATTATCAAACCCCACACATATACAACTGTCATTGTTGGCAATAACAGAGTAAAGCCTTTACTACAGACACCTTTAAAATCAAGATAGGACCATCATGTGTTTAAAAAAGTCCATAGATTGTTTAATACAACATACCATATTCTCAACAATTCAACATCAATGAAATTTAGTTAATTAAAAAAAAAAAAAAAAAAAAAAAAAAAATCTGCATATTACCTTTATTGCACAGAACAATTTGAATGTATTTTCCATAGATTTCTTTTTTAGTATCTTTTTTTTTTGTAAAAAGTTGGCTTGGACTACATGTTCAACATAGTCCAGGGTCAAAAAAAAAGGAATAACGGAAACAAAAAACAGATTCCCGGGATCACTAGGGACCAAAAAAAGGCTAGGTACAGTAGCCACACTTTGAACGAAGAGAGCATTCATAATCAGCAAGAGGGAGAACCATGAGCCATATCCAGTGATTTTTTTTTTTTTTCCTTTATGCAAAATGGATTACACCAAAGCTGCTTCAGATTGCTCCATGGGTGAAACCATCTGTGTCACTCAAACCATCTGCATATTCTGTCCATACTTCCAGCCCATTACTGTGTCGTTGTCTGTAATGTCATCCATCATAAATAACTTAGCCTTTATCCTCACACACGTTTGCAAAGCCAAGCTGTCCAGTGTGTGCTTGAAAAGGAAAGGCTGTATCCTCAGATTGTATATATGCAGGACCAACTGGGAGCATAATATGCACAGTTCTTTTTCCCTTGACAAACATTGCACATTTCTGGGTAATAGCAAACCTGTAAATTATCCTGGAAGGTAATATTTCCATGGCTTTGATGGGGGGGGGGGAGCATCGGCATAAATAAATATTTGATTTCATAAAACAATCAAGAAAAATAACCAACAATGAAAGAAATATTCTACAGCATGAGGAGCACATACATCCAAAAATGTGAGCACCACAACCTTTATTCCTCACAATCCTGTTGAGCACAAATAATACCATTACGTAACAGTTTTTGAAATGCAAATTAAAAAGTCGGGGTTAAGCGCTTGTAGTATCAAGGTACTAATACCAACCATTCTGTTTGATGGCAAAACCATAGGATAAATGCTGCATCTACTGTTGGTAGAGAGCCTTATCATATTGGCAACCTCTCACATTTCATTCTGTATCATGCCCTTAATCCATGTTTGTGCACTGTATGGGTTGCATCGGAATATTAGGGATAAGTGACACTGATACTGATATCAGATACTGGGCTGAAAAGGCTTTATTAGGTCAATTCCCCATTGCTAAAATCCTATATTTAGAGTCACATTTAACTACGGGAGTTTTGCCAAATCACTATCACTAAATATTATTTGTCATTGTAAAACTGATTCTTACATACCTATTTGGCAGATTTTTGCATACAGAACTGAGAATTGGAATATATATTTTTCAGAGCACTTATATTTCTATATCATTCTGTTTTTCAGGTCGCATAATGACCAATGTAAACTGCTTTACAGTGCCCTTCGTTGTACTTTCTTGGTCAAGAAGGTGGCTACGAATTAGCTGCTGTGACATTCAAATTACGTTTTATATAGTACATCACAAACAGTTTTGAATTTCCACTAATAAAAATGTGCCATACTATGTTATGTATTTCTGCTAATTGCTGGGACATACTCTAGTCTTTTTTTTTTTTTTATCAGGTATTGTGACACAGATATACATTTGATGGATTACAGAACAATCATCACTGTAGGAAAGAAAACAGACCATATGTAGCACACAGTATAATGATGATGTACTTGAAATGCACGTTGTATAAATGTGCTCATCAACCCATACAAATCTCATTCATAACTTGACATCCAACCTTGGAAATAAAAAACATTAAATAAAAAATACAGACACAAAACAGCGATGGACAAAGTTTGATCTGCCCCTTGCATTCTGGCTGTTTGAAGTGTTTTTTTCTTTTCAGATATATTTTTCCCAGTATAAATCCACAGGAATATGAACTGCTTATGACAAATTTGACTTTCAATTGATGCCCCCACAGGCCATGTAGAAACCACCAGTGCCCCGTAGCACTGGATGTGCTTTCATTCTCGCTCACTTGTGAAAGTCAGGAAATGCCCTCTCCTCTAGTGCTTCAATCAGGAAAAAACATATTACTCTATGTCAACAGACCAGGATCCACAGGTTTGTAAGGGAGGAAAGAAAATGTCTTCTTTTCCATTTGTCTTATTTTTGAGTTCAAAATCAATAAATTCCACAGCTGCGTTAAATCATTTTCATGTTAAACTTGCGCGGAGCATCGGCTGTGCTGCTGCTCATGCCAGCGTCCGATTTCCGTGGCACATACTCGATCTCAATGTTGTGCTTTGTGTTGCCTTTACCTCTGCTCCAAAGGAATAGCAGTACCAGGCAAAACAAGACGACACCGAGAAAAGAAATGAAACCCATTGTGGTCGCAATGATCAACGTCTTTATATCAAAGGGGAAAGGGGCATTGGCTCTTGTACCGTTAGCACCAGTTTCTGTGGGCTGGTTGGAGATGAAGGCAAAAGTCTTGTTGGGCTGATGTGGCCAGTCAGGCGAGTAGCTATGAATGTGTAGGTGAGCAAGAGAGGTGTCATTTCCGCCTGCGTTGCTGGCTATACACACATATGTACCATTGTCTTGAATCTGGGCATAGCGAACTTCGAGGGTACCGTCTGGCAACACGGAGAGCCTTCCAATTGTCTTGGTGGTGATAAACTTCTTCTGCGGAGATAGCCACATTATCACTGGAGAAGGATCTCCATCTGCTTGGCAAGCAAAATGAACAATGGCTCCTTCGTCAACAAATTTCTGCTGGGGTTTGCGATCCCTAATCCTAGACTTGCGACATGTGAAGTAGTTGAGCAGCAGGACATCCGGAAAGTCTTTGAATTCTTTGCCTTGGACAAACTCCGGGGATGCACAGGTAGGCTGCTGCCTGTTGAAATTCAGTCTCCAGCGTCGTCTGAAAACCCATAACAGTCTGCAGTCACAGGCCAGAGGATTATCATACAAGGCAAGGGTTTCCAGGTTGCCAACTGAATGGAAAGCAGACTCCTCTAAAGTGGTCAGAGAGTTTCCAGACACATTTAAGATCTTCAGGTAGTTTAGACCACGGAAAGAGTAGGGCTCAATCATTGCCAGTCTGCCTCCTACCAGGTGAAATTCCTGCAAACGCAGAAGATCATGGAGCTTATTCCCCTCAATGGTATGGATAGGGTTATATGAAAGATTAAGAAAGCGTAAATATACCAAGTGCCGCAGGGCTACATAAGGAATTGTGGTCAGGTTGGCATTTGCAATGGTCAGGGAGGTGAGATTTAATCCATACAAGCAATTTGGGGTCATCGTATCCAGATATGGCCAATTGGCTATTTCTAACACTTTCAGCCGGTAGAGACGTTTGAAGGAATAATCCCGTATGACATTGATATTGAGGAGACGCAGCCTGAGTGTGATCAAACTGTGCAGGTGGGTAAAAGCCTCTGTTGGCACAGAGGACAGGTTGCATTTCTCAAGACTCAGGTGCTCAAGGCTACTAAGGCCATGAAAAGCCCGGTGGGAGATGAAAACTAGGTCGTTATCACCCACCTCCAAGGATCGGAGGTTGTACAAATCCTGGAACATGTAGTCCAACAGGATGACGATCTTGTTCTCACTTATGTCCAGCTGTGTGAGATTGCTCAGGCCTGTGAAGACACCGAGCTGGATCAGCTTAAGTTTGTTGCTACGCAGCCCCAATGTCCGCAAGCCGTAAAGGTTGTTGAACGCTCCAGGTTCAATAGTGGAGATTGTGTTTTCACTGAGCTCCAGGTGTTCGAGGTTGGGAAAAATGGCAAACTCGTCTGGGTTGATGGTTCTAATACGGTTCTTGCTTAGGTCCAGCAGTCTTGTTTCTGCAGGAATGCCCTCGGGAACTGTCATAAGCTTCTTGCGGTGGCACATCACAGAGCGCTCTTGAACATTGCACTCACAGCGGGATGGACAGCCTGTAGTGGAGCCAGACAGCACGGTGCCCAGCATCAGTATCAGAATGGGCTGCCAGCAAGCCACCAGGTAGCTGTGCCCAGTCGCTTCCCCGGCCGCCATCTTATTGGTTACCTGGGGAGACACAGAGAAGAGGAAAACATTCAAATGAGCTTGTGGTTTGAGCTATAGTCTGAAATTCAAATATGCAGTTGTCTTCTAAATTCAACAATTCCACATCATGTGTGGTGGAAGTGGAGTACAGCAGTGTGAACGTCTTAGAACATATTAAAACACTTTCCTTGGGCCATTGTGTCAATATTCTGCCAGATGGTTAGTTCAACAGTCATAGGTGCTAAAAGGATGCCATCCTGGTGTGACACAATTCCTAACGGAACAGAGATGTTTGAATCCTGTTGCAATATTCATGCCACAGACTCGGGATGAATAGAGGTGGGCGGTTACGAGGAATAAGGTATGTGCTTGCATAATTGAGAGTGCTGACAGTTTTGAATTCTGCATCGTTCACGTTTCTGCACAGAGCTTCAAAAGGTGTTTCAAAGTAGCTGCTGTGAATGCACCGCATTCTATCAGACCTATTTGTGATATAGATGAGGATGTTCTGATCCTAGAAAGAAAATCAAAGGCCCAAAAATTGTAGTAATCTACATACATCTTGCGCCGCACACTCACTGTGTCTGCTGTATGCTAAACACCGTTTCCACTGCACACCTTGCCGACGATCAATCAGTCAATTTTATCACCCTGATATGAAGTGAAGGGCCGCAGCTTCAAGTTGAATTAACATAATTTTTTAGACAGTAATCCAATTCATGCTGTGTCACAGACACATATGCCGAGCACATCTGTGGTTTGTTCTGGGTACCATACACTTTTTATTTCCCACCCCTACTTTTTTCATCCTACTTCTAGCCTGAATTCGCTGTGTGTGTGTGTGTGTGGGTGGGGGGGGCAGCAGTAACAGGAGGATGCAATCAAAGACGAATGGTGGCAAGTGTGATGTATGTGCTGTGGCTGACACTCGGCTCATGCAATCCTTTACGATAAAATATAGACCATACACCACCAGGGAATTGGAGACGGAGAGATAAATACAGGGTTTAAGAGGGAAAAAAACAAACCATATTTAACTCCAATGCCATCTACACGCATGCTTCCATACCTTCCACTAATAATGTAATTAATAATTGATTTTATCATTTCAGAATTTCCAGTTATATGCAAAAAAAAAAAAAAAAACTGTGATGGTATCGTTTACATTATAGAGTTAATTGAGCATGGGAGCATCACCTATGGTATGATTTGCAGACGATTATTCTGAAATATTAGTTGTATGAGGGGTCTAGTAATAAAAGCCATACAGACTTAAAGAGTAAAGGTTTGGATTTTAATTCATTGTTTAATCATCACTTGTAATATGGTATGTCCAACATTCAAGCACATGCAGTTGGAATGTAATTCACTGACGTGTTGAAAGATGAGGAAAAAAACCCACAGAAATGAAATCCTTCACATCTCGTTCACACTCATCAAGACATGTCTCTGGGGGACTCCTGTCTTTTGTGTGATAGCTCTTGTCACAATACGTAGAATTTTGCCAGTGGTATGCAGTTTCATCTCTTGCTCTAAATTTGTCTTTAAAGTCGATTTCCACATGGTCACGTGGTGCTTTTTGCTGATACACACAAGGTTCGTAAAAGAAGGATAGTGCACATGTTTGTGCTTCAGCAGATTTCATGGACCGCATTACATGTGACAGATTGAGACTATAGAGAAAGGGGGGAAAAATATATATATATGATAGTATGGTTGTATTACGGTTGACAGTTAATTATGGTGTGACATGTTACTACCATTGTGGTCACGACTAATAACTTTTTCCCACTAAACCAATGGACAACTGGACATCAGACTCATAACAAATGGGTTTATGGGTGAGATTTACTTCTCTCAATTTCGTTTTATTCCCTCCGAGGTCAAAGTTCAGTTCAGGATTTGATGATACCATCTGGAATCAAGTGAAACCATGAGCTTTCCTAAACAGGCAGAGATGATTGTGCACCGAGACCAGAGCCTGCTGCGCTCCTCGCTGCCTCCAGCCATCCTTAATCATTCTTATTCCTTAACCCACATTGATCAAGTCAGTGCTGAACGCTGTGAGATGGAGTGGTGTGGGGCTTTGTATGGCATGCTAAGACACTTAAGAAGGAGTGGCCCTATCACAAGCTCAATTCCATCTGTCTCCGTGTATTGTGTGGCTATCACGTAATGGATATCAGTCAATGAGATGCTATTATGTCCAACTCTTTTACCACTGACACTGAAAGCCAATCAAGACAATTATCAAATCACAATCCCTTGTTGGTTAAGCTCCACGACTGCAACTGCGGCAGGTTTTGGATCCCAGTCAGGCTTTTTAATGAGTCCTCGCACTCCCCTACACAGCGTCAACATTTCCAACAAAATAACACTGCACTTGATTACTCAATGATAATTCGGCTGATTCTTTTTCGAGATCTATTAGAAAGACATGTTACTGAAGTAATTCCTTCAAAATGTGTTACCCTGTATTTTTTTTTTTTTTTTTATTACAGAGCAGCTTTATTGCACCTTGCTTCAGCAGCAAATATGCAGTGAAAAAAGGATGGGGACACATTAAGATGAAGAATGCCATCCACGAGTAAACATTTGCTCTGTTTTGTTAATGATCTGGTGTTATCATTCCCTCGCAGGCATGTAGTCTGAATGCAGTTCTTCATTCCAATCAACACTCAAGTGAGCACCGAGAGAATTACATTAATTGAGGTGAAGTGAGAGGGGGCGTGCTTCTCTAAGAACGTGGCCGAGTAGAAGTAAGACAGCGTTGGTGAATAAATGAGGACCCACTGGTCCAAGACCAGTAATAACTAGATCAATGAATAGTGAGATTAATGCCTTTATGACCGAATCCATTGAGATCCTGAAGATGTTGCCTCATATCAGGAAGTGAATAGAGGCGTAAGAGTAGCTATCAGTGGTTGTACAATCATAATTAAATGGAAAATAAGTATGTTTTTTACCATCTTGTCCAAGCTGCTGTCATCAAGTCAAGTTCATTTAATTTGAAGGTTTTAATCAATGTTGAGCTTGAACCTTCTCTACTTTGGTTTTCTATGAACGTTTTCATGTTTTGAGTCTGGGGCCCAAATATAAATCTAATTTCAATCCGATCTAATAATGAAACGGTGATTTATTAGGAAGGAGCGTTGATTTTCTGCAGTTTATCTTCGGTGCTTAAGATATCCTTTTTTTCTTTGTATACACAGGCAACAGTGTTACAATTGGCAAGCCCAATCAAAATGTCAAGCCACCATCTAGGGTAGTTTCTTTTCTTTTAGAAGGATGAAGATCTTTTTCACTCACTGTATTTTAAACCTTGTGGCTCCATGTCTGTCAAGTTCTCCACAATAAGCACGATCGAACACAAGTGGGGAGGGATATTGTTACGACTTAAGCATTGCCCAAAGCTTTAGTTTACCTGTCACGAGACATCACTCACGAGCCTTAGTAAATACCATTGTTAAATACCTGTAAGCTTTTGGGAAATCCCTTAGATGATGCTGACGTTATCTGTAATACAAAGTGTTAAAATCCTTTAAAGCCCATTCCTCTGTAAACTACTTAGTCAGCTGGCAGGCTAATCCTGAATGGACAAACCCAGCTGTGGAATTTTATTTACTGTACTATTTGCATAATGTTGATCATTTATCCTAGGACAATTTGTAGTAAACAGATGCCACTACAGCCAATATCCTCCTTAAGTAGATGTAACAAATTCATATCGGGCCCTATGCCTATTTTGGGTATTAATTCTCACCAAGACTATTACTGTAATTATTCTTCATTTGATAATCAATCAATTAATCAATAAAAAAAAAAACATCCCCTGAGATTATAAATTCAGCTACTTCGTAAAATGCTTATTGATTAAATTCTCTGCAGTAAGTAGCAGCTTGGAGTTATAACACTGAACATGTATATTGACAGCCACACTTTGGCTAAATCCATTTTAACCAGGAGAGTCTGACCTTTTCGCTCCCCAAGTAAGATCACTTTCACACTGCTATAATGTCTGCTAGCTGAATTTCGAGAGAAAGGTTACCCTTGTGTCATTGAGAAGCTAAGCTGCCTGGTGGGATTGCTGGCTGGTGCTGGGCCTGTGAAATGGCGGGGCTTAAATGTAAGCCGACGCCCGACAGATGGACAGCAAAGCCCTAATCCAGGCGAAGAAGCTGGTGGGTGCAACAAGGTGCAGAATTCCAACAGTGGCCAGCTGTTGTCCCGATGAAACTCTGCCATGGAACCTGTGGACATTTCCCTCCTGAACTTCACCTCCAAAAGGGGTCACATAGTGTTTCTGCGCAGGTGCTCTGCTCACTGATGTCTAACTCAATCACACGACTACGGACACAAGAAAAGATTAGATTTAAAGTAAGTATAAAAGCATCAACAGTTGTTTATCTGCCGCATGCCGGACATATTGAATGAGAGCTGTTTCTAATACTTAGTCTACCCTCCTTGATATGATGGTGGTGGACAACAATATTAACTTTGTTTTCTTCTCTCTGCTGTACTCAAAAACAAACAACTGAACATTAAAACCTTTTATGAAGGTGGGGTGTATTGCAGGGCTGTTGTACTAGACTGTATTAGTCTGACCACAAATATGTATCAATTCTCCTTAAATCTACCTGAATGAGAATTGTAGTATGTAAGAATTGGTATAAGAAAAGGGTAAAGGTCATAGAAGTTTCCTTGTGTTAATGGTAAGTTTTGTGAGCCAGACGTGATGAAGTCCTTTGTTTTTTAAAGTCCTATCGACATAGAAACCCTAAAGCCATATGGACTGTTGACCCATTGCTCTGACCTTATTGACCTTACGTGGGTGTTAGGGTAAGTGATCAATTAAATGTATTATTATTGTTGTAGTTATTGTGGTCACAGGTTAAATAGTATTGATGCATTTTTCATGCTTACAAAAGATAATTAAACACTTTGGATACATATCTTAAATTATGTGGGAATTACCCCTCAAGAGGATATGTTTACTGGCTTAAAGTTAAAAAAAAAAAAAAAAAGATTAAAAAAAACAAATTGCTAATGATAATGGCAAAACTCCATACTTTCTAAATGGGTGACAATGTGTGCAGTGATCAGTAATGATTGTGGTTGTTAAAACTCAGTCATGTTTCATTGCACCCAAGTTCACCCGGGCTCCTTATTTGGGCTATCTTTCCACAGATGTGTGAGAGACGGAGAGCGTGTCCTTATGTGGTGTTCCATCATTATTAAGCTCATTAGCCACGTCTCCCTAGCTCTGTTCAGAGAATCACCATTCATTTTTGTGGTTTCTACGGAGATGTGTTTTCAAAGAGGAACAGCCTCCAGAATGTCAGACTTTTATAAAGTGGATATTTTTTATTTTTTGGAAGGATTCAACACTCCCTAATGAGAACACACGCTCCTTTCACAACATCCAACAAATGGGAAAAAAAAATAAACCTGCCAATAGTTGTGTTTGGAGAAAATAACACAAAAAATCAAAGCCAGGTTTGATAGACATTCAAGTTCTAACAATGTTAATGATGAGTGTGATTCACCAAATGACACAGTTATATATTTGATCACCGTCTGACTGCGTTACCTTTGTATAAAAAAGCTACATGATGCTGACAAAATCAAAGATGACAGTATTCTTCACTCACTATGTTTTTATGAATAAAATATCCGTTATCTAATAGTTATTTTGTTTATAGAACAATTATAATATTTCTCCCTAAACTAAGCTAGGGCAGAAGAAAAATTCATTTTGGGTATGAGAGCTACACAGGCGCACACCTTCACTGTTCATTTCACTCAGCTAAAACAGTAACGTAAACTCATAATAATATCTCTTAAACAGCCTGTGTAACAAAGGGAAGACGTGTAAACCGTATTAAAATATTAATAGCCAGTCAGTTGTACATGGATCTATCTCCTCTCGCTTTAAAAGCAACCGATTCAATCTCTACTGACATAACCTTGATTACATTTCTTCAAAGTGCCTCCAAAGTGCAACGATATTTGATTTTGATTCATGTTGATCGGAATTTTTGCTGTGCATTTATGTATTTTGAAGCATCAAAGGTGAAGTGGTAGTTCATTAAACTAAAGAAGAATTCATCGAATACCAATGCTTTATCTCTTGGAAAATATGATGAAAATGAAACGTCGATTGTGGGAAACAAGTGGCCGTTTGTAAAACAGCAAAAACTCTCAACGAGGCTGAGAATCTGGCAGCTAGCGGCTCTGCGAGGCTCGTCTTAGGCATTCGAGCTAACATGCTCACAGCAGCGACGCTAAATGCTGGTGTTTAGCATCCTACCATGTTCCCCGTGTACATTTAGCATGCTAACAGTCGCTAACTAGCGGCGTACACGGAGTGCGGCAGAGGCCGATGGAAATGTAGTAAGTTTTGCAGATTTGGTCAAAAATCCAAATATAAGACAAAATGAAAATTTTACCTCGGTGAAAAGTCAGAGGATCACCGAAGTCTATCAGATTTCAAGAACAAACTACAGATATACAGTAACTGTCAGTCAGATGTGTGCAGTGCATTTCAAGTGTTTAGGAGCAGTAAGTAACGAAGCAGAACCGCTAGATTGTGAACGATGGAGCGGCCCCAGAGAGCTGCTGGATTAGCGGTTCCCTTTTTTTTCCTCTCAGGCTGAGAGAAAAATGCTTCACAGGCAGGAGGGCTGCTTCTAACACACACACACACACACACACACAGATGTTGTTATAAAATGTCTGTTTGTCCGTGTATTGCTTTGTCCTATAATGCTGTGCTCCCAACTCTGAGGCCTGCTTTTTTGGAAGAAGGACAACTTGCTGACAGAGCCTTCAAGGCCTGAAGCGATTATGTCACAGGGGCACACGGTTACACATGGACTCTTCTCCAAACACCGCAGGAGATGCCAACCTTCAGAGCTCCGGTGCACCACTTGCTGCTACACTGGCAAAACTGAAAACACTGCAGCCATGGCAATACTGTACACGAAGGAGAAACAATAACCGGTGAAGGTCACAGGGCTTTATTTTTCAGACTGGATGCAGATCTTGGATGAGTGTTTTAGCGTGTGGGCGGAACCTGGCTTGTTCTAGCTTGTTTTAGTTTGGAGGATTGAGAGGCCAGCACTAACAAGGCCCCATGAGGTGCTTTAAGAAAGTCTGTTTCAAGCAATGGGCCAACAAAGATATGTTTTTTAGGGTTTTTTTCACTCTAGTCCGACTATTTTCTAAAACTTTTTAGATTAAAAAAGTTACTTTTTTTATAGACTACTATAAAAATGGATATAAAAAGGCCAATAAGCCATAAGGCTTTGTACTGCTGCAATAACTATTTTATCGTATTTTAACACAGACAATGAGTTTGAAAAATGGTTAATCATTGAAGTGATTTATCAAGCAAAAATGTCAAATATGAGCTCTTTCTAGATTCTTGCATGTGAATATGTGCTGATTTTCTATCATTAAAATTAAATATATTTGGTTTTGAACCCAGGCAATTACTATTTGCAAATAACAACATGCAGTTACTTACATCAACTTTGTAGCAAATATGAGCTTATTAAAGGTTATTTTATAATAATTGTTCACGGTAATTGAGCTCTGCTTTAGATCTTCACTTCCCAAAAATAGTCCCTGAGGCAGTAGTACAACTTTAATGAAAACAACCCCAAATACTTCTCATTCTTCAAAGTTGCAGAAAAAGAAAAGAAAGATGTGATCATTTGCACTACATAGTATAACGTGCCCACATAACAATTAAGAGAACTTGTAGTTAAGTTACACATTTGTCTTTTGTGGGCAAAAATTGTGCTAATCTATTCCTTTGAATCCAAAATTAAGAACATTTCTCCTTCTCTCGCTTCTCAAGTACCCTACAAGCTTTTGATTAGGAAGAAACACTGACGCCTCGCCGTTATTATTGTAATGAATTCACAGGCTACTGTGCCAAAAAGCAAAGGAGCTTAGGAAATAAACAGGTTCCCCCATCACTGCTTTCATGAGCGGCCATGAAAATATTGTCTTATGTAATCATCCTTCTTTTTTTCACCTATATGAGACATCTACTTGTTTCCTGTTCCACAATTTTAAATGAAATTTTCATTAAAAAGGCAAGAGGATAGGCTCCAGAAGGGAGTCAAAGCAAACTAGTTTTAAAAGTCGTGTGTTGAATTTGATTACCTTTATGGCAGTCAAGACAGAAATTCAGCCATTGAAAGTAAAAAAAAAAAAAAGCCCAGACTGAAGGACATGCAGTGTACAATTCGTACAAAGTCTGTGTCAACTCACTCGCATATCCTGCCAGACAACCAAACTTATTTAAATAATCCACATTTTTGCTCAGAATTAATCATTCATGAGTGATGAGTTAATATTATGCAGCTAAATCAAGCTTTTACCTCTTTTAGGCACATAAGCATTCTCGCCGAGACATTGTGTCAAATTTAATTTAGGAATGACAGTACTTGGAAAAAAATCGAAGCAGTCCTTAAGCAGTGTTATTCGGGAAGAAGCATTTTTTTTTGAAAGATGAAGATGTTGAAATTCTACATATATTATTTCAAGGGTGGAGGGAGGATGAATGCCCGTTTAGCGAGTGGGGTACTGAACATTTTACTCTTCTCACTCAATTTGGGAGTGAATCCAACTTTTTTTTCTTTTAGATGAAGTGAGCGGATTTGACAGTTTCCCTGAGCGAGTGTGTGTGTGAGTGTGTGTGTGGAGGGGTGTTTGTATTTAGGCGTGCTGGCTTATGGAACAACCACAATATCAACTCATCCATATACGGCTGTAGGATGTAGCTTTAATAGCTGCGACTTCACCGCAGGCTACACTGGTTCCTCTATTAAGGGAGTCAACATAGAAACATGCCTTCATTTCATAATGAATAATTTAAGTATCTTATCGGCTGCTAGGAATTGTGATGGGCACAGTGTGGAGTGGCTTAGGGCCGTATCGACTTTAATTGTGACTGGCATCTGAGGGCATTCCTCACAATGTGCCGAAGAAAAATGTCCCCTTTGCTTAGCTGGCCCTGCAGCTCAAAGTGAGGCCTTTTTAAAGGGAAATGAGCTGTAATTAGTTGATGGAGAGGTGACCCCGATGCAGAAAACGCCACACTAATGCACTGAGATCAGACACTGGAGGATACTGCTGCTGCCTACTGTAGCGGAGAACAGCACAGATTGCAGATAACACTCTGGCGAAGGGGAGCTCCAATAATGGAAGGATTGTTTTCAAAATGCATTATTGCATGTCAGTGTCCATGTGCTGGGTGAGTGACCAAGAAATGCTCGTCAGGCTGAAAATGTTTACAAAGATCAGGAGATCAAAGATCACAATAACAAAGATCAATAACAATGTCGGGGACATTGTGAAGGAATGAATATGTAGGTATGGTCTAGTATTAGCTATACAATGTTTTATTAAAAATCCACTATCGGTCAGGGCTTTACGCTGTATTTTAACCATTTATTGATCTGTTTTATGAATGTTTTAATTCAGCTAGTAATCTTTTTAAATTATGCTGGCAATTATTTACATTTTATTTGTGATTAAGTGAGTAAATGCTCAATTCCTCTTGCAAGGACATCTAATAATGCAGTCCTGAACGACAACAGACCCTATTCAAGCAAGAGTCCAGTGACGTTGAACGAATAAAAGCAACAATCATGCCATGCGTCTCCGAAGGACGCCTTCCTCCCACCACTCTGTGTACCATTTCACATTTCGCCATTGACACATTTTCACCACGAACAAAAGAAAGAAAAATAACTTTATGGCCTGGGTCATTTTTTTAACGGTATAGTTCTTTCAAATAGTTGTTTTGTAAGACATCCATGAAGGTGAATGTCATTCAGGGACAAAGAGGACTGTATTTCAAGGATTTCAAATGGATGCCAGTGCAACCACACCTTCAGTTTCATCTTTAAACAATACAGTAAAATACAAGAAATACAGTCTTTCATTTATTTATTTTTCATCTCCTCGCAGTTCTTGATTCATGGCTCTCAAAATGTACAGACTCGCGCATAAAACTGTCTGAGCGAAGTCACTTCAGCTTACTCATTTAGGATTTATCTCCTTCAGCGTTGTGGGCTCAGACAAAAAAAAACACTGTGTCAAAAGTTCTTTATCAAAAATCAGTTGCATTGTAAGAACTGCACAAGAGCCAGCCAAAGCTCTGAGGCAGATTCTGTTTCTGCACCAAAACAAAACATGTATTTATTATTATTTCTCCCTCTCTCTCTCTCTCTGTCTCTCTCTTTCTCCTCTCTCTCCTCACTTCTGCAATGTGAGAAAAGTCAAAAGGTAGATTTAACCTCCCGAACAATTAGTGACAGGTCTGCAGAGGTCTTCCCGTGGCGAGGGCAAAGTGGCTGTTGTTTTAATGTGTTGACCCAGACTTTCATCCGTTGACTTTCAACACTAAAATATAATTAGACTTGACCCAAAACAACAAGGCATTTGAAATTCATACGGTACCGTTCTTGCACTGCCAAACAGTGACTCAGGATCCCTACTTCAAATGAATCACCCGATTGTATATGCAAACAAAATGCCGCCTGTTGAGGCAAGCGAACTGATTGTAAATGAATTGTCCATAGGCTACGGTCTGCTCGCTTATCGATTCAAATGGCTTTCTGCTGATAAAATAGGCTGGACAATTGACACACACCGGCGGTGAAAATAATGGACAGTATTTAGGTTATAGTGGCGTTGGTTACGCGATGATTGCTGATGTATATGCTTCCGCAAAGCTCGGTCCTGCACACTCGAATACCGTCAATTTTTCCAAAACCTATACCGCAGCTCGTCAGTATATCATTTTGTCCCCACTTTCAGCATCCCATATGTATATATTTCTCCTTTTCTGAGTATCAATTCACAACGACAACCTTATATCAATGTTTTGGTTTTTTTTTTCCCTCCACAATCTACAGAGAGCACAGGAGCCCTGTCCGACCTCACCGTGGCTCCAGTGCAGAGATAGGGGAGCTTAATCCATGTCCTCTGAGAGATTGCCCAGAAAGATGAAGCCTTAATTAGCCAGATAAAACCCCACATAATGGCGCCATTGATATAGACTGGGAAATGAGGACTAAGCAGAACAAAAAAAGAAAGACTGCTGTATATAAAATGGCCGAGATGGGCTTTGGAGACAGTTGGAAAGTAACTGCAGTGGAAGGGGGGAAAAAAGGGGCAGTTCACTCTCACTCTCAACTCCAGCAGGGGAGCTACAATCCACCTGCTCCAAATTCTCTCATAAGAAGCTTAGAGAAAAATGCTGACCTTCTTATGATCAAAGATTATGTGTAGGAAAAACAACAACAGTTTTTTGGAGTACTTAAGCAATAGCACTCATGGGAGGTTGGAGCAATTAAAGGCAAAATTACTTGTCTAAGCTGTCCTTGTATCCTCTCGTTCCCCTATCTTTGGTTCCCTGTTGTATGAGAGGAGGTCATAAAGATAGTGAAAAGAAGAGAATCACATCTCACTAGCTCTGCTAATCCTGGGGGTACTAGAGGGAGTGGAATCTCACTTTTTAGAAAGACAATCTAGGTAGTTCACATGCTACACATGGATCAATGACAAGGTGACCCTGTATGGTAATACCAGATGGCTTTAGGGTTGGCAAAGACGCTGCAAATCCCTAGTCAACACTTGTACATCCCCTTTTTTTAAAAAAAAAAGAAGTTACAGAAAAATGCATTACAACTTTATTCCGTTCCGTTTTTTTTTTTTTTTTTTTTTCTTTTTAAATGCTCCATTTTTGGTAAACTTGTTTTGGATTACTATCACAACAAAACACCTTATTTTCTCATTCAGAGCCCATCCGACCTCAATCTGCAGAGCGAGGAAGTGAGATCTCTTCTGCCTCTCGTGCCTTAACTAATGAGAGTGACTGTCTTTTTTTTTTTTCCCCCCTTTTGTCTCCTCTCAAAGAGCGGTGCCTTTTTTGTTGACGCACGCTGACAGGCAGATGATATGCTTGTGGACACACATTTTAGAATTTCAATCTTTGTAGTCTTGTCATGTTAGCCTTGTTGTGATGTAACGTGTATGACATTTACAGAGGAGACAGTCCTGAAACACTGCTGGCTGCGCTGAAAAAAATTGTTTATATATATATATATATATATATATATATTTGTGCATTTTGGATGATTAAACAAATTCTTATTTATAGCATTGGCATGGATATGAAAGAACAGGGAACGGTGGATCAACAAACAACATATTTTGTGCTTCAGGGCAAAACACAGTTGTACTGCAGAGGTTTCGGATTTCAATGGCGTTTAAATATTGCATTTAGAAAAGGAAATTGATTGGCAAATTCATCAATTAGTACTTTTACGGTCGTTTTGCAAACGACTCAGCGACCCTTTCGATAATCAAAGAATCGTTTCAGTCGTCTCAAGCAACAACCTGGAACTTTCTTTGGCTGCAGCGTCTCCAATGTCGGGATTTGCTGCTTTTTCTCTGTTGGCTGTTTCACTCATAACTGCCAACATGGTACGAGCAAGCACAAAAAAATTAAAAAATAAAAAGGCAAAAGAGCTGAATTATTTATTTGACATTTGCATATGTAGCGCAGGTTCAGGACCAGGGTGAGGGTAGATTGTATTATGGAGGGGAGATTACTCCAGAGGCATCTTTTTTTCTTTTAGACCAATTCACAGAGCCCATTAATTCTCATCGTAAGCCATATTTTTGAATGCATCGTGAGAGATAAACCATAGTTCACTACAAGGCATGCGAGACACAACATTATTATATATATATTTTTTTTTTCTTTTCAGCCCACCTTGAAATGACTCGTTCTGTCATTGCAATAACTTTTTCTCACCTTTGAGTTCCCTGCTAAATCAGTTATGAGATGGAAGGGTTAACCTGCCTGGAGCATCCTCTTGCCCCACATTAGCGCTCTGCAGACCTGATCTCTCTCGCCTCTCAATTCCCACAGGTTCCCCAACTACTTTGCACTTCTGTGGCACCACGTCGCTCACCGGCGTCCAACAAGGTCAAATGCCATTTCATTTTCTCGCCTTTGATCGCTGCCTGGATGTTTCATCTGCGTCACTCTCCCCATCCAGCCATGCCTTCCCACCGCCTCGCCGCTTAAACTGCCCCTCACTCCCCCCCCCCACAGATTCGAAGCATGTGACTGGCAGTAGCCAAAGTCAGAATCCGTCGGTCCACAGTTAAAACATAAGCAATCGATCAACTTTGTTTTAGATTATCAAACTTAGTAAGAACGGGGATCATGTACAAAAATACATTCATCTCAAAATGAGATGCTCTGCACCAGATTAAGCTGCTAACCAATTTCCATCTGCACTCCCTCCAAACTCATGAAGTCTAAGTATGCTTTGCTTTTCAGAGAGGGTAAAAAAATAAAATAAAAAAGCATGCATGATGCATGATGCACCCCCCCCCCCCAGATACCC
>CALSCE010009442.1:4619524-4795409 GCA_943593645.1 Bovichtus variegatus | reverse complement strand
TGAAGTCTAAGTATGCTTTGCTTTTCAGAGAGGGTAAAAAAATAAAAAAAAAAAGCATGCATGATGCATGATGCATGATGCCCCCCCCCCCCCCCCAGATATCCTGCCACCTCTCTGTTTGATAAAGGCAAAATACTTAAACATTTGACAGTGTCCGTATCGTATCACTCGTCATTGTGCGTCGTTTAGATTCAGTATGTTATGTATATTATCACAGCTGAAAATCTTCCAGACAGAGGATGTTGATCTCAAATGATCCTGCCTGCCAAACAGTATTTTAACCAAAATAATATTCTTAGGAGCTGTATTATTATTAATAATAATAACATTATTAGTATTAGTATTATTAACAATAATAATATTATAATAATATATTTAACAATAATAATAATGCATCAAAAAGAAACCGTTTTACACATTTTGACTTGCCACTGGTAATGCACTTCAGTAAACAACTCCTTAAAATACGTTCACTCCTGTTAATTAGTTCAATATGTTGCTGAGATGGTTAATTGTTTAGTTGAAAATGTATTCTAGTTTTCATCAAGGGTTAATCTTTTAGCCATTTATTGGTAGATAAATGATATATTTACTGGATATGGAGTCTGGAGGGTTGCATGTTTCTCTTCTCGCTTGTTTTCATGACATTATAAATTGAACAGTTTGGGTTTTTGGCCGCTGGTCAGACTAAATAAGCAATTTTGACACATTAGTTTGGCTGTGGAAAGTTGTGATGGGGATTTGTCATTATTTTTTGAAAATGTTGTGAAGCAAATGAGGATGTTTGGGGGAAAAAAAATAAAATGAGTTGCAGCCGATTCATTCTGGATTCCTCAGTGTTTGCCGTGTCCATGCATTGTGAACATTTGGTATACTTAACAGGAATGCTGGTGGCCAAATGGCAAGAAACTCCTGCATTGTTTGTCAGATTGAAAAATTGGCAACACATGGTGTTCATATGTCACAATATATTGGAAATTAAGCATATCCCATGCTGACATACCATGCTGCTATTTATTTTTCAAGACTCATCCCAGAATAAAAACACAATATGACACTTCAATTCAAAAATAGATCATCCTGATTATTAATGTGGATGTTCAGTGACACAAGCACAAGTTCCAGTATTTCTACAGAAACAGAGAAAGCTCCCTCCCATGTCTATCTGTAGGTGAGAGGACTGCTGCTTCTTTGTGTCTAGCAAACTAACATCTCCTCATGCCACCCAGTCTGGTCGATAACCTGAAATCTGACCCCTTGTTTCCTCCCCGCACTTTTGCATCTCCTCCATCGACGGTATTAGCAGTTCTTTGTTACATGGTTCTGTCATTCCTGTCTCTCTCTCTCTCTGCGTTGTCAGTGAAAGAAAGCCAGGGTGAGGGAGGGAGGGAGATAGAGAGGCGTAGAGAAAGACAGACTGACAAGAGCTTTTAGAAAAGTTAGAGAGAGCGAGATTGAGGGAGAGCGCCAACGAGATGAAGAAAATCTAGCTTTTAGGGAACTAAAAGCCTCTGCCCCTTTTATACCTCAAAGTAAGGTCCCTGTTGTCTTGCATCACATGATGAATGGGAGAAGACTGTCGATGGATAAAAAGCATCTTCACTTATCTGACGAAACAAGGGTATAATGGGCTTTGGAGCACATTAAAATATTTCAATGATCGGAGAACGCTTTAATCCTTGTATCACAGAGTGTAGCCTTTCTATACCGTGGCAGCATTTGAACAGGGGTGTCCATGTTCTTAATGAATTCTAATGGGATTAGTGGCTGTTAATAGCACTTTTTTCAGTGCCATGAAATAGCAAGGGCAACAAAACAAGTTGTGAGACTTGCTCTGAATGAATTAGCTCAGTGTCTGGGACCAGGTCTGCATATTGGTCCGGCTAAACCGATGTCAAAGCTATTATCCCAAAAAAAAAGAAGAAAAAAAAAAAGAACTTGATTTCACACGACTGCGTCTTTCGCTTTTAAAATCCGAGAAGATCCGTCGCAGATACGCCGTACATTTCAACTTCACTTCAACTTGAAGTAGATCCTCGGTCAGCCTACTAGACAAAGGAAGTGAGAGTCGAGAGTGCTAGCTCAGTACCCGAACACCGAACTCTGAACTGTGGATCTCGACAGAGTATTCTAACAGCTATTTCATCAGGGAGGTGGAGCAGAAACACAAATCTTGTACCCACTTATGGAAAATATCATATGCTCTATTCAAGTGTTTCTGTATAAGTAGGGCTTCTGTTGTCCCACTGTTGGGTTTCCAGTCGCGACTGAATAGCACTGTCTGAATAGATGCTTTCAGTCGAGCAGATGCAACGTATTGTAATTTTGCCGCACAATACCAATCATTACCACTGCAAAACAATTCATTCAGACTCTAGTTATAAATTCATGTGCGAATATCAAATGGGACAATAATATTCATTGTGTAAAGATGGAAAGGAAGGCATTGTGAATAACAATGGATATAGCAATCCACACCCAAGAAAAACGTTTTGACGCTTCAGTTTCATGAAAATAGGTGAAATTATAGGGCTGCTTTTTGCCACTTACTTCAGCAACTTCTATCCAGAATGTTTTTAGCTCTAGCCTCCTTATCCCAAAGCTGTCAGTCTGAGGGCATTGACTGCCTTCACCAATGTAATTTACAGCCCACAAGCAGCTTACCACATTGACATACGTGTCATTCACACAATCATCGGGGAAGAAAATGGGCGTCTAAGTTTAACTCTGCATGGCAACAGGGGCGCCAGCATCGACACTGATTAGTCCCTATGCAGTCAACACAAATTTTCTCTCAGGAGGGTTGAGGAGCTTTAGCAAGCACAATAAAGGCGATAATTCTGGCAGGATGTTACTCCGACCCTGGTTCTGCCTAGGAGTTTGCATTTATTTATTGTACATGGTTTAGAATATAATTGTATTGAAGGCTGGAGGTCGGGATAATCAAAATGCTGGCAACGGTTAAGCGTTATTAGAATACAATCTATATGGATGCTGTATTTACAGTACATGGAGACTGAATAGGGTCAAGGCTTGTGGAGGTACAATACTCCAATCGTACTCGAGCCAAGAATCCGTTTCTTCTGGCTGTTGCCATTTGAACCAAATGGGGTATTCCAGCTTTTCTTTGTGGACACCTTGATTTTTCACAAGCATAAAGGGTGAAATTGTTCTCTCAAAGACCCTTTGCAGAAACTCTCTAAAGACATTTTTTCCCAACACCGTGAGGCAGATCAGAATTAGGTGCACTTGTAAGAGCATTTCTTACATGAGTTCTTGAAAGGTGAAAGGCCCTACAGGCTAATGTGGATATATGACATTTAGACATGCATCTAACATGCCTTTAACAATGGCCTTCTATAATCATAATTGGTCATTTCAGATATTTTTGGGTTTCATACAGCCACTTAAAATAAAGTCACAGTAGATTATGGATATTTTCTGTTACATCATGTGGCTTTGACCATACGTGAACCTTCGATTTATTTAATTTTTTTGAATAAATGTGGTATTTGCAGCTTTGCGGCCAATATCATTGATGTGTTGGATACAAGGTTACCACATGTGTGTGAAATCTGGATTAGTGTATACTATAATTATGTTAATGCTTCCAACATCACAAGATTAAGGGCAATGCAATCACAGTTGGACAAAATGTGATTCCAGAAATGACAAAGTGAAAGCCACTATCAGTCTAATGAAGGTAAAATGGAGGGCAAAGCATTGGCTGCCTGTCCAAATGTGTTAAAAACAAAGCAGTATTTACTGTAGGAACCCAGGATGCATTAATAGATATTCAACAGAGCTTTGCTAAAGCGGCGTGATTTGTTTGGAGCCGAGAGCATGAGCTTTTTTGATTTTTGGTAACCATTCAGGCCTGAAAACCATTAGACCACTGTGGGGAGGAGAAGAAAAAAAACACTTCTACCACAAACACTGTTGCAAAAAACAAAACTCCATTTTGTTGGACGGAGTTCAGCACGACAGGGTACATCTGTGCGGAGACATGTCCCATGCATGACAACCAGCTGCTACATTACAAGAAACGATTGCGTAGTGTTTCATTAGTTACACTCGGTTTGAGGAAGAAAGTGAAATAAATATGTGTTTGTACTGTCATGGATCCGTGCCATGTGCGTTTTGCCACACGCTGTCTGGGACAATTACCCAATAGGTGAAACATCTCACGCTCAGAGAGAGAGAGAGAGAAAGAAAAGCTCCCCCCCAAAAAAATGCCGATGACTTTTAGGCAGCACTTGCAGCTGCTCTTCCTGCTTAATCTAGTTCAAAACACACCCAGCAAGGACAACAGTGACTCGTGAACAAGAACCCCCTACTTTCCCTCAAACAGCGACTATATGATCCCACCGCAGGCCTTCCTTTTTTCTTTTTTTTTCTTTTTTAAACATGTTATCTAGCCCAGGGCACCGATGTATCATGATGTATCAAGTCAGGGGCATCAAGTGGAATGGCAGCGAGGTCTTCTAAAGACAACATAATTGCCGTCCCGGGTTGAAACTCCCAGCACTGTGTCACTGTAGACTTATGTAGGCATCATGGCCTCACCACTGGGAGCTAATAAACACCTTGCCAATGCAGTAGGTGTCAGCTTTACACCCAGGGTGAGTGTCTCCTAGAGACGTGTTAACACGTCATAAGCCAGCATTAGCCCGCTCACTAACACTATTGGTCATTTAGTGTGTTGTGAGAAGGCAAGTCTGTGATCAGTCATCATGCACTAACATCACGGTCCACACCGTCACCACCCACTCTGTCTCGACTGCTCCTCTGCCCCGGTCTGCTGACAAATCGACGGCGAAGCTGATTTCATTAGCGACTTATTAAAAATGCGGCACACACTCTTGTTCTGCTCTTATAGGTCTGCGATTCCATTCTTTCCGCATGTGATTAAATTAGAAACGTGCCAAGATCTAACCATACTTCATAGAAATATAATGCTGTTATGAGGAGCATGATTTTCCTGTGACATCTGATACTCTGTGTAGAGATTTGGCTTATTGCAAACATTGATCATTGTGTTGTAATTCAATATAGTATGTCAACAGCAGCATAATGTTGTAGGAGAGGAGAGGAGGGAGGGAGGGGGGGGGGGGCTTTGTTAGTGACCTATAGCCTATTGTAGGGCGGAGAGGTGAATCCTATCGACAACTCTTAGATGGCTAAGATCAGCAGCCGCACATTCATTTAATGAAGGCAGCGAGGGCGTCCGGACAAAGCGGATCACACACCTCAGCAGCCTCTTGGTGGTTGCAAGGCAGCCATGATAGTCAGGCAGCGTCCCGAATCATCAAACAGAGCAACACTTTAAAAACCTGACAGAAATAGGATGTTAAGTGAAAAAAAAAAGTGAAACACCTATACAGGAATGAAGTGAACAGTATAAGGGATTAAAGGAAAACCTCTGGCGTGATAAGGCGACTCTGAAGTCACTGTACAGTGCCACAAAGACACCAAGCAAAGGGAAAATACTTAAAAAGGTTGTTTTGTTTTTGTTAATAAGGAGAACAAATAACGCTGAGGGGAGGGGGGGGCAAAGAACTCGGGAGAGGCTGCACCTATGAAGCCCCCCCCCTGTGCCAGACACTAGCCCCTGCTTCTGTGTGATATCTCAGAGTGTATCAGCTATCTGTCATCTTGGATGGTGAGCCTAGATAAAGCCGAGAGGGGCTGTGCTGCTGCTGCTGCTGCTGCTGCTGCTGCTCGAGCTCCAGCAGGCTGCTCCTGTTCTATCTGGTTGTCCGCTCCCTCCGGCTATTTATAACCAATAGAGCTACAGCACTTTATGAATGTCCGCAGGCACAGCATCACACAGCTTTCTGATACTCTGCCGCAACTGTTTTTGGTGTGTCATTATAACAGGCAGTGCTGGACAATAAAGGGGAGAAGGAAAACAACAAAAAAAAAAAAACATTTCAGAGGGTGCACCGTCATATATTCTCTGCAAACGCTGCCGTGAATAGCAAAACAATAGACTGCGTGTGGCCCCGCGGACGCACAAGTTTCATACTGTGTCCTGTGTAGCCGCAGTGCAATAGCCCCATACAGAGCCCGCTGTTGTCGTGCTGAAAACCCCAAACATTACAAAAGTCGTTGCTGAGGATCAATGAAACGCACGACTCCGTCGCAGCAGAAGGCAGCTTTGCTTTTATAACGGTGCCCATTTAACAGATAGCCATCTTTTGCAGATGAATAAAATGGCATATGGGGAGGATCAGGGCTGCCTCACACTTCCACACAATGAGAAAATGTTATCTCAGCAGAGCCTATATGTGGCCAAATAAAGGCTAGATTAAGATAAACATTTTTTTTTTTTTGCAATTCACCCCCCTTTCCCTGCACACACACACACACACACACACACGCTCCCCGTGCTCTCTCTCTCACACACACACTCACTCACATTCGCGGGACAATTACATTTGATTAATGGCTTAAGCCTTCGTCCTCCCAGACATGCACACATACATGCATAGAGAGGCATGGGCAGATTACGCTGTCAAAATGTGCCCGGATAACATCTATAAATTAATTTCGAATGTGCGAGGATTAGATGATTTTTTTTTTTTTTTTTTTTTTTTACCTGCAGAGGACGCGCCTAACCACACTCAAGTCCC
This sequence comes from Bovichtus variegatus, assembly GCA_943593645.1. NCBI lineage: Eukaryota > Metazoa > Chordata > Actinopteri > Perciformes > Bovichtidae > Bovichtus > Bovichtus variegatus. The sequence goes on along the minus strand of CALSCE010009442.1, from coordinate 4,788,774 downwards.
CGTTTCCTTCTCTGTCCTGTCAACCGATTCTGCCCTAATCATCGCGGACTTGCAGGACTATTCTTTCGCCGATTTGACATCGGAATGGGATCCGAGGACTTTTAGGAGAGCCTCTGAAATGATGTCGCGACTGGCACAATAGCATTCACATATGTGAGGGATGTTTTCTTCAAAGTAGCCCAGAGAGACCCCTGCATTATGGATATCCACCCTTCTAAATACTTGGCCTCAACCAACGTTATTAAACTGCACCGACACAAGAATGAACACTGAAAACAATAGTCCGCGTTGAAAAATACAAATAAAAAAACCCTCTTTTCTTTTCTTTTGCTTTCTTAGTCGGATACTCACCTGCTGTAGCCTTCACTGCTTCCAAGCATCCTTTCGCATTTCTCCCCGACGGTAACTCCCAGCCACCAACACTCAAATTGAGACGCACTATCTCAAGTCCATCGCCTTGAAAGACAGCTTTCAACAAAAAAAAAAAAAAAAAAAAAAAAAGAAAAAAAAAAACCAGAGGGGTGGGAGGAAAAAAAAACAGCCAGCCGTTTCTTGCAGATTTCCAACGACTTTCTCCACAACGGCACTGCCGCGGTTCTAAAATGACAGCTGTAGTTTTAACAGGCAACCCACACACACACACGCACACATACACACACTCAACACACACGCACACGGTGCGAGCCTCTCTCGGTAATGGGACTCCCCGTGCGCCCGAACTCGTCCGAGGATCAGTGTAGAGAATAAAGAAGGAATGCAAATAGCAGGTAGAGAGAGAACAACTCCCACGCACCGTTCCCGATGCAGGCGCACATGCAGTTCTCGCTCCTTGATGCAGTCTCCCCACAGCCTCGCACTCACAACACTGTGTGACTGTCTGTCGTCAGCGGCGCAGGCAATCTGCTTGCTGAGGGGAGGGACGGAGATGATCGGCGTAACGCACTCTGCCCGGTGTCCTACTCAAGTGTGTGCGCGTGTTTGTGTGTGTGTGTGGTAAGACTCTGCCTGTGTGTGTGTGTGTGTATGGGTGGGTGTGCTGTGTTTGTCTATATGCGTTTGATCACATGCAGTTCATTTATTTAGACCACACGTTTTGTTACCCGGCCTTATCTGTCCACATTTGCCCGTCCGGATTTCGGCATGCACCAGAAAACGTTTACGCGCACGCAGACGCGCGGATACATGCATTTCACAAATAAAGAACGTGTTCCGAAGGGTGAATTGGAACAAAGATGACTCGCAGTCCCCTCGGAACATCCAAACGACTCACCGACGAGCCGCTGGCAAATAAAGAAAAACAATTAGATTGAACTATCTGAGATTGGAGTGGAGACACGAGGAGGGAGAGGAGGGGATCTGTAAGAAAGTAGCAGTTCCTCTTTTGAGAGCCTGATGGCACTGTGGGCTTCAAATACTGCAGACACAGACACACACACACACATACAGAGAGAGAGCCTTTTGCAGGCCCTGCATGTTGCCTAATACATATCTAATCCTTTGTCTATCTCCTGTGATTTTAAAAGGGGTGTCGGGCACAATCAGTCAGAGATCGCAGGTGGCTTTAAAAGCAGGAAGGGTAAATATTTCAGAGGAGCCAACTCGTATCTCCTCCAATCCACTGTTCTCATTGCATTGTCTTTTAATGTGGTGCCAACGTGAGAGATTATAAGGTTGTTGTCCTCAAATATATGATAATGAGGTGAATTCAGCACAACTGGTTCTCCTTACATATTCTGGCATCAATTCGCGATCAATTAAGTCCGTTTTAAATGCATTTGAGGTCCATTTTAGAAGCTGAGTGATAGGCCTCATTTGTAATCACTGCCTATAGTGCACATTGATTGGCTAAGGTTTGTGGGAGGACAGCAAATCTGATGGATTCCTTAACACGAGCATCTGCTCACCCACAAGAGGTCCCAGTTAGTCATTAGTCTGCTGCACGTTTGCTGGGAGGTTTTTTAGGGTTATCTCATTTTGTGGGACAATAATTCACTCATTGTTGTTGCAGTTTGTGAGTGTTTTGGTCTTGTTTGCGCTCCGTGTATTTATTTAGGTGTTCGGAAAGATGAAGGGGAAGACGACAAGAAAATGTCCTCGCATAATTCCGACCAACTGTCAGCATCGCTGCAGCAGCCCGCTCCTGCAGATGCACCTTTTACAACATCGGGAGCAAACGTCCCCTGCTGACCCAGGAGGTGACGCAGGTTCTGTTCCACGTGCTCTTGTCATCTCACGCCTTGACTTTTGCAACTCCCTTGCAACCCTAACGCTTCACTGGTTACCAGTGGCTGCCCGGATCTGCTTCAGGACTCTAATGCTGGCCTACCGTGCCGTGCATGGATCAGGCCCTTCCTACATCCAGGCCAGGGTTAAACCACACACCGCTCACTTCGCTCACTGGGATCAGCTCGCTGCTCCCTCACTGTGAGCGGGACCCAGATAGCCCTCAAATAAAACCCGTCTGTTTGCTATCCTGGCTCCAAAATGTTTTTAACGAGCTCCTCCCCACTGATATCAGGTCAGCAGAAAGTCCTCACACCTTCTGTCGCAGACTGAAAACCCACCGGTTTTGACTGCATCTCGGCCAATAAGAAAACTTTTTTTTTAAAAGTATTATTATGAGTATTATAATTTCTCATTTCTGTATGTAGCACTTACATTGGTTTGGTTTATTTGAAGCTAATGTACTTGCAAGACTTGCTGTTCTGAGTTGTAATGTAATAATAATAATTCATCTGTAGATCTCAGGCCAGTGACACACACACATGAGTATTACCATATTAAGATAAAAAAAAACAACAGCGGCATTTGGTATCATTTTCATATATAAACGACCACACTGCAGCCACCGTAAAGGCAAGTGTGCCTGATGTGCTATGCCTGGCATCGGAGCTAACGGAAAAAATGTCTGACCATTACTAATCATCATCATCATCATCATCATCATCATCGTTTTCCTGTCGTCAATGACGAATAAGATTTCGTATAACCGTAATCCCCACATTTATAATATGCATGACATTATATTGTGGGATTGATTTGGAAAAATAGTGGATTGTGGGGATATTTGAATTCGCTTCATAGAGCAATAATGAAACTCAGAAGTATGACACTCATAAAAACTAGTATATTATACGCCCAGCCAGAGCAATCCCTTTAAGCATCCACAGCACGCTTACAGGTAATGCAAAAACTTTACACTAGTTCCCGGGGGTTACCATCTTTTTTTTTAAAAGCAAATTATAGTTTTGGTTTCATAGATGTTTTACATGGCTTGTTCAACATTGTGGTTCTTAAGGACGCGCGATATTATTTTAATCAAGAGCATTGGGGTGTGCGAATGATAATAAAAAAAATTTTAAAAAGCGAGAAGTGTAATATTTCCTGTGCGACAACTTTTCAAATCCACTGATGTCATTATGCAGGCGTTCAAGTATTGCTGACACCTGGAAATGGACTTGCATGCGTTGGGTCTCTTGAGATTACTTACCTTTAATTACTTTATGTAATGTAACGTATTAGTAACTGGAATATATTCTTGGTACTGTAGTTACATTTTGAAATAGTTTTTCTCTTTTGGGATGTTGTTTTTAACGACCTCGCATCCTAATTTAACATGAACTGAAATTGATGTAATTCCAGTTTTGTCGAGTAGTTAAACAAGCGAAATAACTCGGCCATTAAAGCACAAGTTATATTTCCTGCGTCCAACCTTTCTCACCTCACCTAACACACACATTGCGTGTATATTCCAAGTCAAGTTTTCACTCATAGACAGAGAAACACCGCTAAAGTATTTGTCTGTTTAAAATGTGTCTCTGTCCTTCTCGCATCCTCAAGCTTCTCTGCGCAGAGCCTCAGAGCAACTTAAGCCACTCAGGCATCACCGCTACATGTGAATGTCATCAGCATCAGTTCACGCTTGGCCAAGGCACCCTTGCTATGAATACGGGGTATTTTCTCCGTATTTTAGAGCTGTTTCCCAGTGCCTGGCTGTGAAACCATTCCTTAAGGGGGGGGACAGAGGCTTCTTCTTTTCCAGATCAGTACACTAAACCTGACTTAGCTATGGAGATAACTCAAAAGCTACTTTAGTCTTAAAGTCAGTTGACATTATAATTCCCTATGGATATAAGTTTTAAAAGTTGATCACATTTTTCATCTGAGCATATGTGAAGCCACCTCAGCTCATCAGCAGCACTGGTCAAATGTGTGTAGAGTTGCTCGATGAATAAAAAAAAACCAAAACAAACCAGAAAGGAGTGAATGTTGGAAAAAAAAAGAGGAGAATTAGCTTTGTCAAGATGCACTGTATGGGAGGGAACGGAGGAGCGAGGCTAAGTTTGTGGTCCTGCCTCGTCTCCATCCTCTGCCCTGCTAAGAGCCGCAAACAACAACGGAGGTAACAATGGATACCGAGTGACGCCACGGGCTTTGAAAGCATCCCGTCAATAATTAATGTCTTCTGCTGTGTTCCTCAACACTGGCACGCATGCTTGTCCTTAATTTTTATTTATTTTTGTTGTCGCTATAATGGGTGTGAGATGTCTGTCACTCTCGACTCGAACAGATAAATGTTTCTTTGGTGACTTGATGAAATAATCATCAGCTCGTTATGATGGAATCACTTCACCGCCGATCTGCATGCAAACCTTCGAGCTGTCTTGCAATTTGACTTTATTGATGAGCTCCGCCCCCTTTTAACGAGCGTCAATCCTTTTCTGACGTTAATACGCTTCACAGCATTGTTATAATACGCTATAAACTACACTATTGCAACATTCTTGCATGGGAAGACTGACATAATTTAAAACTAAAACGTGAAGGGTGTCGGCAAGTGAGAGGAGCTGACCCTCCACCTTCATTCATTTTCCTTCTTATGCCAAATAAAATTCTGGTGTTTGGAATATATGTTTTTAGGTGACGAACGGATACTTAAATCGGTATTTTACATGAAGTGAAAGCAGGATTCACCCGTGCACTGTTATCTTTCGTCCCTTTGGTATCCTTTTGGAATACATTTAAAAAAAAAAAATGTTTTATCTGATTGCATTAGATTGTACAGATGTGCGGGATATTTTTGTTAACAGACTGAAGAAATATAGTCCAGAAATAATGTTGCAAGCAGTACTTTATTCAAAGTACAGCAGGCTCTGCAACACCTGGATGCATTGGAGCACTTTATAGCACAATAGTTTATGATGTATCTTATTAATAAGGGGCTGAGAATGTAAAAGACACTCTGAAGGTGGGCTGGCATATTCCAACAGCAAAGACAGATGTGAAAGAGTTGATGGAGAAGGACTTCCTGCTAAGCATTCCATTTTATTAGAGGAAGGGAGTTTATTTCCTTTTTTTTATGGAGCTGCTCAAGTTCTCTTTTCAGAAAATGTTTGGACTTTTGAGACCAGGTTTTTTATTTATTTTTTATTTTTAGGTCTAAACAACTTTTTTTTTTTTTTTTACCATACTGTGACAGCAGCCCCAATGCAGCGGTCTATAGTTTTTCTCTTAGCACAGGATGGACGGCTCTTGGTATGAGAGGAAGTAAGCAAAAACCCCCCCAGCTGAAAAACTAACACCACCACCTCCCCGACATACAGTGGACCCCCCCCCCCCCCATGGGATGAATATTACAACTGGTAAATCAGAAAATATGTGTGTTTTGGTTTAAATCTTTGCCTTTTTCAGCAGCGTGTTAACATAAGTAAGTATTTTCCTCTCTACTCTTCAGTCGCTTTTATTTAAACAGCCCACTATCACACATTTGCCTCAAGAGTTGCGTAATGTGAGCATGTACAGATTATATACTTTGCAGCTGTGTTACAAGCTGCTTATGTGTGTGCGCTGTGATTCCAGGACCACGGAGAGCGTCAGTCACTCTGATTCAAAGCTGAGAAACACAATAGTAGACCTGCTTTTTATTCTGCTCAGCACCACGGACAGAACCAGACTGAGTCACGGGTCCACAGCCAAAGAAATGTCGTGTTTGTTTTATTTTTAATTTTTTTTTTTACGGCAGCATAGAAAGCTTCCTCGGATACAATAGAGCCACACTATTTGCCACCCTCTTCTTTATTTATTCCTGTCAACAACAAGGACAGCCTCACTTACTGCAGCAGGAAGTAAGAACAAACTGCTCTGTTCTGCTCTTCGGTGTGAGAGGGTTATGCCAGGTCATCATTATTAGCAATCAATCAACGTGATGATGCTTGTCGAAGGACTGCAAGTTTCAATCATCGTCATGCTTGCCAGGTGGTTGTCAAAGTCGCATCAGGCACAAACACTCACTCCGGGATTAATAGTTAAAGTGTGCTACATTTCTGATCATTTATTTGGTAATCGACAGGCGTTCAATATGTAAACGTGACCATAAACATTCCCCCTGCTGACAGCTGTTATGGTCATGCTACATGTTGGCTAAAAAAGTATAATGTTAGGATAGTTTACTTAAATAAAAGTAGAAATACCACATTTTAACAAAACTCTGTTACAAGTTAAACTCCTTCATTAAAAACCGTACTTAAGTATAAAAGTAGGTAATGTCATGGAAATTGTCTTTTAAAACAGTATATACTGTAAGTTTCATATAATTAAATGTGCAAACTCTCATCTGTTTTTCATCAGTTGGTGGGTTAAATTAACACCTAAATCAATAACGTTCACCAGCAGTTTGCACAAGCGCCCCAAGCATTGCCACGACAACACCGATCAATCTTTCTGTGCTCTACCCCTCGTGGACTTTTTAGCAATGTCTCCCGAAATACCTCAGATTTACCACCATCTTGCAACGTGCCTCTGTCTTTCTGACCTTTTTTAAATTGAATATTCTTCAGTGGCACTGGTGCTTATTATAATTGTGAACTACTCTTGTACTTCCTTGTGGATTTCCTGGCGAAACACCCACACAGACTCTTCCTGCCTTTCCCTTCTCCCGCTGTATGAACACAGACACACACACGCATGAAGATATACTGTGTGTGACGCAATCTTCGCAATTTGCGTGTGTCAAATCTACTTGACATTATGAGTGTACATACGGAGAGGCAAAGTACTGCTAATTAACTGGATCGTGGTTTGCGAATCGCTTGTTCATTGGTACATCAACAGTTGTTGCTTTGTGAAAAAACAGTACAGTCACAGTCGGCCACACAATTGTTTTCTTGTCACGCGATAACAAAGGCACCTGTATGCAACTTCAGTTATCCTGTTACATTACTTATTTTACCTTTTTTCATTTTCATTGTTCAAACTTGCAACATTAATTTTCTCATTCTTTGTATATATATATAAAAAAAAAAAAAAAATGTTTTTAATTAAATTGTTGCTGCAGCAACTCCTGGAACAAAATGTTGTATCAGCACTGAAGAGCAGCTTGGCTTTTTACATTCATATTTTATTTTCTCTAAGAGAAACACTTGGAGCAACATGCTTTTCAAACATGTATATAACGAAGGGAACAGACAAAAGCCATTCAAATTTCATATTGTAATTAAAAGTTTAAAGGTGCGGATTGAAAGGTCAATATATCGACACAATGTGTTTTTGCTATGTCATTCTAGGGTGTTGTTTTTGGACTGATGGCACAACTATCTAGTATATCAATATATATTGTGATCTAAGATGGATGGATGGATAGATAGCATTTCTATTTGTACAGGACAGTAATATGTATACACATATTTAAGTCTCATACCAACAGGTCCAGGAGCTGTAGTGAAGAGAATTGTGCTTACAAATAGCCCCACACTTTCTCTCTCTCTCTCTCTCTCTCTCTCTGTCACACACTCACACATGCACAAACACTCAAACACATACATTGACTCACTCATTGTCACTCACCCTCCCAGTCACACATTTGCCCTGACTTGTATTACTGTGCTGCTACAGTATGTGAAACGCCTGGTGAAGTGAAAATGGAAAGCAGTGTATTTGGCGGGGTTGGAGGGGAAAACTACCCTCAATGGGCTTTCAATTGCCAAGATCCTGAATAAGCATTGTAATATGGGCTTGCAGGCAGAAACCAAATGTGCAAGGAATTGGATTTGGCATTACTGACATCTGGTTTTACCCTTGCAAACGCAGATTTCAAAATCCAACCCTATAACATCCGGTCATACTGTAAAGGATATCATCCAGGGACTGCGTGGAGTTTAGCGGTGGTCATTTTGACTTTTGCAGTATCACATCCTTGGATGAGATCTATTTTATTCACAGGCATTTCAAAGCCATAATGTTGAGAAGGTGTTTAACCACTGGGAAAATGGCAATCATCATGATCATGAAAATCATTTTGAGCTAATGGCAGTAAACCAGAGGACAATCTTTGTGATTACAAAGACATAGGCACAATGAGCAGCTAACTACACAGTATCTAAGTACGCATAATTATGGCAAAGAAATTCCTCAAGGTACAGTAGCTTTTACACAATGGTTCCCACACATGATTGGAAACACCTAAAAAAAGAAGGACTTACTACTAGCTCCTTGGTTGCTAACTCTTAGGCTTGTGTTGCACTTAGATAATGATCTTATATCAGATCGTTTGCTGTACACTGCCTATTTTGTATAATAGAGAATAAATGTGTCACGAGACTTTCTATCAAAGTGACATTAACAAAAATCTACCCTCAATTTCAGAGAAATACAAAGGGGCCTTATTTACACCAATTGCAGCAAATTGGACCTAGCTCTGTTAGGCCAGTGGTCATGAGCAACGCCGTGTCTTCGGCGGTTTAGATTTCCCACACAACAATTGGTGCAGCTGCTCTCTCACTTCTACTCAGCCTCAGTGCTGTGCAAGAAGTACTGCAAAGAAAAATGATGCTCCCATGCCACTTGCACACACTGCTGTGGGCAGACTATCATTCCCATTAAACTAATAACAGTTAGCTTCTTATCTCACAATGTCTTGGCAAAGTCACTTCCACCCTTGAACAAAACACAATGTCTTTGAATGCTGGGGCTTAATCTATCACTGAGGCCCAAATGAGACTGCATAATCCTCTGCAATTTGGCTTCTTGTATTCTACAGTATCACTTATTTCTGCTGCGTTTTTTTAGTACACAAATTTTTCTTTTCAGGGACAGTGTCCTTCAACTTCACCAGCAGGCAGAATATAATTATATTTTTTCATCTTTCTGCTTAAAGGTTCAATGTGTAATTCCGAGCCAACTGCTGCAAAAGACGTAGGGGGCAGTATTTCACCTCTGAACTGGGTGCATACAATCTCTAATGTTCATATTTTAGTTGTAGTAGCTTTGCACTTTTATTGTATTCTAATTTATTCTTTATATTGTTTATTGCATTTACTCCTGTGTAATGCCTGTCAGTCAGTCAGCAGGGCAAGAATACCAAAATTCTAAAAAAACTGCTGAAACTGAGAGCCGGTCAGAAAACTCTGCTGTCTTATAATCTTCACGTGGGGCTGATCCCTCTGTGTTTACTGGGGCACTAATGTTAACCGGGGCTGTAGTCCGTGTTACATTAGTTTCTTTATTGGACTAAATCCAAAGTGGCAGAAGTGAGAAAAAGACACACATCACGGTCTCATCTTCCCAGTGGCGGCTAGTCAAAAAGTCCATTCCAGATTTAAGGAAATGCATTCTTAATGAAGGAACCTTTCTTGGGGAGGACCCATACACTCACTGTCAAATTCCCACCCAATATATAAGTAGTGGTTGTAGTGGCCACATGAAACTAGGACCATACTACAGCAGTCAAAACTGTAGATGTGTTTTTTTTTCTTTTTGTTTTACATATCTAGCTATTTGAGTTTTAATTTTGCCAGCTAGAAAATGTGACAAATGTGTTTCACTATAGACAAGCTATTACGAGCAGCGCTTTGGCGTGACACCCCAGCAGATCTTCTGCTCATGGCCTCTGAAACAATGGTCTTATTTTTTATTTTTTCATCTGCAGGGCACCATCCATTGCCAGGGCTACTCGCCTGTCAACTCGGCATGCAGACAATGGCTTCCTGAAATGATGGCTCCGTGTAAAAGATGTTGCCACCCCTCCATTTCTGTGCAATGCAGGCGCACACTCAAAAAGTATGTGGACAGACAAACACATGAGTACATGATCGCACACACACACACACAAATCTAATCTGGCCCTGAATCAAATCCCACCTTTTTTGTTTTTCAGACAGTAACGGGTGAGGGAGCGGTGTTGGGAGAAGTGTACACTGGCAAAGTAATCACTATTTCAAGCGTTTTTTGGGGTCATCCCGCACTGCTCACCAACACCACACCATTGTGAAGGGTACAGAGATTTCAATCACTTTATAGCTGCCCCCATGGCTTTAGTAAAATTGTCGACAGCCAAATCCATGTCGATCTGTTGAGTGATTGCATGCCGTGAAAGGTCTAATCTCATTTTCTCTTCAGCTCCCTGTAAATGAACACACATTAATTGGATGTCTTCGTTGTCTTTTCCTCTATACAATGCAATGTGGCATCACACGGCATATGGCGTTTTATGAATTGACATTTAGCGAAAAGCAGTATGGAAAGTCACCTACCGTCATAAAAGCCTTCAAAGTGTCAGGGACCTTTTTAATGAGTTAAGTATATGACGTGTCGAAACTGCCCATTGTGAAACGTGTCACTTCTTTAAACTAATGCGTATAATTCCAGCCTTGAAATGTGAACACAATATAATTCAATCCTGTTACACTTCACAAAGGCTTAACGAAGATGTAGATTGTCAGCCTTCATGGATTGTGCTGAGGTCACACACATACAAATGGTAATAGAAGCCCAGTGCCTTTTTGGATTTTTCTTTTTCAAATGCCTCCACTCTTAATGCTTTTTCGTGCATTCGACTTTGTGATTATTTGCTGTTAGTTCTGTTTTGTGTTGCACAAATTCACTCAACCTATTAATTTGGTATTCATTAGTTGATGCATTGTATTGCACCGTATAGTGTACTCGAAAGGCATATGAATGTATTGATGTGCAAATAGGATCACTTTATCCACATTACACCTGGAGTGAAAAGTCATTTCATGTTGTTATCATGTCAAATCAAAGTTTCCCCCTCCCCCTCCTGAGCATTGCTTTGCAGCATGACAGACTGTCTTCAACACACTGGAATTGTTTGTCGTCTGCTGTACATTAGAGCTTCGCTGGGGCATCAAAAATCCATTACTTTTTAAACATCATTTGTTTTCTTAGCAGCAACATTTACATACTAAGCAAATGACCGACAGCTAGAATTTTTTTTTAACCCCTCACAACTTTCACAGTGGAAATGGCTGAGCTTGCACAAAGCTTATGGCTTCCATCTGATGCATCTTTTGAACAAGATGGCGACTCGGACCGAGAATATTCCCAGTCTGTCATTTTATATCTGAAGGCTAGCACTATTAAACCTAATGCACTGATGCAATGTTTATGTTATAGGCCTTTATTGTTGCAACCTCTATTTCTTTTCTTAAACCCTAGACAGTTTGACTTGTTCAAACAGGGAATACGGTGGGCTGGTGACTGACCACAGCGATGGCAACGTTTTGTGCAATTTGCTCCAGGGTCTGCTGGTACCAAGGAAGAAATAAAACAATGTTTGCAGATTATTTGGTTACTTTTTGGGTCTGCAGTGTTACATAGTACTTCCAGTAAATACACCCCTCCACTTCCCTAACAACTAGCTTCACCTTCCGCCACTTACTCATCGCATTTGTATTGGTGAGCAACACACTGACAGTGATCACAATGGAAGGTCACACAGCAGCCTTAATTCAGGGTTAGAAAACTCACTCTGTACTACACGAGTTACTTTAACAAAGTGTAGTTCCATTTAAGAGCGACCTCCAAAAATAAAGTATCGTGTTATGTTAGTAGCGGCTAATGTAGCCTTGAGCCGCTAGCGTCAAGCATGTGAAGAATGGGCTACGGAGATCAGGTAAATCAAGTCCTGTCTCACCTCAAACTTTAATTTTCAAACGTTTTGTTCTTCAGACCCAACTGAAGTGACATCGCTTCAGGCAATTTATCAGATTTCATGCAGCTCCATCTGGACCCACAAAACGCTAGATCCAACTTTATTCACGTGTTGTAGCACTCTCCAAGACTTATAAACAGACTTTGATGTTTAAACGTACAGAAGTCCAGTCACAGGGACTATTCTGTGCCATATTCGACAGCCATGAAGAAGCAGCCACATGCGAGATTGTTTGGAGTATGCTGGACTCCTTAGGGTGCCGTTATGGGCATTTGACTTTATTTATGATTAGTGCAATGTTCCCATCCGAGATTGTACGATTAAATGAGTGTTTACTCATCTGGATTGCATCTTCATCTTTATTCGGGGAAATCATTTGAAGTCCCTAAATATTTTTGTCTGACCTTGCTAGAAGTCTGCCAGCTGCTATCTGAGTTTACCACAAAACCACATGGTGTATGGCTTATTAATCAAAATGAATCAAATAAAAACAAAATCCACAGTTCTGTCTTGTTTGATTTACAACATTACCCATTCCACCACAGACAACCCACTGTGATCCAAAGTCTGTCAGGAACGCAGTCAAACAGAGCTGCATCTGTCAACATTTGCCGGAAATGTTTATAACACAAACCAGTAGAATGTACTCAACTGAGAACACGAGCTTTTGCTTTAATCACCCAGAGGATTTTTGTTTACAATTTGGGATTACAAGATAAGTGATAAAAGAAGTTATTGGCTGGAATGTTGAATCACCTCCTCACCAAACAAATCAAAGTTTTGCTTCTTTATTGATCTCCAAATAACTATTTTCCTCTTAATCTTTTAGTCTAAATGCCAAATGATCTTTGGGCTTGAATCCTAATCTTCTGACTGAAGGGCAGATCCTCCAAATAATAACTTTGTGTCCAATAACTGTTGAGAAATAGTGGATTGGATAAGCAAATACATTATATGAATAACAGCATACGGACTTGTAGACTGGCATTACCCACCGCAGAGGCTAATGTTTAGCATGTTCACCTCATTTTAGCTGCTGAGCTGTCAGTCAATTAAAAATATACTGATCAATTTAACCAAAATAGTAGAGAATAGTTCAGATAATAATTTGAATAATGGAGAAAGGAAACTCATACAACTTTCCGATAACTTGTGCGCAGTGCCCTCTCCTGTCAGAAAGCCTCGTCAATCATAATGACTTGACTTGTCGCGTAATGCTCTGCAAAAAGTCGTCGGATGAAAGCCGTTATCATAAGTGTCATTTTTTTCCCCCTAGCTTTTTTCTATACGATAGCTAGATCTATGATACAACAGCAATTTCACAGGAGCACGGAGATAGGAGTTTCCACAGCGCGAACAGGCAATAGCAAATAAAACCATTTAACCTCTTCAACCAGTCCAACCTGTAGAGGCAAATGGCAAACACATAAATGTTCACACACAGCCAAGCAACTGTGGAGAGGTTGCACATAACATAATGCATTCTCTCTGGCCACCGCATTGTGTCAACAGAATCTCATTATTTTCATGCCGTTTCTGAGGCAATTATTTGGTCGGGAAATGCTCGCTCTCTATTGGTTGGCTCTATTTGTTCCAGGGTTATGGCCATTTCTCAACGCGCGGCTCCGAGCAACACGCCCGTCCCCTTCAGATCTGTGTTTTCCGTTTTTCTGTTTTGTGTATGCGAGTGTTTGGAGGTTAGGGAGTGCGTTGGGATCATTATTAACCGAAAAGCCAATGCTGAAGTGGCTGCTGGGAGTCAAAGACTTCGGGGTCAAACGTCAAGAGAGGACTCTGCTTTTCCTTCATCTGGTAATTGGAGAGAACTGAACTAAACCAGGCTGAGCAGAGCCAGAAACAATATAGGGAGCTTCCTGCTGACCCCTTCCTCTTCCACATGCTTCTTATGTAATCGTTTCATTACCATTCAGAGGGCCAAATACTGTCCAATGTCAGAAGAGATGATCGTTTTTGCCTTGCAGTGCTCACAAGTAGGGACGAGAGAGAGCACTAACAACTTAATTCTGGACTTTATATGATGGCTGTTAACTGAGCCACATCTCAAGCTTCTCATCATTGTTAGTCCTACTGGGACGTGGTGTCGGCTTGATTGTGGACGAGAGCATTGTGTCCTCGTGTACCTTATCAGAGTCTCCGTCCCACACATAAAGATACATATGCTTGTCTGTGTCTATTCAAGTGTCTCTGACTGATTTTGAAATATAGCCAGGGTTTCAGAAAATAAGCCCAGGAAGTCTTAAAAAAAATATATATATAGTCAGAGAAAAAGTTTAAGTTTAGCTGAGGGACGGGATGTGGTGGCTGCAGATAAGCAGCTATGGCATGAGGGAGGGGGGGGGGGGGGGCAAAAAAAAAAAAAAAAAAGGGAGGAAAAAAAACGGTCACCGGTGTTGTCCACTTGATCATTGGAGTACAAACACAAAGTAGTAAACTGAGCAGCATGTGGGTATGGAAGTGAAGACTGAGGGAGGAGAGGAAGGACCGAGCAGTTGTCTCTATCTTGTACTTACTTTTCCTGTGTCATGTCTAAGTAATATTAGGTGAACTTGTTCTCCAGAGTCTTTTTTGCAGCCACATAACAAATTCATGCATATATCATTGCATTTGGATGAAAACATGGGCGATAAAAGTTTCTCAACCCCCGAGAGAAACAGATTGCAAAATGCATTTGGTTTATGTTTAAGAACATGCAATACATTTTGTACATCTGGCTCGACTGTTCCGGTCCCAGTGATTACTCCTACTTTTTGCATGATTGTTGATGCATGGTTTAGTGACTCTGACATTAAGTGCATGCTTTTCCTGTGAGTATATAGGGTATATAGTGAGAGGTTCACTGCTCTGCTCTGTACTCTCAGTTGAAGTATTCTAAAGTAATTGCTCAAGTAGCATATGCTGTCAAATATAAAAGTATTTCATCGTGGGAGGACCGAGCACATATTAACCGTTTCCTTCCTCGGAAGAGCTATTAATAAAATATCAGGTGACCTCTCCTGCACAAGGTGTCCCCTGCGGTGCTACATTTCATTTCTAGAATTATAGTTGACACTGATGAGTGAAACAATGATTGAAGGTTAATAACATGTCAAGACTGAGGGGTGAAAGCTATGTAACTCGTCAACCTTCTCTGCTCCCATAATGACCCCGTTGATACTTGAGTTAAAGGTGCAATGTATAAGAAATGCCCGAATTTTAAATGCAAACATTAAACACAATTAACGAACATTGTCAACAGAACGTGAAGATGTAACTGTGTTGACGTTATGTCAAAGACTATGTGTGTTGGGTTGCAGAGACATCTGCTGACATTCGCACTTGTTCCCTGTCTGCCTTCAGACCAGAGGGAGAAGAAGTACAGCTGCCTGACTCGGGCAGACTGAGGGCTTGTCAACATTACATCCATGATCCCTGCACAATCTGATCATTTATTGGGATTAAATCCAAAGCGGCAGAAACGAGAAAACGACTCGCACCCTCGCCTCGTCCTCACCGTCGACGGAAGGCTGGTTTGCCAGGAGTAGACCGGCGGCAGCAGGGGGACTGACAAGTCTTTTGTCAGCAGTTAGCACCAATTTAGCAGACTCCGAGCCAGATCTTCAAACTTTCTGTTGCTGCCGTTACACGGGTTGGACCCAGCGCTCCATCAGCGCGCTGTGGCACCCGATGATCAGGTTTCCCGCAGGCCGAATACGATCCACCGGAGCCGCTATACGCTCCCCTCCCGGCAGGGCAGTCCTATGTTGGCGCAGAGGACAAACCAAAAACACGAGTCGTTCCCTCGTCTCTGCCACCCCGGGACCCAAGACAATATGCAAAGCAAAGCGTTACACAGATTGTACAGCCCCCAGTTAGTGCTACAGTGAACACACAGATATCTAAGCCCCACATGAAGATTATAAGATACCGTGGTAGACAGGAGTAAAAAATACACAGTAAATATCTACACATACAACACTAGAAGAGAGAGAGATATATAGCTAAAGAATACAATACACAATATAAAGAATACATTACAATATACTAAAACTTAGAATACAATAAATATGACAAACCACTACAAGTAAAATATAAACAGGAGAACATACTATAGTAGGCTTTTTTTAATAACTTGTGATTTTGATGATTGATGAATTAGGATAGTATGGACCTAGTAATAGAGGTGAAATACTGCCCCCTATAATAATATTATAACAATAAAAATAATAATTGTATTTATATAGGTGCAAAGTGCTTTACATATACGTTAACATACACATACTGACTGACTGACTGCCACTGAAATCATCGAAGCTACACCCCCCCACGGCATCATCCTATGTCTCCCCAGCCTGATAAGGATAGATATGTGCAAAAGTCAGCAAGATCTAATTGATATGTGCTGGGTTCAGGCTGCAAGGCTAATGGCACTCATGACTCTTTCCAGGACAAGGGCCCTGCTTGCCGAGAGCTTCCCTTATTTCTGTCTTGATAGGTAATAGAACAATAATGGAGAATCTGCAAAGAAACAGGAAGCGCTGAACCTTTTAACACATTAATACTTTATTGAACGTCAGGTCTTCGGAAGAAAAAAAACCCATTTCTAATCAGGGATTTTATTACAGAGCACAATCTTGAATGTATGTTTTTAACTGAAACTTGCTTCGGACAAAATGAACAGCTGTTCTTATAGAATCAACCCCTCCCAACTTTAGTTTTATGCCTAAGAAAGGGGATGAAGTTGTCATTTTGTTTAATGATTCCCCTCAACGTAAGAGGATATCTTATGGAAACTTTGCTTCTTTTGCATGTGTGGCTCCTCAGATGAATTCTTCCTCTCGAACTATGTTCTTAAATATCTACAGGCCACCTAAATACTGTGCAACCTTTTTTGTTGTAACATCCATGTTGACAACCCCCAGAATTCGGGGGGCTAAAGAACTGTGTTGTGTTCTTGATAACTATGGAGTGACTCAGCATGTGACGGAGCCCACACACATAAGGGGCACACTCTGGACTTAATTATCTCCAAGAGTCTGAACATTTCCAAGGTTGTGGCGACTGGTGTTGCACTGATTATTCCTGTGTTTTCTTTGAGAGCTCTGTCTCTCTGCACACCAATGTTCAAACAGAGGAAATCGCAGAATGGTATATCACTGAAAACACCAGTGAAATATTTATTAAAAATGTCTCTTACACACCTGCCCTCTCTAGAGTCAGTCAACGAGCTTGTAGATCATTTCAATTCTAAAATTACAAATGCTATTTGTTGCCGTCGACAGACATGTGTCAAGTAGCGTCTGAACTTTTATCCACCAAGGCACGCAATACATTTGCCTCTTTCTTCGCTGACACAATTCTAAAAATTAGAAAAGCAGTCGATGCCTCCATATCAGGTACAGAATATGTGTTGTCCCTGTGTCCACATAAAATCAATTCAGATACCATGACACAATTGTATACGATCAACTATAATAACCTGCAGGACATTATACAACATCTGAAATCCTCCTACTGCTGCCTAATATTCTACAAACAGGCTTTTTCCAAATGATTTCAAATTGCATGGCCTCAGATCTTTTACAAATCGTAAACATGTCCATTATCTCGGGTGAATCCCCACAGATCTTGAAAATTGCAGTTATCAAGCATTCAACAAGGTAGACCACAACATATTACTAGGCCGACTCGAAAACTGGGCGGGACTCTCTTTCACAGTACTAAACTGGTTTGAATCCTACTTAAAGGACAGAGACTACTTCGTTTCTATAGGTAATTACACATGTGAGCAGACAAATATGACGTGGAGTTCCTCAAGACTCCATTCTGGGGCCTCTTCTTTTTAACATATACATACATGCTTCCACTGGCACAGATTATGGAAAACACAATAAATTACCATAACTATGCAGACGACACACACATTTACATAACCATTTCACCAATACAAACATTGAGTAAGTGCATTGAACAAATCAATAATTGAAGGTAATTGTTTTTGGAGCCAAAGAAGAACGGTTAAAAGTCAGCGCTCAGCTTCAATCTGCAGCGTTTAAAACCACGGACTGAGACCAGAAATCTAAGTGTAGTCAAGTGTAGACCCACTTATCTTAAGATAGCCAACCTCGGCAGGCAGAAAATCAGGTGAAGAGCTCCTATCTGTCGATTTATATTCAAATCCTCCAAGTCCTGTATGTGCAATGTATAACCAGGTTTCCCAAGAATCAGAATACCATAATTACTTTTCCTTAATGGGATTTCCTTAGACTGCTCCCTTGCGTCAGACTTTCACCAGTCTTGACTCGGCACTAATCTGCTGGCAACAAATTCCCTTTTTATTCTCTCACAGGGAAGAAATAAATATTTACAATTTTTATCACAAAAAATGATCAAGACATGCCATAGCTCAACCCTTATTTGGCCAATCTGGGAAATAGGAGTGACTAAAAGGCCTTTCAATTTCAGAAGTTTCGACCTTTAATTACACTGCCTCATCAGACGGATTAGTGTAAATATCAAAATAGTGTACAAATATTTATCCGTCCTAGAATGATTTGGCAAATCAGGTCAATTTTTTACATCATGTGTAAGTTTGGTCAGTCGCTCTATTTTGAACCCTGAAGCGCAATCTGAAGATGTAACCTCCTTCTATGTTTTGTCGAAAACAAATGAAGCGACGCGGCCCAATCGATAGTTTCCACTTCTATTTCATGGGGGACAAATATTGTGGGTCTCTGCAAAAAATGTGTAGATATGACTTGACTCTATTCAGGAGTGCCACACTGGTCCAGAGTTTCTTGTTGACGGCTGAAGTCAAAGAAAGACTTGACGCAGCCTTGGCAGGAATCTCAGAATTAAAGGTGAGACGGGCAACCACAAGTATCCTACTGATTCCAAAGCCAATAAACACTCGCTGCTCCCAGCTGGAGACTGGCCAATGCCACAGGGAAGCAGCAGGATTAAAAGGTCTCCTGAACGATTGATAGGGCAAGGTGGGCTCGGCAAAGTGTGTACAATGACGCATGCTGTGTCGCCCTGTATTAACAGTGGTGGTGTAATATTTTTTCATCTGAAAACACTATTATTATTGCCGTGTGATTCTATTCGTTCAACAAAATGCAGGGGAAAATATGTAATATACGAAATAGGAAATATATATACAAAGGAGGAAGTAGGAGGAGAAGTTCACGGTACAATAAAAAGGTGAAGCCATGAAAAGTAAATTTTCTGTAAAAAGAAAGGAAAAGTTGGGTACCTACTTTTGATGGCTTCACCTTATTATTGTACTGCAAACTTATCCTCCTAATATAAATATATATACATATACATATAGATATAAGAATGAAATTGACAAATAATAATTTTATTATATAGCATTTTATTGTAAACTCCTACCATTATAAATGTAATGTAGTCTTTGGTTTGTGAAACTGTATTTGATTTGGATGGAATCCAGATGTAGTAGAGTGTATCTACAGTATATGTGCATGAGTCTGCATTAAGTGAAACAAGAACAAAAACAAGCTTCATGCCAACTGCTTGATGAAAGCTCTTACCGACACTCTTTTTTTCCTTTCAATGCTGTTGTTGAAGTTTTGTAAATGTAATGTCTTCCCATTCCACTGACAAGCAGTGTGCATGTTTTTACTGTATATGTAATAGACCTACAGTATATTTATGTCGCAAAATGCCATCAGACACAGTCAGTTAGGGAGGTACTCAGCCCCGTAGTCATCCATACAATAAACTTAATGTTTAAAGTATGGTCAGTCAGTATGCAAACTCTGCAGAATCAATATTGTTTATGGATGAAATCGTTTTTCAAAAAGCAGCCCGGCGAATGTATTTTTTCTCTTTCCTGTTCTGTCAGCGTATCATAAACAATTTTTGTTCCCAACAATGTTTTTTGTGATTCATTGGGGTTCGTGCAGTCAATTTTTTTTCACCACTGAATACGTTCACATTTTTGCGTGAATTAATTTGAAGGACTGCTGCACCACAATCAAAACCAGACCTTGTGTCTTTATTTGTAACTGTATTAAGCGCTTATCCTCAAAGCCTTGCATTCAGTCGTCGTGACATGCCTCAATGTCATTGAAATCGGGCATGTGAGTGAGAGGCAGTACGCTTTTCATTTTGAAGTAGCTTGTTGTAACAGGGTAAACACTGCGCAAAGCAAAAACACGACTGGGACAAAGTGTGTTTATAAATAGAATAGAGTGGAATTATTAATATTATTAACAGTGGTTACTGTGATCTTGATCGGTGGGCATCAACAGAAATAGTCGCGCTAAATTGTCTGCCGTACGTGCCGAGAAAATTTGAGTTTGAAATTGGTGGCTTTTAAAAGGCTGAACATGTCATTTATCCTGGAATTCTGACACTCTGTAATGCAGATGTGTATTTGCTTTTAACGCTTTTAACGTCTGTGCCAATCTTAAATGTGACCCTGTAATTAATCTCCACTTCTCAGAGAGAGCGGAATACATTCAATTATTCCTTCCACCTTTTATAAACTAGCCTTTGCACTACAGGAAGGTCTAAATGTGACCTTGCGATGGCATTTTGTACAGCCCCTTGAGTCCTACTTAGCACTTAACTTTTAAGGCTATTGACACAATGTTGTGACATGAAAGGGCTTTGAGACAAACAGGCTGCATAATTGCTTTTGTAAGGAACCCTTTTTGAAGTCTCAAGGGTTCTAATATAATTCCCATGATAGTGCTATTATCTAACATTGCTTTCACCTTCCGACTGTGATACGTTCAGAGCCGCCAGTTATCATGGGCAAAGGGAAAGATTAGGAGCCGGGCTCTGAGGGTTCTGGTCTGCGATCACCTTGATGCATCTCTTGCGAATGATTCATTGCCCTTCCCTCCTTTTCAATGATCCCCTTTCTAGATCATTAAAGTACCTTTGGCTTGAACTTTGGCGTGGCGCACATCATCTGTAGCACGCCGCCGCCCACTGACCCGCGCTTCCAGTATCGAGAAGCCATCCTTTACATTCTGCAAAAACAACAGCCAACAAATCGCTTCTCCATAGGGAGTAAATGACTCTTTCACAATCAATGCTATTTCCCTCTGATGCGACACATTAGTTACTGCCACTTGGTACCACGGCAGGTTATTTGTCAAACAGCTGGTTCACGTATGCGTTTCAGCAAGGCTGTATTTCTAGATCGGTTTACCAGAGAAAAGGCGAAAAGAGACCGAAGGCTCATTTCAACATTAAAGCGAGCGTGATGAAGAATCTAACATCGCATTTGCTGTTAAACACTCCCAAACCTCAGCGAGAACATATAAATCTTCTGCATGCAGGTGCCTCGGATGTTGTCAACTTATTAAGAGTGCTGGAAGACCACACAAAGCGTTCCCACACTGCAAGTTACTGACTGTGGGTCTAATGGATTCTTCCTGTGATCTGTGTCTTATATCATTGCAGGCAACCGCTGTATTCTCCCTGTTGGTTGTCCTCATCAAACTCACTGAAACCAATACTGGAACACCTAGTCTCATTAAACCAATGTGCTGCTCGCTGTAACTTGCCACGCTTAGTTGCCAGCAGACAGAATAATTGGTCGTATCAATTAAAGTCTGCTTACTGTCCCACCATCACACTGGCACACTTCACCGCTCTCCAGGGTGGAAAAGAACAAAGGATGTCCAGCTCCACCTGAGTAAAGCTACGTCTGATTATTTTAGAGCAAATGATGTGTTCATTAGGAGTTTTTTTTTCTTACTCTGAATAAACACTAATAAGGGTAAAAATTAAAAAAAAACTAAAATTTCTACTTTTATTTCAGTTCTGGTAAATCTGCAGCCTCCAGAAACCGATTGTTGTACTTATCCAGAAGCCTTCTTGATTGAGCTTTTTGTCTACAGAAAGTTAAACAGGGCAGTAAATAAATATTTGAGGAATCATTTTTCACTTTCCAAAGGAGATTTTCGTTTGTCACTGAGAATATAAAAAGAAAGCGATTTCTGGACTTCTCTGTTTCTCTCTTGGACTTCCACTCTTGACCTTAAAGGAGTACCTCGGTGATCATGTGTCTCTTATGCCGAACCATCTACCCTGGCTTCTGAAAAATGAGCCATGCTGCTCGAAAAGTAAGCAATAGGCTGAATATTTGTTGTTATTTGTTTGTCCTTCCCTGTGTATGTAAGTGAGTGAGACAGACGGAGAGAGAATGAGAAGTTTTGGCTCGGTGTGTCACGTCATCGGCCCTTCACAAATATGTCATGAGATCAGCACTTTTCAGTGGATGAGTAATCACTTAATCATATTGTGATATACGAAACATACGCACTGGTAAAGCAATTAGATTTGAGTCAAAATTGTCAATATGCCAATGAGCTGTTAGTGTGTTTGATCGAAGAAAATCTTTTAATTATATTGCTATTAAAAAGAAAACACACTATTTAAATAAGGTGTTCAAGCACAATGAAAATAGATGGAATTAATTCCTCTCCTGAAATTCATTTTAAACCGAGGTCGGGCTGAGAAATGATTTAATGATGTCAGTTATTATTTATTTATTTATTTTTAAATCTATAATTCCAAACTGTTGTATGTACATATTGAGTAAGGTTTAGTGAATCATTCATCTAAGAGCAACTGAACTCAGGAAATTAGATCACGCAAGTGTTCAGCTGATTGCATTTTCTGCATTGTTTATTCACTTCAAAGCAATTATATTGACCTTCCTCGTGTTAGGGTAACCTAGCAAAACAGGCCAATTCTAACAAATGTGACCGTGTTTAGGTGCTGTCAGAGCAAATAACACTTGGGATAGAAAAACTAGTTTAAGAGGAAATGTGCATAACAGTTAACCCTTTTAGGTTATTTCCAGGGAGTCGTCATAACAGACATTACCAGCCAAGTAACTCTATTTTCAGCAGTCGCATTTTTAGTGGAGAAAGTCATAAAGTGTCATTTCCATGGAGCTGCAGCTATTGATTTAATATCATATCTGGATTGTGATCAAGCACTGATTATATTTCAGACAGAAATATTCTCCACATAGCCCACAGTTATGGCAAATACGGATGACCTTGGCATTATGGCTCCGAAGCAACTTTCCTGCCCAATGAAAAAGCTGTAAGGACAGAGCAAAAACAACTTCAGCTCCCCGTGAGGAAATCTGTAGCTCGAGCTATAACATAACTACTTACATTGACACATGTATGGTGTAACACACTGTTACTGTATACAGCATGTGTTGAGGTTACCTGATTAGTACGAGGGCAGGCGGGAGTGGAGCTTGATGCATTCCACTTTGCAATGCTGCAGCGGCTGACCAGTAATAGTTTTATAGATTTATGGACCTGGGCATTCAGATGGACCTCTGTTGTGTGTTGTGTAGAGAGAATGGATGATGGTCATCTTTGAGCTGCATTTTCTAAAAGTTTCCCTTTTCACTTCAGGAGGTCAAAAGTGTGAAATGAGCGTCAATATATGAAATGGAAAAGGCAAGACGTCTGCATGGCTGAGATGGAGAAAAAGTAAGCGCGATGTTCAGTGTGAGGTCAGTAAGGTGCAACTCCTCAAATGGCATACTGCGTACAGTAGATGCAATTATGAGAATGATGATGAAATACAAACGAGAAAAAGTAGGTATATTATCAAGAACAGACAAAAGGCCACACAGAAAGACAATATAAAACCACCCTCATTTGTAACGTGGGCGGGAGCATAGGCCAGTAGTTGTGGATTCGGGGGAATAGTTGAATGAGCCCAGCAAAAGAATGAAAGTACATCATACCAGCCACCAAAACAAATGCCACATAAAATGCATCATGGGTCTTGAGGTGTTTTTCCTAGGCAGGCACGAGAGACGAACCGCACATTCTGAGGAATGCGGCGAGGTCATACCGGAGACAAAACAGAAATGATTACGTTTTTGTGTGTGTGCAGAGGCTGCTGTGAGGTGTGGGGGCGCATAAATCAGGTTACAGAAATAGAATAGTTTGCTCCTGTGTAATCGGAAATCATGCAGTTAGTGGAGGCGAGATGGGTACTGATGGAAATAGGTTTCTTCTCTTCCTCCATGTTACCTTAAAGGCAGACCGAAAGATATTCCATGTATTTTCTTTTTTTTTAAACGAGTATTATCTCAATATGGTATATATAGAATATAAATGTATGTATACATGCATATAAATGTATGTATATATGTGTATGAATGTGTGTGTTTATATACAGCATGAGGACCTAGAAAAACAAACATAACAACCTATAATCAAAAGGTAATAACAGCCCATGTGTCCACTGACAGCTATATCTAGTGACCTTGAACAAGATACTAAAATCCAACAGGTTCAATTATCGTAAATAAAGCCTGATAAGAACATCAGCCAAACGTCAAAAACAAAATGAACATAATCAAAACCGTGTGACAAGAGGCGCTTATCAATAAATCTCGACTGAAAAAAAACAAAACAAAGCCATGAAGTGTTCAGAGACCACAACACACAGGATATAAAACCGGAACTATTACTATATATGGGTTTCTGAAATCTATTCCTTTCCATGTTCCTTGTGTTTTTGCTATTAGTGTAATTCATAAGAGTGCATTAGATCCTCCCCCATGACTGTAACTCTGTGTTTCTTGGTGGACCACATCTGCTCTCTCTGCTATACTCCATCCACTGTAAGTCAATTTTTTTTGTTCGTTAAGAGCTTCAATATTTGATGTACAATCAGCTCCAAAACCATTACGGCCAACCATAGAGGAAGCTCAATAGTATAATCGTCGGTAGCGTCGTGCACCCGCCAATATGAGAGGCGATGACCTCCATGCGCCGATGTTGTGCAATCATTTAAAAAGCAGAATCTCACGTACAACGTACCTGGGATGAGGCTAAACCTTTACAAGACGGAGGTGTCGCTCACCCTTGAGCCCAAAATCTGTTTGCAAACTCTGCTAGAGCTCAAAGTCTTTGACAGCTCTACTCGATTCAACCCAGGTGCTATTTCTTTATTTATTTATTTTTTTTATTTTTTTTGATCTTTTGACAATGACGAGAAAGAGAAACAAGAAAAAGAACGGGCATCCCATAGCATACTGTGATTGTTCATTAATTTAGCAAAAACACATTGACGTCCTACTGTCAGTTCTTCTGAGCAAGAACAAAAGCCATTTCATATTTAAGATTAATGACTGTTGAATGTCTATTTAGAGGAACCATTAAAACTTACATTATACAGTAAGCCATAGAAATTAATTCCCAGGAACATTTTAATATCACTTCCAATAATGTATTTGCATTTCTTGTCCCGCTGAGTGCCAATGAGTGTGTGCTGACATTAACACAAATAACACTTCAAGTCCCAGTTATGCTCTTGTTAGAGACGAGCTTTGGGGTCTCTTTCATATTCCATTCACAAACACCCCCTGTATACATGAGTACCCTGCCTGCTGCCATGGAAACATCTTCCAGCAAAACCAACGGCAAACATAGTGTTTGCGCCCAATATACCTCTGCATTCCAGGAATCTTAGTCAGGTATATTAATATTTAGCATCAGAGCATACTTGCTTGCTTATTCTGTTATGCTACATTTAAGTCCCAAATAGCCTTGATTTCCTGCAATACACTGATATAACTCTTATTTGTCCTTAACACACAATAAAGTGCAGATTGTTCCTTTTTAATCCGAAGCGTATGTGTCTGAGCTTTTAGTGCACTACTGCCACCGCTGTGCAGCCATACAAAAGCATACATTTCAAAGTGTTTTCTGGGTGGTACCTTTTCACCTTGTGCCTTTTTTGTTTTGTGTGTTATGCTCGACTGTGTGTGTGTGCACGCACATAAGTATGTACAGTTGGTGTGAATTCTGTGAGACAATGGTAGTAGAGCACTTATGTACCACAAAGCTGCGCCCCGTAAATCCTTTTACATGATAGAAAATATGGCCCCTGCGTCCTTTTGGAAAGCTGACCTTGGATTCTTGTTTTTGCGCTTAGCAGCAAGGATTAGAGGAAATCTTCCACAAACACACATTTTGCTCCAAGATATCTGGGCCTATTTTGCCTCAGTTTTATTTAAAAAATGCAAAACAAGGCTACTTTTGAACTGCAATCTGTGGTTATTGACAGTAAGAGAAAATACTGTGCAAGGGGCTGATTTTTCTCTTATCATTTTCTTTTCATGTCAAAAGTAGATCGAGCAGAAAGGCAAAGAAACTTACTGATATTCAGCTCTGTGAGAATAAAAGACTTTCCAAAAGTCAAGCTAAACTGTTGGGCAACGTGACCTCCCTATAAATTAATGAACCTTTTTTTTTCTTTCTAGTTTTTTAGCTCCCTGACGCTGCCATAGCTGACTATTCATGCCAAAATGACTGAACTCCACATGTGCTCTGCATAGCTGTATGACATTTGGATTGGAACAAGGTAAACATCTATTATTAATTTTTCATTAACAGCATAAAGCCAAATTTTGTAGATTTTCTAAAGCTGTCTTGGCTTTTAAGAAGAGCTATAATCCTGATGTCAGTTTTAGGTAACAGTGAAGCTGAAATGTGATTTCCATTTCTGAATTTAACGCATTTAAAATGTCAGTCTGCTGTTGGCAAGGGCTGGGCAGACTGTTCTGGCCAAGTTTGGTGATAATAATTCAAACAATCAATTAAGAAGGTATATTAATAGAAATTGTCACAAACTGAAATTGAAAGACAGATTCTGTCTGAACATTTTGTTCTTTAATCTCGATTTGGAACTAGTGGAAACTAGTTACAATTATGGTTTTATTCTAAGTTCAGGCAAACCAAAGTAATTTCGGTGTGAAGGACATGTTACATTTGGCAATTAAATGCAAAATGTTAGGAAAGTGGGGAATGATTTTTTATTTATTTTTTACTTTTTTGTTGATAATGTGATCTTTAATCCCAGTAGAAAAAACTCCTTGAACGGGGGGATGTGAATTTTGGTAATTGGAGTTCAAGACATATGTTCACACCAATCCCTGACCTCGGCCAAAACATAGTATTTCAGTAGAAGTGTTATGGCACTTCCTTGTTAGACCATTAGTGCACTTCATGAACAGGCTTCGGAACATCTCATAATCACTGAAGCACACTACTCTGAGCATGAACGTGGGACCGCTTTGATGACCTTTTCACACATTGCTGAGCTGTTTAGACAGCTTATTTAAATGTGCTGGAAGTTATCTTAGTGCGCCACACTTGAGAAGCGAATACATTTCTAGAGGGGCCATTTTGTCAGGTTTAATAGGGACACACCTTGAATTAAATGCACAATAGGCATTTTGGAGACCGGCTTTTCAACAGTTGTAATGTTGCACGGGATGTTCCTGAATTTTAACACCACCGTTGCTTTTAAGTCTGTTGCCTCCCATTGCTTGCAAGATGTTACTATTCCCCCCACTAACCCAAGCAGGAAGATAAGGACAGTGAAAGCCCTTGATAACAGACAGTATGCATCCAATGAAAGCTTGCATGATGTCGAAGCTCTGCGGCTAGAATACTGGAATAGAAGTAAACACTGGCGGCCCTGGCATATTATTTGCCTAAGGCAAGGTCATGAATGAACGATTTTCATTTGTTACTGAGGTTAGAGTTGAACTTTTCTTGTGTGTGTTGAAGGGCAGAGACGCGGTGGCTTTGGTAACATGCTTGAATATTGTGTGTTGACAACCTTTTGATATCACCCGACCACTGGAGAGCAGTATTTTATGACAAACAAACATTCCTCCTGCATCTGTTAAGGCAACCGAATACACCAGTGGACACGGAGTGAGTGGGAGGAGAGAGTTACATATGTGAAAAAGCAAATGACACATGAGGCATCTTTCTTTTAAATTGATAATATAGCAGCAGACAAACATTCTGTTACGTCTAAGCAGCTGCTGTCTTTGATAACTGACCAAACTGACCACCACTGGAAAGTTATTACTTAAAAAACAGCTTCCTGCAATAAAATACAGTCTTGTAAAGCTTTGCAAAGTCATAACATCTAGTTTATGTCAATGGCAAAAGGCCAGAACACTATAAAAATATTTTTATTATTAGTGGTAAGACAGAGTAAACTTTAGCCAGGGGCTAATTACCAGGGATGCAGCAATTTATCGGCCGAACATCGGTACCCACCGCAATCAGACGATCGGCAAAAGATGACATTCAATAGGTAGTTGTGTAGCAGGATGAAAAGGCTTTGAAGAAGGCCATATTAAAAGGTAAAAATACATTAATATTTCTGATTTATTCATTCAAAGATAGTATAATGAAGGGCTAATGACTTTAAAACACTTGCTAGTCTTTTTTTTCCCTTGAGCAGAAGTGGGATATATAACAACAAAAAACACTGCTATTGGTAATCATGCAAATTGTTATTTTAGACATAAATAATGGTATTTTGATACCGGCCCAGCATTACATAATCAGTGCATTCCTACTGATTACATATTTTCTGTTGAAAATAGATCCTACTTCATTCCCTTTAAGAGCATTTAGAGACCCACGTTACATGTTCTGGAAGTATTCTACTTGTATATAGGTGTTCTGAAGTGTGTATTTCCTCAGTCATTTTGTTGACTGTTTGCTCTGATTCTGAGACGCTTCTACGCTGCTACAGATTTCATGACTTTGTAAAGCTGAAAAAAATCTACCTTATTTTGTGTGTACAAAGACAACCAATTGCTAGGGGAAAAACAGCTCAGGTTATTTATTAAATCTGTATTTATATATATATATATATATATATATATATATTTTTTTTACAAAGTACTGTTTTTAGTGAGTAAACAGAAAATGCTCCATCAGTAAATGCTAAGCCGTCATGTGGCGGCATACATTGTAAATGTCTTCAAAGCAGTATGGGTTGGGGGTATGTGAAGAAAAGAAAGCAGTGGCTCTAAAGCCTGTAGTAACGAGCCTGAAAATGTGCTAATTAAAACAACACACTGAAAGGGATGTCCCTTCACTATCTCAGCAACTGATATCATCTATCTTATCAAGGTTTAACAAAACTTTATCTGCACAATTTAATTGCACCACTGAGATCCATCAGTCAGACAAAGAAATATTTATCTACACCTCCTCCTTTTTCCTTATGTATCTGTTTAGTCTGTTATAGCTACTTAACAATTCATTTTTCATTCTGTTCTCAACGGATATTGTTTGGTATCATATGATATCTCATATTATTATATGTTATTACGTTATGGAGTCTGATCCGTTTTCTCACATGAACTTTGGACAATGTCCGGAGAATCAAGTCCGGACATTGTCCGGAGAATCGAGTCCGGACATTGTTCGGAGAATCGAGTCCGGACATTGTCCAGAGAATCGAGTCCGGACATTGTCCAGAGAATCGAGTCCGGACATTGTCCAGAGAATGGAGTCCGGACATTGTCCAGAGAATGGAGACCGGACATTGTCCAGAGAATCGAGACCGGACATTGTCCAGAGAATCGAGACCGGACATTGTCCAGAGAATCGAGTCCGGACATTGTTCGGATTTTCCCTTTCAACAACAGAAAAATGTCAGCGTCAGAAGCGTTCTCACTTACTGGAAATATTCCGTTTCGTTTAACCCAGGGGTGGCTACTGGGCAGAGAGTGCAGGAGGCATGTCACTACACAGATTACAACGCGGCCACGTAGCCGGCTCATAACTTGGTCATAAACAACCAAATCTCTTTGAATTTGTCTGACGTTTCGGCGCTTGCAGACAGACCCTTCTTTTTCTTCTTCAACCTCGGATGTTGTTGGTTTTTTTTTTTCTGGTTTCACGCCAGCCTCGATGGAAAACATCATCAAACACTTGAATGCCCCTGACGAGGAGCAGCTCTATTCACACACGGGCTCAATCAGACATTACACAGTCTTTGTGCTAGGGAGCTGGCAGGGTAATGTCTGTTTAATGTCCAGTCCCAATGATTTGAACATTTGCCTTCTCACATACAGCTCCACCAGGTAATGTCTAGATCATTTCAGGGTTTCAGTGAGAATAGGGGCTCCTGTTCAGTCCTTTTTCCAGTAGCGGGGCGAGTAAGCAATGTTATCGGCCATTAAAATAAAGTTTGTGTTACCAAACTCTGAAGGAAATACAGTAC
This sequence comes from Bovichtus variegatus, assembly GCA_943593645.1. NCBI lineage: Eukaryota > Metazoa > Chordata > Actinopteri > Perciformes > Bovichtidae > Bovichtus > Bovichtus variegatus. Next base: position 4,758,752 of record CALSCE010009442.1, on the reverse strand, counting down.
CTTGTAGACTTGTCGTGAAGACTAGTCTAAGAATACACCACAAACAACAAAATAGGCCAATCGGATGCCCATTAGCTTTAACCATTACACACTTCTAATCAAATGGAATGAAGGAAACAATGGCGGATATGAAGTTACAACTCTTCTAACTCTGTTTTTTTGTTTCCTCATCAAAGTGTTTCAAAATCCACAGTGAAAAAAGATTTTAAGAGTATTGCTGTCAAAATTGTTATTTGTCAAAACAGCTTTGGTTGTCAGTCCAGGCAGGAATATCTTGTGAAGTACTTTGTTCTGAGAGCCCAGACAGAGCTTGCATAGAATCCCCAACAATACCAATGAAGATTCCGTTGTAGCTTATCTGATTTTAAACACTTGGTGCGAAGATATCCTTTGGTGAAATCCAAATATAATTATCTACATTTGACAACTTGTATTGAAAACTAAAGGGCCCGACTGGAGGGACATTGTCTCTAATTGGACAAAGAAAGATGCACTGCCCTAAAGCCCGAGAAACCAATTATGGTGCTGAAAATAAACATGCGGCTTCAGTCAACCGTTCTTTGAGGAGAAATTCCTAAATTCCAGATCAATCAAAAACAGTCAAGGCGTCTAATGATGTGTACAGATAAATCTTGTTGTGTTTGAAAAACTTGACAGGGCAGCGTGTTGAAATGCGGCCACTGTGATGAAAATAAGAAAAGACTGAAGCTGTTTTGGCTGGATGTTTTACTCTACATTCCTCCCCTGTCTTGTCGACATGGATGCAGTTTCACACAGTGGAAGAATGTTCATAACTCAAAGGTCAAGTCGTGGGGGTTTTGTATGCAAGCTGGAGTGCAAGCCATCGAACAAGAACGTTTCTCATTAGAGCTCGCTGAAAGGTGTCCTTTCATTGTTCTTATGCAAATGATGAATCATTTTCTGATGCTGTACATGGCAGTATCCTTGCAGCAGAATATTTAATCTCCACTCTTATGGCCCTGTACGGGAGCTTTTGATATACGTTTCATTCGGATTTAGACGTATACAACTGACAACTGTTGAGCTAAAGGCTTTTATCAATCAATCAATGAATATTAGGAGATTAATATTTGGCATTTTTTGATAATTAATGAATTAAAAATCCATTGTTGCATGAATTAGACGGCTTGTTTGACTGAGTGTTTCCGTTTGGAAATTAAGAGGATTACGGTGATTTGAGTGAGGGTTTGAGAAAAGTGAGTCTCTGGCTCTTTTTTTCCGGCGCTCCAAGATGTTGTAATTCTAATTGGCCTTGATAATTCAAAGCCAATTACAACTTCCAAATGACTATCACAGATACAGTACAGCACAGTTGTGGTGAGATATGTCAAGGGGGACTCTCAGCCTCAAACCGCGATAAGAGGAAATAACACAATGAGTGAGCAGGTGGTGAAGTGGTTTCATGCCCTTTTTTTTTTACCCCATAAAATTTTCATTATTTATTCTATGTTTTGGTTTGTATCGTAGGCGAGTGACGTTAGCAACAATCTGTTCTATGTGAAATATCTAGGTCTGTCGGGGATTTATGGTGCTTACTTCTTAGAAACTAACTGTAAATAGATGAAGAACTGGCTGAACCCAGGTGAGTAAAGACAGAAGGATAAAAAAAATAAATAAAATAGGACTAATGTGTGGACTATTTTTCTCAGAAAAAAGATACAACACTTTTCCTCTTGACCATGAAGGTCGTGTTCATCATGAGGTTGAGACTGAAATTATGTTCATCTGTACACGACATGCTCCAAAGCCACACTACTTACTACTGTTCTTAGAATTAGAATTTGTATATCAAACAAGTCATGAAAGAAAAAACCCGGTGACCCTGCAGAAATACATCATGACAGTCTTTCTCGTACAGAATGCGTTGACTTGATAGTCGCATTGCTCCCAACATGCAGGTCAACCCACACATTTTATCTGGCAAAACTCCTCCATCAGAACCGGGTTAAAATCATAATTTCTACCTTGTTTGTACGCCATTTTGACTGTTAAAAATAACCACAATGTATTTGGTTGTATAATTACTGTAAAGTATCAGTGTGTTAAAAATATCCGTCAGACAAAACAATCAAAAATGTCAGTAAGCTTTTAACTTAACACTGAATCCTCCAAAGATTGAGACGCCACATCCAATATGGTCTATTCAGTCAGAGGCATGGTAAGCGTCGCTATTTTCCCTGTTGGCACCTTATGGCGGCGCTGAAAATACAATAAAGAAAAGCCCCACTAGCTCGCCTCCATGTCTCATACATCTTCAGTCATGCGGAAGGCCGTCCGTCAGTTTTACTGCACATCGGCTTCCTCTCAACGCCGCATCGATGACTGATGGCCCTAAGTGCAACTGGGTAACTACGGCAGGGGATGATAAAAATGTGAAAACACACATCCTAGACAGGAAATTGGCCATTTTGGAGCAATTGACACAAAGGAGCTGAAGTGATGGCACTTCCTGTAATGCTCATCCCTTGAAAAGCGGAGATGTCTGGTTGTCCACTGGGCGATAGCTACAGTCCACTGGACGTATTACTGAGGTGCACTAACCTAATAGATCTCAAAAAAAAAAAAAAAAATGTTCTTTGGCTTTTTCTTCTATTTTAGCTGTCATAAAGTCAAACCTGAGATGGGAGTCGTGAAATAATTTTCACTCTATATCTGCTGCAAAAAGAATCATTCGAAAAACAAGTCAGGGAATGCTGAGCTATCACGAGTGATCAGAAGAGGTGGAATTAAACAATGACCCGCTAAAAGTAGGGCAATGAAGAAATACCTGCTGGATGAAAATGGATCACTGGGGCTTAATGGCGAGTAGAATATCGAAAGAGACTGGCAGGCACATGAAATGATGAGGTGTCTCAACAATACTCCAGAGAGGTAGTTATCAGTGATGACGATGATATCTGAATCTGTAAATATCTATTCTAATACTGATGCTTCTCATCCTTTATCTCCGCACGTGAAATAGTGAATTCACCTGATTGGAATTGATTGATGATAATGGGGATATTGCTACAGCTGCTCTCCCAGGGTTATGAGCACATAGAGGTCAGCAGTGTAATATTTCTTGTGGAGTGCAATCAAGGAATTCCATACAATCTCTATATAATCTGACATGAACAATGGCAATCATACCAATTGAACTGATTTTTTGTTTTTATTCATCAGTGTGAACAATGTGCTTTAATGGATCATGTCTCCAACAGATATTTTTTATCTTTGACACAAAGCTTGTTCACATGGTAACATTTGATTCTCCCTTCGTTAAAGCCAGCCGCCTGTATACAAGTGGGTGTGAAAATCCTTTCAGTGCTGATTAATAATTAATCTGTGAGTTTGTCAGAAAGTGTTACTGGTCTAATGCCTATCAAATTACATTACTTCTGAAACCAGAGGATTGCATTGCAGGGGATGAGTTTTCTTATTGACCAGCCATGAATACAATTTCCTCCTCTTGATTTAGGCAAAGCAACTTAAAAGGCAAATAGAGGAGAATGTGTGGCACAGCAGCAATCACAGTGGAAACAAGTTAATTTAGGGCTTGTTTAGCACATAATGGAATAAATCAAATAAAGCCAAATAAAAGGTGCACTTTAAATGCAGGGGCTCACAGACATAAATTAAAAACGCTCTGAAAGCTTTTGCCACAACGCACATTCAACACTAACTGCATGGAGGAGTGTGGTAAAATCAAAGCAACCGGTCTCCCAGAAAATCCATTTATACGCAACTAACTACAACTAACAGCAACTATGCTTTAAAGGAAACATAAAGAGGAAACTTATTTTAATTCATGTATCTGGCGAGTTGCAAAAGTGTTGATAGAGAACATCTGAGTAAAAAAAAAATAATAATAATAATAATAGTCATTAATGACAGATTTAATTTGTTTTCCTACAATTTCCACTTTTGCAAAACAGTATCTGCAACTAAAGCATTATTAATCATTTGTTTATGTTTGGATTCAGCACTTGATTATGGTTAGGGAAAGATCATAGTCTTGGTTTAAAACTTACCAGTGATTTAAAGCATGAGACGCAATTTGTTTAATGTATTAACATTTAACTATAACCACAAGTTTTCTCCACACTTTCCTTAACTCCCGCTCATTTTGCCTGCAAAACCAGTGCATTTCAGTGCACTGAAGTTCGAGATGATGTTAGACTTTCCAACTAAACTAAAATGCTGTGCACTGTGTGCTGATCAGCAGGAACATCTCATAATTCGCGGAGTGCAATAATACTCACAGGCAGTAATTGCTGTCCTGCTGATTCCAAAGAGCTGCTGGCGCTGCTTACTGTGCAGAAGACGGGTGGCTGGAGGTGTGAGGTGGGCAACGTCTCCCCTTAATCCACATACCCTCGCAGCATTCCCTCTTCACTTGATCAGCCACCTGCAAGAACCAAGCAACAGTGGAAACCTTACTCCCAAATTGAAAATCTGATCTAATAAATCAGACAGTCGGACAATTTGGTTAATACTCTCCTAAAATGTATTACTGAGTTTTTTTGTATTTCTGAAAGTGAAACATTTCAGCAAAAAAATATAACGGCATGTAGAGAAACTCTTTATTGAAACAGCCACAATCTATTTTCCTACATAAAAACAAAAACAAAACACTTTCATTAAGTGTCATCACATTGTATGTGCATGTAGTTCCTATTTCTTCTGTCAATTTTAAAATGCAACCCTTTTGATCGAGTAAATTGCTATTTAATTATCTTCCCCACCGTCAGAAGCAATTTAGAGGAAGACCTGTTTCAATGGGTGTTCATACTAATCTTAAGAAAGCTTCTACTGAAAGCCCTCATATATATATAGTGCTATCGCTTGATAGTTATGTAGCATGTACTAACAGAGGGGGCATCCTATGACATAAGGATCCCAACCACAGCCCAATCATGTCACAGTGGTGACATAAATGAGTGTTTATCATTTAAAGAACAGGAGTCTATATGTGTCTAAGTGTTTTTTTAGTTTTTTTTTCAATATTCACTCATATATTTGATTATCTCTGTTTTGGTCTCCACCAAGTTCTAAGGGAAATATGTGGCTCATTAGCTGTTCAATGCTTCTCTATGTCACCAGTTAGTCTAACGGTTAATGTATCTGCCTGCTGTTTGGTGCTGGGCAGCTCGCGTACAGTTGGTTTAGGAGAGATCTTAACTGAAAACAGCTGCCGGCTGTGGTCCAACACGATGCTGATGAGAGTTGTGGGAGTGAACCAAAACAATGAGCTAAAAGACGCTGAAAGGCTCCATAGAAATTGAGTGAAACTGCAGAGTCGGGTAACTATTCTCTGTTGACTCCTCACTACAAGCGACCACGTTTACATACACAGTCATTTGATTCACTGTTAGTATAAAAATATTGATTGTAGCATCTTTAAAAAGACATGGATGATATTCCAGAGAGGAGACCAATGCATTAGAAAAAATCTGACTACAGTTAAGGAAAACAGTTTGATTATGGTTAAAGTAATTCCTGGTTTCGAACAATACACATGAATGCTAATTCACAGTTGTAAAACTACCTGCAAGGACATCCTCATTTCTCAGGATAAATTCACAGAAAACAACTAGGCATATTTAACAGAGTGGAGTCTGCATTAATGTAATTCCGGCAGAATTAAATAAACAAATACATTGAGCATAAAAAACAAAACATCTGACATTTATTATTATGAATGTGGCCTACCATTCCATTAAGAATATATTTACATGTGCGGCATCTTCATACTAAAGAGGCTCTTTGCAGGAAGAGCACAACAGTATTTCTGCTTTTGGATTTCAACTTCTTGCTGCCAGTAATAACCACATGCTCCATTTCCCTCTCTGTGGGTGAGATACGATCAGACTTTGGAAATAACAAAGAGACCTTCGGTGTTCAGGGGTTGCGAATGCCACACTTAATTTGTTCCTTCATTACAGAACATAAATAACAAAGGAGCTTCTGGTGAAATTATTAGTATTAACATTTCCAATAATAGATTGTGTATAACAGTATTTTACGTCTAGATGCTACTAGGACCACCCGACGACAAGTTGTGTCTGTGTGAAAGACTCAGAAGCTGTAATCATGTGTTTTGACTTTTACAACCACAAATTCCTTTTTAATATCATTATACCAGCTGAGCTACATTTAGCATTTAGCTGCAAACGGCAGCAACCATCAATGGCTTGGCAGACATTTGATCTTCCACATTTTAATACGTACACACAGAACTAGCTGAGGCATTTAAATCCGAAGGGATGAACTTCCCTTTGATTTCTTGGCTGGGGAAAGTAAGACCTTGGATCCAAAGCAAAGTGCTGGAGCATCTGTGCTGCTGTAACTCGTCTGCAGAGTTGTTGGCTGTAATAGAGACACCTTGTTCTTCCTCGGCAAGATGTTCTACATCTCATCTGCGTCATTACTGGCAAAACAATTAACTTCAATGTGTGATATTTGGTTCCAGATTATTTACTCGCATCTGCTTTGCAGTTTACATGTCACATTACTCTTGTAGTGACATAGTTAGAGAGCAGCTGTAAAGATAGTGTTGCAAATTCTGAACGTACGCGTTGCTTATGGATGGTACAGCTTTAGTCGTGGCATATTTCAGATAATCAATTTAAATATATATGCCATTTGAGGTGGGTACCAATAAAAAAAATTTAAAGAAGGAAAATACAATATCATTAATTAAATATTGACTCACTGGATCCCTTTTGTGGATTTACAAACTGAGACCATCATTTTCTAACGTAACCAAAGCATTTAATTAGAATTTTACTCAGTCTAGAGCTGCTATTTAAATATCATCTGGTCTATGACAAATGTCCATATTTAGTATGAAGCGTAATTAAGAATAAAGAAAAAATAATTAATTATTTGAGTAATTAATAAAATGTATTTGACATATAAATGTGTAGGAGTTAAAAAATGATAAAAAGCTTTAACAACAACCGTGTAACTCGCTCTAATCATGTGACTTTGCTAGCAATGTAGGGGACGCTATATGAAGCAAATAGCTTTTAAGTGGCTTGTTTGGTTGATCGGCTGGGTAATACTTCTGGGACATGAAGAATGCTGGGGAAAAAAAACTCTTTCAGAGGAGGTTCTGCGTTATGTAGAACCTGTATCTGCAGTGTTGTGCTGAAGTGGACTGAATCAATAATGGCGGACAATTCATAAGGTCAAATCCTGGGGTCAAGGAAAATCAAGTCATGCTCTGTGCACAGATGATCTTTTTTTGACCCGTAAATTCCCTTTTCTAACAGCCTATGTGTGATTTGCAAACTATGTGATCCGATGTGAGGTGTTGTGTTATTCTCCCTATGTAATTCGCACAGCTGTATTCAAGCATTTATGGCATTACGTGCTGAAATAGCATGCATGTTATGCTGGGCCTCCCTCTGATCATGCAAAAGGAGCTGCTTGAGGGAAACCAGGAAGTCAGCTCCCTTATCAAAACTGCTGCCGGGTATTTTAAGAGTGAAGCAGAGCCTGATAAGGGAATTGTCCCATTGTTTCTTCACTTGAAAGCCGTCAGTTTGGGCATGCAAAAATGATTCCTGCCACTTCGTCACATTGACGGGACCTCCGAGACTATCACTCCTACCGCCGCCGCTGTGAAGTATAGCTGAGATTCAAAGGCAGCAGGGATGCTTAACTGCCATTTTATGAAGACAGAGTCAGAGGGGATAACAGGATTCAGACTATAACCTGAAAACAAGTGTACAACAACAACTTCTCCTTTGACAACCTTGGGATCATTTCAGCTTTAAGACGAAAGCACACATATTTAATCTAAATAAGAAATTGAACCCCATATACAAACTGGGGTACTGGGGAAAGAGAGGATTAGTCATTGATAAACATCATCGGCACAGCATTTAACACTAAAACATTTCATATGGGGAACCAGACGAAATGGAAAACAGGAGCATGATCGACGACGGGGATGTTGTGTAAAATTCCTACTAGTGAGGTTGACGGAGAAGTAATTTCAAGGGTACTGTAAGAGTATGAAATAATAATTAACATAAATGTATGCATAAGTGAATTATGGATCTACAGCAGCAAATCTTCTGGGAAGAAAAAAAAAAACTGCTCACTTTCCCTCATGTGCTAGCATGATTTTACAATCATCTCCATAAGCAGAAGTCTTTGCTACTGATAGCTTGGAACCTTTTTTATTTTTTTTTTTTCTCCCCCTGTGTCTATGACAAGATTAGACTATCTCTCCTTGTGCACATGGATGACTGACTCCTTGGGGCCGGTTCCATCTCTCTTGCACCCCCCTCCCTCCATCCCAAGGCAGAAAACATTTCTATTTTCAACAGGATTAGTTCTCACCACAAGCCACCTGACAGGCAAAAGCATCACCCGCATGGCACACACCCCCCAGGCACCCAGCAGAACATATCATGGCCTCAGTGACTAACAGGGATCCCGGGGAGTTTACCTAACTGTGGCATGCACAGTGGGGAACACACGTCCAACCTCTAGAAGACATTTTTTCAACCGCCACTGTCTCAAACATTAAGCACGCACAATTTTCGAGACTTATTTCTCAAGCAGTAAATACATCTGCGAGTGGAAGAGAGAAGAAGACGCAGACTCTCGGCAGAATTGGCAAATTAATGTGTGATTAACTTCAGAAGAGGGAGTGGTTCAATATCCCATATTATAAAATTGCAGACTCATCCTAGAGCGGAAAAAAAAAAAAAATAACCGAACAAATAAAAAAAAAAAAGAAGAAGTTAAGATGACAGCTATTAGTGTGTGTGCCAAAATCCTACATCATTTTGCAAGAAAACCACTGTCATTGTGGTGTTCATGATTTGAGTAGTAATCCCTGTTCCAGTTATTCTTATCTTCATTTTGGGGATAAACTTTCTGTCAGTGTGTTCTGTATTAAACCAATACTTCTTCGCTAATCTGGCCTCTGTAATCCTTTACCAAAAAAATTCCTCAAACAAGGGATGATGCAAAACAATTTTTTCTTTTATTTATTTTTTTTATTTTTCAAACTATTTTATATTTTGAAATGCAGCAAGTATCATATTTTTGCAAGCACAGTTGCAAAAGTCATAGCAAGGGGAAGGAATGAAAAAGATTCACCTCCCTCGCAACAATTAACAGCTTTAATAACGACTTGGAGGTGCCTCTGAGCAAGACACTTAACCCTAACTGCACTATTGGGACTGTTCACTGACCTGGAGGATAAAACGGCTACTACACACACACAACTTCCAAGGCAGCAAGTGTGTGTCACTGATTGGGCAGGTTGGTATTTCGGAGAAAAGTGTGTGAATGATAAGCCTTCACCAACCCCTTTCAAGGAAAACGCAAGAGGAAAATTAGCAGTAGCTGTATAATCTGCTAAACCCTGGATAATATAAGTACTATGAAATACGTAAATAAACAAAGGGCACTGTTTCACATTAAATCAGTTTGTTAGGGTGCAACTATTTCCCCCCGAATTCTCTCCAATTAATTCTCCAGAAAAAAAAACAATGTCAGGATTTAGTGAGTAAATAAATTCCAATAACTGCATCTGTCTTTAGACTGCACTAGCTAAAGACGGGGTTGACACCTGCATACATTAAAGTAAAACAAGAGGCTACAGTGAATATACTTTTATAATTATTTTTACTTGAAGTAAAAAAAATTGTTTGGCAAATACTGTTGTTGCTTTCTTGCTGAGTGTTACATGAGAACATGTATACCGCTCTCATATCATACAGCCTATAAACCTGGAGCCACGAGAGCTAGCTTAGCTTAGCATAACTCCTGCAGAAATGGTTAAACAGCTAAGCTCAGTCTGAAGGTAAAACAATCAGCCTACCAGCACATCTAAAGCTCACTAATCAATATGTTATATCTTTTTTTTGTTTCATCCCTGGGGGGTTATGTGCCTGACTATTCTTGGCCTAGCCATTTCCAGTCTTTATGCTAAGCTAAGCTACCTTCCCCCGGCTGTAGCTTCATATTTTACGGACAGATATGAGAATTGATTTTCTCACCTTCTTCAATTTAGTTTAGTTATTTGTATGCACTAAACAACACAGCGTTAAATACAGCACATTTATGGCCATAGCGCCGGGGGCAAATGAGAATGACAAATCTTTTTCAGTGTACCATCATTTTTAAAGCCAACTGCCTTTGCTCCGTGTCAATGAATATTAGATGCTCTGCTTACTTCCTCCTCCTCGTCCTCCCTAAACCCCCTCCAACCCTCCAAAAACATCAAATCCCAAGCAGTCATTGTGTCCTGGAGTTCATAGCGGTCTTAAAATAAAGCATACCCCCACTGCACCTCTCAGGAAGCTGAACAATGTTTGTAAAGTCATTTCAGTTCCAATGTCTGCTGTGTTCTTGCCCTACCTCAGATTATTATTACTTGTTTTATTAAAGCACAAAAGTAAGGAGTAAAAAGCTGAAGGCTTGAGGGCCATGTCTACCACACGTCAGAAAAGTCCAACAGCTCAGATCATTAAATAAATACCTTCAACCTTGACATTCTGTACTTTGGCCTGTCTCCCCCCCCCCCCCCCCCTGCCAGCTCTGTCACAGTGCAGTGAATGTTATTGTGCCATTATTGTGAACTGAAAAAAAGCACATTAACAAACTTTTTCTTTTTTTTTCTTTTCTTTTTTTAAACCTATGGATAATTCAAGCAACTATGCAAGTTTTGATGCACATAACAGTGGAACAAATCAATTGCATCGCACTTTGATTTAACTGAGGTAGTATATCCGTCAAGATGGGAACAAGCATGATTTCAGTGTCGTGTCGCCTGGTGCCTTGCTTCGGGAATCTCCCTTTTTACATGAGAGATGGCCGTGTGTCAGGCCACTAATTTGTTTTATTTGATGCCATCTTTCACTTTTCTCCGCTCAAACAGACTGACTCCGTCTGCCCCCATCGCATCAGCCCCAGTTTATTTTCCATGGCTTTCAGTGAGAATTGTGTAATTGAATCTTTTCTTCTCAATTCTCCTCAGGCCTATAATTATTCCCCCCTTATCTATTTTAAAGCCCATTGCACCATTTTTTAAGGTGAAAGTACACAATATTAAAGCATACTCAGAGTTAAATCGTTCCACAGTAGACCGGTATGTTGGAAAGCAGAACACGATGGTAAGAAACATGAACACCGGATCTTTTTTAGATATTACTAAAGATCTTCTATTAATTGTGTTTCTCTTGGCCCGATGAGGAACTTGTTTTAATTTCGAATTGGGGCGAAAAAATGATTGAGAGCAAAATGTTGCACGATGTTTCTGCGGAGTATAAAGACGCAGGTGCTGAGCCATGTAGAGGTTGGAGCTCCATTTGATTAATTATACATAGTTGTGTGTTGTGGCATTTTCACACATAACCTGTTTGGTGCAGTTCGAACAAACTCTGGTGCGTTTGTTTCCCCTTTTTGTTTATGGTATAAACAAAAAAAGTAAAGCGGACCAAGCCCATGAGTTGTGATAGTAGTTTTGTCATTTTAGCTCAAATTCAAAAGCGCACTGCGGTTAAATGTAATGAAGGGATGTCAAAAGTGGTCTGGATAAGCAACGTATATATACATGCAGGATCATTTGGTAACATGTAAACATGTCATGGCGTGAGTGCAGGGATTTCCTCCGATCGATCGTGAAAATCAATTAAAGAAAAACTGTTTTGTTGTTCTTGTGTCCTGCTCCGTGTATTTAGACAGTTCTTTATTCAAAGACCTGCCTACCTGCTGTCATAACTCATAACATGAAGTCCAGCTGCAGTTTTTGATTTGTAATTTGCTCACAATAAATGATTTCCATGCGTGGGGCTCTTAGTGATACAGTAGGAGATAAATTAACACATACGAAGCAATAAAATGCGAACTTGATTTCCCCATGAGGGTCCATGTAGTGCTGATGATGCAAGCGTGACAGTCACCTAAACTGGCCAATCAATGAGTTGCGTATCAGTACATATCACTTCCTCTTTCACAGCTCCATGTTGCTCCAAGTGTGAACACAGAACTGACCAGGAATAGGTTCTGAAAAAGAAACGGGTGCAGCTAGTAGGGTACTACTCTTATTGTCTAACAGGTATATTATTAAACCTGTGACCTTTATATACCTCCATTTCTTTTACTTTCACATTTTACTGCCCATCCATCTCCAATTTATTCTCACAACTTGAGGAGACTGGCTCCTTGTGTAGCGCTGGTCAAGCTCAAAAACACAATAAAAAATAACCGCAGTCAACGTCCCACACGGCGACAAAAAACCTTTTGACGTGCAAAGGTAATCATGTGCTCCCCGAGCCATTGTTTTTTCATGGTTCAGGACTCCTGCCCCCCACCTCTCCTCCGAAAAGGAAGCTGAATTTGTTTTAATGGCTTAATTTAAAAGTACAACACAATCAAGGTAATTAGGGGAGCCCGGCAAAGTTCGGTTGAATGTCAGGATTGAACTCTGTGTCATTGAGGAGAACGATGCTGCGAGTGCGGCCGCCACATTATTCCAGCTCTAATTGGAGGGCAGCAGTTTAACTGGGGCAGATGAAAGAGTTATCCAGGGGGCTCCACAGGTCCACTTTAATTAACGGATAAGCAATTAATCAATTACTCATTTGTGAGGGTGCCAATTAACAAAAAAGTGTGTGAATCTGATATTAGTTATGACGGTATTTGCTTCAGGTATGCGCTGTGCTTTTCCAGGCTTTTACGCTGCAGCCACTGGGGTCCAATGGTGCTCAACTATATTACCATGTGTTTTGGTCATTTTCAGCAAGCGATGAAAAATACGAGCACTGTCATGATTCACCATTTGCACCGCTCCACGCCAATTTCTAAGCAATCCATCAAATAATTTGCTTCTCACAAGCAAATGAATCTTAAATGTATAATTATAATATCATTAAGAGGCTGTGTATCCCTGAAAATGATGCCTAAATGATTTCATGAATCATTCCGTCCAAGGTGTTGGGAGAAGAAGAAAAAAAAAAGAAGAAGAAGAAGCTGCAAAACAGAATCCACCGCGTCTCTCATCAGAGAAAAACAAGTTCATCTTGGTAATTTTGTCACAGAACACATTAGCACACATTTTTTGGGTCGTCAGCCATCATATTGAATTCACTCAAGGTATTAATTTCCATATGACTTAACGAATAAGAAATGCAATCATATTGGACACAATATATCACCGTATCTCATAACCCTCTGTAATAACAACGTTACGTTTGTACCCTCGGTATTATAATAAAGAACAACAAAAACCCCTTTTACGTTAAGGAGATACTGTATTTTACACATCATTTTCAAGCGGTGTATGAATTGTATAAGGTTTATTCTAATTGCTACTCATAGTTTAGTAGTTATTGATTCAACTTTTTTATTATTTATACTAATTTGTTTTAATTGAAGAAACGCGTTATCTTTGACCATGGTTTGCTTTTTCCAATGCTTAATAAAACAGCCAAATGTACCTTGAGTCACCCTCACTTTCCAAATATGACAAATGTGTCAAATGAATATTTTTATAAATCTATATTGAATGTACAGCACAATAGCTGAGTATTGTAGACTCATAACTGCAGGACTTCTTTCGGACATATCAGTAGAGTCAGTCCTGTAAGCAGATGCAACTATTTAATAAAAAATAAAAAAATCCTAATGGGCGACAGTCTCATAATAAAATTCTGAAATATTGCCCTCATTTACTGTGATTGCAGTCTTGGGTGGTTTATTTCTGTAGAGGTGCAATTGCAATATTAAGAAAGGTTTACTGACAGGAACAAGTTACTGAACTTTCTTCTTTTCTTTTTTTATTTATTATATTTCTAAGGGCATATCGTCCTTCCAGCGGCCATAAAAGCCCCAGCATCTCTTTGAAGACCAAGTCATTTTACTACATGAGGGGAGGGAGATGGCTGATGAAGTAGCAGAGAACTATTACGACGGTGGCTTAACTTCAATGAGGTAAACAGTTTATAGACGCGGTGCCCGCTTTAGGGCCAGATCAACACCTGAATGACGATAATGAACAAAGTTAGATATTCATTCATTTAGGAAAGCACTGACACCGGGTCAGTCTCAGCGTTCACATCTAGGTAAATGAGATCAAAACACAAAGGATTCTAACATCAGATACACGCATCCCATGCAGTAGGCCATATTTCCCGATGATTGACTTTGGCAGCTATCCAACAGATTCATCAACAGGGTTGCTAAGCGAATGAGCTACGAGAAATAACTGTCCTTGGGAAAATGTACAGTTTAGAAGAACATTACTGCACATTTAAAGTGCATGGTATATTTACCAGTTAATGCATATCAGTCGATGACTTTAAACAGAATGTTTTGAAAGTAGAACCACGTGCGGTTCATGTCGACCTGTGGGCATGTAGCCCAGACATGATTATTAATGAGAGTCATTACTCATTATAATGCTGGGCCATTATTGCAGACACACAGTAACCTCCCCCCCCCGGTGCCCTCAAGTTGAAAGGCTGAAAGATTTTCGCAACCGAGGGATCAAATAAATCTCCTCATGGTACTGAAGACCAACATATCGCAGCCAAAAGTTGGCTTTGGTAGAAGTCCAACCCTAATTTCATTGTATGGTGTTGATTCCATGACTGCGTAGAGCATACATTTACAACCTTGATCTAAAGGCGCGTTCACACGTGGCGAACAGAATGGAACAAAGCAACAATCGCTATCAACAGAAGCACTTCACCTTGAGGGCGCGCGCGTTTTGCCTGCGTGGACAAGACCGTCTCGTGATTCATTCGCAGCATCATAACGGCTGCTTTTATCTACATTACGAGCCCTTACTGCAGCAGAACAAAAAGAGTCTCACCATGAAGGATGCTCTGCCGTATCTGATGGCCAGATGTTGCTGTGTCTCAGAATACACACGGGTTCTCACCTTGACCCTTCCTCGTCAAAAAGGTCAGGAACATACATTGCTTTGTGCTGACTCAGTATCACAACTAGTATCACTCCATCACCAACAACATTGGTGGCTTCGGCTTCTGCTCTCCTCCCTCCAGACCTGCTTACCGGTCCCTCTTATGTGTAAACAATTGCTAGTAATACAGTGGCACATTAAGCCCCCCCTTTCTCCTTTAATAGTGGTTTTATGGTGACACCAAGTCCCGAGACACACTTACTGTAATTATTTGTATTTGCACTGCAACCTGCTACCATATTCACCACATGGCACGAGAGACAAAATAGTCAAATTTATACCCCAAGACACTTAACTCACAAATGGATCGAGGGGTGGTCCGAGGAGAATAAATGAAGAAAGAGGCTGATTCTAGAGCGGCGGATGATGTGAAATAACTTGAGATGTAGTGCATGACTAACAGAAAATGTTGCCAAAATCACTCAAGCTTATTTCATAAGCATAAATGAGACAAAGTGCCATGCAGGGGCATTTTGGGGTTTTTGAGATTAATGGTGAATGTAAATTTGTGATTTTGTAAGACGTCCAACTCCTGACTGGCTGTGGCTCAGAAGTACAAACAAGTCTGAATAATTTGGATTGTAAGATAATAAGATGCTGACACATTTTTACAC
Organism: Bovichtus variegatus; assembly: GCA_943593645.1. Classification (NCBI taxonomy): domain Eukaryota; kingdom Metazoa; phylum Chordata; class Actinopteri; order Perciformes; family Bovichtidae; genus Bovichtus; species Bovichtus variegatus. The sequence continues at coordinate 4,743,182 of CALSCE010009442.1, read as the reverse complement.
AGTCAGCCTCTCACAGTGGTTGGAATCTTGATTAAGGATTTAGTTCCTTGTTTTCAATTTGAGATGAGTGAGGTAAAGCTTATTTTTGGACAGAAATAATGTCACTTTCCTGGTCTAAATGCTATAGAATGTGCAGTTCTAACTCTATCTGCAACTATATCTCAAAATGCATAGCTATTATACCGTGCATCAATGAAGAAGCATACTTTTACTGTTGTAGCTGGTGGTGGTTGGAAGTACTTTGTATACAGTTAGTTAGTATTCCATTGGTTTCCAACCTGGGGTCACGAGAATAATCGGAGGTGTTGTGAGGTGATCAATTCTGGAGGAAAAAAGAAAAAAACCTCTTAGTATAAAAGGCAAATCTGTCTTTGATAGAACGGCTAACAATTCAGGGGTTTACAAAGGGGGACAAGTCAAAAAGTTTGGGAACCACAGATTTAACAAAGCAGCGTATTTTAGCATAGGTTTTTTATGTTAATACTTCATCTGAAAATGTGTATCTGTACCTGTCAAATACATACAGTATGGTGGAATAAAAAGTACAACATGGAAATACTCTAGTATGTAAAATATTAGTAAACTAATGCAGAGTACATCCGTAAATGTACTCAGTTACTTTCAACAACCGACGTAGAGACGGTATGTCTCGAGATGCTGGTGACCTGCAATTTAAATGAATAATTAATGACTTTTTTTCGCAAATCAGTTTCCCCTTGGTCACAGTTCATCAGTCAATCACAGTCTCGAAAACTCACAAGTTCCATCACGAAGGTTGAAATGTAATGAAGAATAAAACACGACTACACCTCAGTAGAGGTGTACACAGAGGTACTGAGATCCGATCACTGCGGACTGCATGGGAAAACCCTCTTGAGATTCCTCCCCCCATCTCAATAGCCTTATCTGTGATGTGCAACTGATGAACTCCTGAAAGACTCTTGGTTTCGCCCGTATGGATCAACTGACAGAGGGACGGGAGGCTTGGTCCATTTCTCTCTCATTGGGAGATAAGCTCTGTCTGTCAGCTTGATTGACGTATCAAAGAAGGGCAGCCGATGTCATTGTGGGGTGACTCGACTTCTAGATATGCTTTCTCAGCCATTCGTCGGACTAGTTTCTAATATAAACAAGCCAGCCAGACAGACATGGCTGCTTTGTTTGCAGCCATAAAGAGGTATTATGATGCCGCTGGATTTTTAGTACAATAAGACCTGAGAATTGAATAGCAGACTTCAGCAAAAGCAGAAGGGGACAGTGAGGCTCGGGAGTGAATCCAGGATACATATCTGGAACTAATGATTGGAGTGCGGGCATACAGTGGTATGAATTTTCTGAGGAAAACAATGATTTCATTTAATCAGGTTGAATCAAATTTCCGTAATCTTTTGTTCTAAAAATGCATTTCTCTAAAACTCATTTCTTTTGTTTCACTTTCAAAGCGAAAAAAAAAAAAAAAAAAAAAAAAAGAAGAGTGACATTGAGAGACACGCAGCCACTGACTGCTGCTTAACCAGCTGAGCAAATAAGTAAAATACAAAGCTTAGAGAAACTCTTGAGTATTAATCGTCGGCATCGTTTGGAAGAAAGTTCATTTGCTTGTTGACTTCAAGGCATCACAAGTAAATAAAAGCCTGTAAATACTGACCGAGAGGCCAACTGTCACGCTGCAGTGAGGCAGAGCGAGAGAGTTTCACAGTGAAAGACCAAGAGCAGCTTTCTCCTTTGATACAGCAGCCGGCGGTTTGCCAAAACACCCTTATCCTCAATGCACCACTGCTCAAATGAGGCTTCAATTATTTAGCCAGAGACCAGCGAGGAATCATAAGAAGACCTTGTGCACATTTCAGTGCTAACAGGACTCGATGATACAAATCTCTCCGTTTTTTTCCCCCCAAAGTTTCTACCCACCTGATGGATTTCCAAAAAACACAGAGTGGGGAATCCTGCGGGGGGAATAGTTGCGTTAGGCACATTCACGTCACGCCGCTGCCAAGGATGTTTGCCTGACTGAAGTTGACAATAAGGGTTTCAAACCTGCATTGACTTCGCGGCCTGTTCCTGTTCGACAATGCATACCATTACAACGAGCACAACACAAAAAAAAAAAAAAAAAGGTGCGAGGAAAACAACCCATACATATTGCAGCCGTGGGCTCACACAGGGGCTTCATACATCAAAGGTTGGAGGGAACAGGCTGCTGGAAATCACAGAGGCTGTTTTGCATTCACCTCTCCGTCCTTCAAAAGCTTTACAGCTACCAGCCCGACTGGAGAAGCCACCGAAAAGTAATTGGAAATTCAGCCCCACGCAAGGAGCCGCCATTCATCAGACAGTGATAGGTACAGTAGCATTTTACCCAACCACTGATAGTTTTTTCTCGAGTGGTTTGTTACAGATGAGTCTTGTGATGCATGCGGGCAAGCAAAGCGTTTTCATGTTTGGTCAGTCGTTCCTTTTATCCGGCAGACGCTACAGCTAGTGTTGTCTGTTTGACTTTAACAATACTCATTTCAGCAAAAACACTACATCGCCACATGTACACGCTGCCGTATTACTTTTATGTATTTAATCACTGTGTTTACATAGAGTCGTTACCTTCCGTAGATACTGAAACAGAAAAAACAAAAAACAAAAAAACAGAATATAGTCACAACCGTCAAGGCAGAGCAAGGATGTTTTACCTCACAGCTATTTCTGTGTGCTCATCCTCCTCATCCGCGTCAGTTTGCCACCAGACAGGCAGTTCAATAGGTTTTGAGACTTGAAATTGCCATAAGCTATGGATGTGAGTATCTCTACTTCCAGTCTTACATGGGTGATGGAGTGACAACCTGCCCAGTGTTTCTCTCTGCTTTCCTCCCCATGCATTACTCCTCTAGACGGTTTGTCCTACATTGCGACTGTTCGGACAATTTCTGGGCCCCGTTCAGTCCCCAACCCAGATGTATGTTGTTCATCTTTTGTCTGTTTGTTTGTTTTTGCCCCTTGAGGTTGCCCCTCTCCTTCTAATTAATCAAGATGTCGCACACAGGCGGTATAGCTGGAGATATCAGGGCTAATGTGCTGATCGATGCATTGACTAATTGTTGCAGTTCTAATTACAGTACAGTACAAAAAACTTGACCGAGTAAGATGATACATGAAAGAAAAAAACGTGAAACTCTAATTTGGTTTTGATGATTAGATTTTTTTCACCTCTTTTTATTCTTGTATTATATTACCCTTTCAAAAAAGGGCAGAAATTAAGTAATTTGTTTCTGACTTTAGAGAAAAACTGATATGAACAAATCTAATCAAGAAAATCTATTTACATATGATCTGCAGTAAAATAATGACTTGCTAAATGAAGAGCTACACCGTTGCTCCAAGTTACAACACTGTTACCCTTTAAAGGTTGCCTAATGCCCGACATTAATGTAATCAAAACTTGTATTTGATCCCTTGGTTGATTTCAAGCAGTGATCAACTGTAAAGTAGCCTCTGGGTCTCAGTACTGTAAATGTGAACAGCTCTTAAAAATGATGTGATAACAGTCCGTTCACGTCTCTCTATGCCTAATTAGTTTAGTTTTAAATAGTCTTTAACAGGAAAAACATACGTATTTTGCTGAATCGAGTCATTTGAGCTCACCTCAAAAACTCTTAAAAGAAGTTTGTTTCAGACAGAAAGTTTTTTTTTTTTTTTTTTTTTTTTTCTTTTTGGTTTGTTTACCAGTGAGAAGCGCTGACCTAAATTTCCAGTCTCCCTTACTTCCTGTCTAAAGTCTACACTTATTTCCTGTTTACTGATACAGCACATGCCATCTGTAAGCTATTACCATTAAAATCCAGAGACTGATACCCTGGCAGGGAGAGATGTGATTGAGTGAAAAACAGCAGACACTTTTTTTTATTTTTTTTATTGTCAAGACAGATTTCAAGGTGACAGGAGAGGTGTCGAAAATGTGATTGATTGCACTCAAATCCAATAGAGTCCAATAACGCACACAGCTGAGTCAAACCACCAGGATCAATACAGTTCCCAGTGACTAAGATAGATAAGTATTTGTCTTTTCTGTGAGCGCATTCTTTAACAAATCAAGTGCAGTTGGTAATTACTTCCTATGCTAACTGCCAGGCATTATGATTAGCTTGGGAGTCCTGTTTATTGTTTATAACTGAACATTACCAAGGGGCTAGTTTTCACATGATATGCGTCTTGTGAACACTCAACATGCAGGCCTGGCAGCGGAACAGATGGAGAGCATAAACACTTAAAGCCTAAACAGTACGACACTGCAGTCACCGTAGTCATATAGTTTGAGTGTGAACGCTTATTTCGACATCGTGTACAGTGTTATCACACTACTGACAACAGATTTCAACATATAAACTGTGATATTTCCAGAAAGTACTATCATTTCTATCATGGTACCACACACCCAAGAACTATTTTTATAGCAAACTGCCACCGCCATTTTTTCTTTTTTTTTTGTTCTCAGTGTAAAGCGTGGACAGCAAGGTCTGTGGATTATCCCCAGTGTCGGGGATGTTGTGATTTGACACAGATGTGTTTTGCAGATGTCACGCTTTGATGGTTTACATGCGCCAATCGTGTTCCCTTTCTCTACATTGTGCTAGGGTGGTGGCAGAAGTGTCATTGGAAGGGATCTTCAAAACATCTGAAAATAAAATGTACCATCCTACGGAAAAGACGCAAACACAGAAACACAGAAACACACGCGTTGCTTCAGTGTTGGCAATGTCATCGCCAATCACAAAAAGGACTCCAATGGCTTCAACGCGGTCGGGCATGTATGTTGTAAGTTTTGAAAATGGAGACCAATGGTATCGTTACTAAGTATACACTTTGAGTTTTGCTGGTATTTTTCTTCTTTTTTTTTTTTTTTACCCTAAAAGTTTACACATATTTAAAACGTACGTTCAAATGATCACGTCCGTGTGATTGTGTCATGCTATCTGCTGCTACAGTATGATACAGTGATAGTAGAATATATCGAGTGTGAATGATTGTTAACCGTTAACAACGCATTTTGCGATGAGCCTCGGACGGTATTTGTTTATGTGTTTATGCTACAATGTTGGTTGTATAGTTGCAAAGCAGAGTAATTGAACTGTTCCATCCACATAACAGAGGAAGGCATCAACTATGAATCTGAATAAGTGAAATCATTGATGAATTGGTAATTATAGTATGTCGCTAAGTCCTCACTATACAGTATGTTTGAGAAACCTGTTTTTCACAGCATCTCAGGCGCTGAAACAGAGTGTTTAGACCCAGCAAAAGTAAGTGTGTAGACTAAGAGCGTACCTAATAATAGTACCTAATAATATCCCTCTTTTCCAACATGCAAAAAAAAAAAAAAAAATCCTTCAATCAACCTAATCTTTGCTTCGCATTCAGCTCCACTTCCAAAAGCATAAATACAGTTGTGCAACAGAACAGTATCTCTCACTCAAGTTGCTTAGCCAAAAGACTGCACCAGATGCTTATGTTAGATTATCATGCATACTAATGGCAGCACTCTGGCAAAGCACTGCATCAAAATGTTAATTTTTCCTAAGATAAAATAATATAACATTCTGCAGTTTTAATTAGCAGTTAGTTTTGAAAGTATGTTGTATCTGTAAAAGCTATTATTGGGGCCTTTTTCAGGGGGAGACTCACACTATTCAAAACCTGCATTTGTGGATAACAGATAGACCTAACAATTGTTTTAATTTTCTTTTTGGACAATATTCACGATATCCCATTGGTTTCTAGTTTTTGAGGCCAGTGGAAAAATCCACACCAGCAGCGTAAAAGGAAGTCAGTCTAAGTAGCAAGGAAGATATGAGAACATTTATTTTCCCAATCCCCTCAGTCAAGATGATTCTGGATTATTTAAATCTGCAGAGTCTGAAGAAGACTATAAGAAAGGAGCTGTGCAAATCAGAATGTAACTAAAATAAATTCCTGTGATTTGAAGTCAAGAGCCACTTCATTTCTTCAAATGTTGTGAGTAATCATACCCCCTCGCTAAATGTACGAGACCCATCATTTAGATGTCATTATTGTGTATCTTTTTTTATGAACTAAATGATAATGAGTAACAGATGGGACAGCAAATCGACTTTGCGTACCCCAACAAGCTGCGGGGAGAAAAAGATGTCTTCCAGACCTGAGCCAAAAATAGCATTTAGATGAACCTGTCCGCATAAATGTTTAGACTATAAACCAATAAACCAGTGCAATTAGATTCCAAGTACTTCAGAGTTCTCCACTGTCCTGAATAGCGTTCTGTTAACATGTTAATGTTCCTGCAACACACCTACAGTAGCAAGAGCGCGGAGGTTTTCTGAAGGACATGACGGTACACTCATCAGCCTCTTCACACTGTGCCATTTCACATCCAACGTAATGAGTACGCGGTCTAAAACTCAAACTTAGTGTGGCAATTTTCAAATAACGCTCTTCTATCACCGTGCAGCATATACTGTACGTACACAAACGGGTCATATTAGGAATACATTGTTTTAGCAGTTATTTTCAGGATTATAAATGATCGTTTGAAAGACAGTGTAGATTCATCTCAGCTACCCAGAACGTCCTGAGTATATGACATTACATTATTAGTTTTATATCCATCCAAGCCATATTACCTATAGAGAAAATGAATGGTACTTTTAAGTTCAGGAATCAGCCTAAAAGAACTACACCCACTTTGTAACTGTATTAGACTGTATGGCAGCAGAGTGGCTTTTTGAATAGGAGACCAGCCTTCAGTATACACCTCGCTCAAGTGTCTTTAAACAAAACACCAAGTCGCTATCAGCAGCAGGATACTCTGACCTTCCTGTGATGGAGGGCAAACAAAGAGAAAGCCTCAATGAGCGAGAGAGTATCTGTAGCCTCTTTTAAATAATTCAGCTCGGCTATCATTTAAGAATTTCAGTTGATGAGCATTATCTTCTTTCTGAATAGACCCTACACATTTTAACACAGTCTCATGTTCGTTAATCTTTGTTAATTCTGGACGTTAAACGGAGGGTGAACAGAATGCAAAAGAATGGAATGAATTAAACCTCTTCACAGCCTCACTTCCCTACGCTTTCCTCCTGTCTTGTTCTCAAAGCTCGAGGGAGCCCTTGTAGGGAGGGAAAAGGGATATTTTTAGCAGGTTCCACAATCCCTCCTGTAAATAATTACCCTCGTTGCTGTTGAAGCTGCCAGCTCATCGGATTGGATGAGCACACAGCGTCAAACGTCAGAAAAATATAAAGCAGACCGGGATGGGGGACATTACATCTACACAGGCCTCTCGGCGATGAGAGACCAAGGATACTCCCCCACAATGCAGTGTGATGGGAACACCGAGGCGATGGGATGGGGGTTAACGTGGGTCAACACTTTTTGAATGCGCTGGTTAAGAAAACAAGGGTTTGAAATACAGTAATGGTAAGTGCAACTATTGCACCGATCTGCTTAGGGGGCTGTTGACTGGAGGTAAATGTGTAAAAATTAACATAAAGAGCGAGATAACCCATTGCTTTAAATGACCTTTTTGACGCCCACAACTGCTGTAATGGAATTGCTTGGTGACCAACAGTAGACTGCCGTTGTACCGGGCAGTTCCCAAAGTGAGTGTTTATCTGTGTAGCCCTCCCTATTCTAGCAACTGCTCCCCTAGGCCGTTGTTGTAAACAAGAATATGCTCTTAGCCAAGTTTGCCTGGTTAAATAAGGATGAAAGAGAAGAAACTCCAACAAGGAGGTCAACTAAAGTTTTCTGTTATCGTCTTATCTACTGCGCTGGGACACGTATACAATGCTGCACATTAATAATGATAACGCTCAATTTACCTCGGGACAGCAGTGGCTTTTTTTGTGTTTTTTTTTGTTTCGCTGTGAAATAACTGAATCGATGGTTCTCATTGTTGCACAGGTTCATTCACGGCCACTGTGCGGACTGCGCTACGGCTCACCAACTTTTTCATGAATTGAAAGGAGTAGATCAACCTTTTGGAGACCAAGATCAACACCACTCGTCTAGATGTCCATTAAACAGGTCGCCTGACTGGGACCAGAAGATGGGACCAGATGCAGGCAACTGGTTACTGAGCCCGACCACAAATGTGTTTTTTTTAACTTAACCAACAAGATATGACATTTTGATTTTGATGGTGAGCTTCAGAGGTGCTGGTAGGCCGATTTTATTACCTACCAACAAGGACAGGCTAGATATTTCCCCCTGTTGGCAGTCTTTGTGCTAAGTCTAGTTAAGCTAAGCAAAGCAAGGCTGTTATTCAACGGAGGGAAATGACTCTCTTGTCTCTCTTGTCCAAAAATGTATTTATCTATTGAGTCACATCAAACACTACATTTTTGTCAAACGTGATGGACAGTAAAGTTTGCCGAATCTGACTGCTAAAACATGGGAAAAAAAAAAAAGTTCTTTGAGAAAGCATTTCATCTCCCTGATAAGCTGTAGTTGCTAAAAAAAAAAAAAAAAAAAAAAAAAAGTGGAGGACTGTGATTACAAACGCACAGTCAACAGATTCTCAGGGGCCCACTCTTTTCTGAGGAGAATAGGCAGTCAGCCCTCCTTTGGTAATTTATCAGGACTGTTTGAAGAAGCTGACGCAATTCCCTCTCTGCTGTGATGTCACTGATGTTAACTATCTGGCTTTCATCTTTTTTTCGGCTTTACTGCCTTAGCAGTAACTGCTGCATAGCTGCCTCAATTCTTTCTATCTAAAGCTTGCCTTATTTCTTTGTGTGTAAGGCAGCGCATGGTTTTTACATATCCTCTGGGTCTGCATAAAAGAAACCTAATTTGGCCAAACAATGTGAAATCCTCCAGTGACATGTACCAACCGTGAACCTGCTAGATCAGATCAATTAACAGCAGTCATTGACTTTCAATACCCGCTGCCAAATATGTGTCCAAGAGAATTTTCTCAGCTGTCTGTCTAAACCTTTCCGAATCAAAGCCTTACTCTATAAGCCCTGACACAATCCATCTTTCCTGTGCACAAAGAAACATTCTTGTGGCGTTTCTGTGAGGTTCTCGTGGTATTTCCGTGCAACAAATTCCTTCGAGGCAAACATTTTTCTAAGAATGTGTTCGCGCATCTCATTTGACATTTACAAGTTACACATTACAGAGCAAAATCCTGAACCAATTACTTTTTTTTTATGAGCAAATCACCAAGATAAGCTAAACATTATTAACGTGAAACATCATAACCTTTTTGGTAGAGTCCGTTAAGGATAATGTACATTTTCGGTTGGGTTTGTATTGCTTAGTAACAATTCCCAGAAAACTGACCCGACACACTGCAGTTTACTGATTAATGCTACAATGAGTGCGGATGCTGCTGAAGTTGCTAAGTTTAAAGACTGGATGGACGTCATGAGACAAAACGTTATGATACCGATATATACTTACTTGTATATGTACTTGTACTTGTATGAATACATTATATATATATATATATATATATATGGATAGGCTTGGGTTATATGTCTTTGGGTTTTGGTGGGATCAGGTCTTTCCAAATACATCTAATTAAAAAAGTTGTGATGCAAAGCGACATCTCACCCATTCTTCACGACTTACAATATATCCTAATTAAACAGAGAATAGCGTGGCATGGTAGTGTCGTCACACTTGAAACGAAGTTAAAGGCTATGTTTTCCGGAAACATTTGTCTGTTAATTGCTTGAACAAAACTGCATTGTGTTTGAAACCTACCGAGTTATTTAGTGTGTGTGTGTGCGTGCGCGTGTGCGTGTGTGTGTGCGTGCATGTGTGTGCGTGTGTGTGTGTGTGTGTGCGTGCGTGTGTGCGTGTGTTAAATCATGGCCACTTCCTGCCAAACTGAGTACACAGTACAATGGTTGAGATGACATTTACCATTCCTCATTTTCTATTTGGTTTTTTTTATGTCCATTTTTAGAATAGGGAGTGGTAGATTTTTTGCTGTGGTACATTTGAGGAGATGCATTGCAACAAACGGAGCCTAAAATAGAAAGTAGCACTACTCTGTGCCAGGCACACATCCCCACAGCTAGTCGCCCAAAGTGTAAGACTGTAGAGAAATAAACAAAATATGCTCGTTGCCCTCTTTAGCTCTCAATTTTCTGACCGAAATTTCACTTGGATGAAGTTTGGCTTTGTAGGTTGAAGGTTAACGTGGACATCTAATTAAATTAAAGCACTTGAAATCACACAACTTAGGAGGAGAGTCAAGCATAACATAAAGCAAGTTGGGACTAAAACAGATCTACGGTCACTTACTTTCAGAACTAACACTAAACCATTTCTCTTTTTTGTTTTTTCACACCTCACTCCGTGGAATTGCATTTCACAGTGGAGCTTTTTCAATCTTCCCTTTTTGAGGTGTTGAAGAATAGAGCTGTAACAGCTGTTGTTGTATCGCGGTATCCGCCTGCTATAGGATACTTCTTCAATTAGCTATTTCCTCTTATCGAGATGATGTGACTTTGGGTTGTATCAATTAAAAATGTTAGTGCTATAAAAAAAAACATCTTGAAGGAACCAGGGGATTTATCGGGTATAGTTGTGTGCCCTGGTTTTGTTCTTGGAACATTCCATGAATCCTCAAAATTAATCTGCATATGCCTATAAATATGATTGTAAAATATGCGGTGTGAAATATTTTTAGTACTTTTGTGAATACGGTATATTATTCGAGTGAAGCTTCATTTTAATAATACATTAGCACATGGAATGCTCATAGTCATCTATGCACTAACATTGCCTACTTTAAAGCACACGCATGCATTTGTTGCTTTTTAAAACATTTTTTTTTACAGGGGGCATGTTTGACCTTGAGCAATATACTATGTAGTCCCTCCAGGTCTGTGAAACAATGCCATGTAATGTTCAGGTGAGCACCATTCCCAGTAAATGTTGAAGTAAATGAATAGTCATTATTGCCCTGAGTGAACTCAACATGCAACATGCTGATTGGCTGCACTCTTGCCTCCTGGCTGATGTGGCCCTTTGAGGCACCGGTGTGAGCCTCTGTGTTTCTGCCAAACCACAAATTCACCTAAACAAACAATTACAATTACCTTTTCCTTTTTTTTTTTTTTTTTTTTTTTTTTTGCATGTTGCACAGGAGTAGAATACAAAGTGGCATTTTTTAAATTGTTTTTGACTTGTAAATGGCAAGCCTGCTGGGGCAACCTAAAGTCGCAGTGGTGCAGTGTAAGCTACCTTGTGTTGAATATCTCGTGTATTAGTGTTGTCCTGCAGTGTATGAACAGTGTTGAGGATCTACCTGGGCCATCCCAGAAAAGCGAATGTCTGATGAAGATGCTGACATGTGGACGTACGTTGTCAAACGTCAAACGGAATTTAGTTTGTGCAACAGGTGGCCGATGTGTTCGGCAAACAACACAATGCCTCACTTTTAGTCTGGATTAGATGAGGAACTACTTTATTTGTTTATTAGACCATATTGTTCTCTCAATGGCAGGGGTGTGGCATGGAAGACTGGACGCTGGGCATATGCAGTCTCAGTGGGCCACTTTCCCTCCTTAATATATCTGAATCCACAAATAAGCGCATGCATTATGCGTCTTCCTGTTTTGGAGATAAAAAACAACTTGGAATTGAAAGGTCCTGCCCATATTTGGTCCCTGGTGAGTTCCTCTATGGAACTTACTACCATGTCTCTGCTCATTGGTACATTTGTTGAAGATCTTTGCAAGTTGTTTGCACATGTTTCCTATTTTTTACCTCACCATTGCAAACATGATCTATGCTGTGTGGATAATATGGGGGGTCTCTGTGTGTAGTCCAAACAACCAATACGACGTCCCTACTTCTCCTCTACTTATACTGTACATTGAAGTTGTATTAAACTGACAGAACTCCCACACACTAAATATGTGCACCACCTCATTTACTCCAAACACAGGTACTTGTATACATACTGAAGTGTTATTATATTCATATTACAAAGCTGTAATTAAATGACTCTGTTGAGCTATTGATGTCTCTGGCTCACACTGTGATGATGTACAGTACATTTGTCTCATAGGGACTTTAGACTCGGAGATGAATCAGAACAAGCAGTGCATTATTGCTTGCATAACATAAACACATTTTTTTTCATAATGATGTTCACATAATCCCAAGTCTGAGTGAGTCATCACAAAATGTGTTTCCCCTGTTGTCATGTGTCACATTGCCTTGCCACAGCAACTTTCATCACCTGAAATTCAGTTAGTAAACTCGACATTAAAAGATTAGAGCAAACTAGTAGAGTAGGTAGGAGAAGTAAGACTGATGGAGCTAAATTGATTGACTGTTGGGGAAAAAGCTTTTAAATTCATTATATGTGTTGTACAGTTGTACAGTACAGTCAATATTTCATTTCAGTCTGACTTTAAATATAGTATGTTTATACTGACAATGAAGAACATTAAATGTCAAGTATGTTATTTTAATCGACATAATAGCAAATGAGTTTCCCTACATTTTCTCAGGTTCTCAGTGACGGCCTTTAGATTCACATCAACTTCCAAAGCATTCAAACGAATGTCTACAGCGAGACAAAGCAGAAGTGCCTGCTTTGGTGCTATTTCCAAATGGGTCACACTATTCTGATGTAAAGCCACAGTCTATATTATATATATTTCACTATGATAAAAAAATGAAGTCTGTATTCACTTAGCTTTAGCTATTTTGTGTAAAGTTAACCTTGGAAAGTTCAAATCAATTGACATGATCAAGGTTCATCAAAGGAAGAAATGAATTTGTTTAACAATGTGCTTCACTCTTTTCACTAGAAGACATAAAAGCACACTAACGCAAGTCTGTGCCAATATCTTAAGATTCCACTTATGTACAGTAAATTTGCTTTTTTTTCCAAGTTGACCGACAATTTATTAAAAAATAAGACAAGGTACATGTTTTTTGTTTTTACGTTTTTTTTAAATGTGTGTATATATATATATATGTATATATATATATGTGTATATATACATATATGTATATATATGTGTGTATATATATGTGTGTATATATACATATATATATATATATATGTGTGTATATATACATATATGTATATATATGTGTGTATATATATATGTATATATATGTATATATACACACATATATATACACACATATATATACATATATGTATATATATATGTGTGTATATATATGTGTGTATATATGTGTATGTATTTATATGTATATGTATGTATATGTATTTATATGTATAGGTATGTGTATGTATTTATATGTATAGGTATATGTATGTATATATGTATGTATATGTGTATATGTATTATATGTGTATATGTATATGTATATACAGTATGTATGTATGACCGTATGTATATATCTATATCAAAAAATGCCGTTTTTTTAAAGCGCCACTGGAACCATTTTGAAATCTTAAAAATAAATATTAAGTATTACATCATGCTATCTATTCTTCAACGCTTTTAACATGTCGTGTTATTTTCACCTGTCAGCACACAGTTGGGTATTGTTAGCTGCTGTTCTCTGAAGTAGTAACTACAAACTTTTTTGATTCTCAAAAGATAGATTTTGGATGGAGTATCACTTCAAGGGTTTAGTTCTTCTCCATGCTGTGGTTTCTTACACATCTGAGCTTCTTTTTTAGATGTTTTATTACCAACAGCTCCTGAGCTATTAGAGAAGCCTTTCAAAAAAAAAAAAAGCCACAGCAGGTATAATTTTGCTGACACAAAACCCTCAAAGAGACATCTTTGACAATAACAAAGGTCCTTCCAAGAACACAGGTATTTTACTTTTCAGGCTGGGTTTATTCAGGGATATATTCTAAAACAAAGAGACAGTACTCCAATGTGACAGCATCTACAAAAAGGAGAAATTAATAATTATATAGGCTGAAGAAAGAAAAGAACTGGAAGAAATGGAGTGAGACAGAATGCTGAGTATTGGCCGAGTGAAGAATTACAAGTTGGGAACAGGATGAAAGACCTGGAGACACAAAAGTGTAAGTGAAATGAGAAAGAAGGCATACTCTGTTTAAAAAAACAAAAAAAAAAAAGGGAGAGGGAGAGAGACAGTAGGAACTGGTTATGAAGTGCATAAGGGAGGGGGAAAAAAAAAAGTGGAGGGATGATAAAAAAGATGGCACAACATCTAAGACTAGAAGCATTTCTCACTGTCCCTCCTTCCCTCCCACTCCCTCTCATTACCACTTTGTTCTCGCCAGCTTCTCTCACAGTGTCAAGCTCGAGACAGAATGTAGTTGTTGTCAAGATTATGTGTGCACGCGAGGCCCAGTTAGTAGAATGTATGTATCTTCACCGCTGTCGCATGAAGGCAGAAACTAACATCTGTCAATCAGTTCACTGGGAAAGGTGGAGAAGGTAGTGCTTCAATGGAAATGAGCACAAAGCTAGTGAGAACTTGGTGGATATCCAATGTTTACTTAATGATTCCAGGTGGTTTGAACAGTAAACAAGGGAAATGAGAGCCAAGGAACCCCCACCCCCCACCACCCACCACCCACCCCACCCCTCCCGCACCAATCCTAATGAGCATATTGTGATCTATCTACCGTCTAGTTAAAGCTGCAATAATCAATACGGTTTTTTAAGTAAACGATAATCAAATTAATATGCGTGATGGATGTGATGGATGTGACAGGGTGACACGTAGTCTTTCAGTGTTCCTCGGCTGTGTTTTGTTTTTTTTAGCTCATTTGCTTTGGTTTTCTGACCCACAAACTAAACCCTCAACCTTATTTCTTGCCATAGCAGAAGGCATTTTCTCTGAAAAAAAAAAATAGAGCTCTGATTCACTGCACACCACCTGTCCAGCACAAAACAACAGACAAAGATAGCAACTCAATGGTGAAGAAAGCCGGACAAACCGCTAAAGAGACAGATCTTTAGTGTTTTTCTTCGGGGCGTTGGCAGAGACTAAAACAGAGCTACAAGAAGTGAATGCTGAATATGTACAATATAAAATAATGCAGCGTTAAGGCATGGTTGAATGTAAACAACTGACATGTAGATTCCTGGTCTTGGTGATGAAATAATGAGTTGGATTTATTATCTTTAACACTGAACATCAAATTGCTTTGGCATGATATGTAGATATGTATGAACAAATGGACAATTCTGTATATTGTTCTGAAAAAGACCGTCGCTACCTCCAACACAACATTGGGCAATCTTATTTTCATTTCATTATTATAAATATATTATATAAATATTTTAAGATTTCCACAAGCTGAATTTTCTGACTGATATTACTAATAGTAATTTCAAAAATAAGTGTGAATTAACTTTTTTTTTTTTTTTTTTTTTTTTTTTTAAACCACTTAAGGACCTTATCAAGTCAATCAAATGTCCTTCAAAACTGCTTTTCAATGAACTGATAAAGAAGAAAATGACAAAAAACATTCAAACTCAGTTGAAAGTCGGTCCTCAAATCTCGTATTTGATCTCACCTTATTCCACTGATGGTGGAAGAAAACAACGCGTGTGTTTTGAAAGCATGAAATGTTGCGCACAGGAACGGAGAAACCGAGAGTGGGGGTGAAGATGGTGATGGGACGTCTTTTAAAACGCTGGCGATGACTCATTTTCACAAACAAAGCACAAGCTAACGTGCGTGTGGCGCTACCACCCGACTCCCCAAACACTAGTTAAACCCCTTTCTTAGCACCAATAATTATCATCTTTTAAACCTCTCAAGACACGGGTTCATGTTAAAGCATTTGATATCATTGATTTTTTCTTTTTCCTAAACTGAATTATTCTTTTCCAATTTGGTTTCCTCGGTTTTACTCTTTTGATGCAGTGGCACGGTTTGAATAGTTTACCTTTGCGAAATAAATTAAACTGCGTGCCCCTTTTTTCTCCAATGTCTCATAAATGAGAAAAAAATATATATATATATTGTCTCTGTTTGCATCTTCACAATCTGGTAGGAATGTCTGCGTATCAGCAGGTTTTTGGTTTCAAGTCATTAGTACAGATGCTGCTCCACACTGCTACGCTTCCTGCTGAAAACTTCACACCGCTCCGAAATAATCTCTTATGCCAAATTGTCTTCCTCGCAGCATGAAAATTGCTGCTTCCAAACCTAACATGGCCTTTGGCTCAGGGTGTTGCTGTGCGTCAACAGAATGATGTATAAGGATGGCACCCGACCTGCTCTTCATAAAGCTGGCTGATTGCTGGCTCTTATTACTTGGCTTCATATCGATTTCATGGCATGTCACCGTGCCATTGCGATTCACCGGAGTAACAAGTGCTGTATCAACATTTCTTTGCTCCTCCGACCCGATACGACTCGACGCTGGCCTCGGGTCAGGTTTGTAACATTAACGGAAGTTTACAGCTATCGTTATCGCAGATTAATGACAGAGAATGTCAAGTGGAGACGTATGGAAGTGATACCATGCACCACAGTAGGGTTATTTACATGAGCGCTATTGATTTTAGATACTGTGGCCTGATCTTTAACCTGCAACAAGGGCGACACTCTTGTCTGTATGCTACCCTTTTTTTTTTGCAGATTGCTCATGACAGCTCGCATGAGACATTCATTTAAAGCTGCGTGTTGTAACACTTGACTGTGCAAAATCTTAAAAGCTGCACTCATCAATATTTTTTTAATATTAGTAACGGATCAATATGCTTTGTCAAATGTGAAAGGGATCGGCCGTTTGATGCGATGCTAATGCGATGCTAATGTAAGGCACAGCTATGCACACACATTGGGTGAATGCCTGCCAGGCTTCTTTTTTTTTTTTTTTTTTTTTTTTCAATTGCAGGACGCTAACATTTGTACCTCCAAACTGTATCAAAACAGCGAAGTAGAGCCTCATTCCATTCAGGGCAGTGTTCATTCCCTCTCTGAAGCTGAATATCAAAATCAGGCTTTCCTCCGACACCACCAGTAGATGTTTGCTTTTAGAAGTGAGAAAGTCCAGCTGTTATTTGTCTTTTAAACCAGCTGCATCTGATGGACTGCGACTTTGAAACCACGACGATCCATCAAATTAACTTGAGAGAGACATTTCTGTCAGCTTTGGTAATTACAGAGTCAGACAATATAACTGCAGGGCCTCTCTCGAATTGTTGTGAGGGAGTTCAGTTTTAAAGCACAACGCCTAATTAACAATGTGGTTGATTATTCATTAAAACCTCCTCCGTGGTTTCCTCCCACTGCCTGTGCTGAAAGTGGGAAAGCAGGGCAATAAAACAGATTGGTTTTCACACGGATACAGGTGGCCCCGACATCTACACCTGGGCCGGTGGTGGAAGCGAAGGCACGCCTCTTAAGTGTTGGTTTTATCTTACCGAGGAGTGACAATGACGATTAACATTATCAGCAGTCATTTGATGAGGCAGGGGTCACTCCCATAATGGCTGCGGCATCAGGATCCATTATACCTGACAGTAGCTAAGAGGTTTAGAGAATACACATGACGGAATATTGTGCAAACCAGTTACAACAACAATTCAGATCCGTGGTGAGTCTCTGAGGACAGAATGGCGAATAAATATCAAAAATAATACGAGAAAGGATAGGGCTGTTGGCATCGAATGGGACCTCTGGAGAGTTGGTTGATGCGTAGTGAAGGCCACCACATTATTCCCGTCTAGGGCAAAGGAGGACATAACATGCACATGTAAAAGCACAATAAAAAAAAAAAAAGACAACATATAGCAGAGAACCTTTGGATGACGGCATTTTTTTTGCAAAGGACTCCTGTAACTGTACTTTTCATTTACGACATGAAGGGCTGTGTTCTTCCTGGAGCATTTTCCTTCGTGCAGTTACAAAGCGTGAGAGCCAATAGCCTGTTCTTCATTCCCTGTCATGTTGCCATGGAAACAAGCGGAGAAGTAGGGAACACAGGAAATGAACTCATCAAGTCCGCAGGTTGACTAATTGTGTGCTGGAATGTTTCATTTTGTGCATGTTTGTTTGTGTATGAGTGAGTGAGTGTGCACGTTTGGGAGGGTGAGGTGGATTTTCAGAGTCAAAAGTCAATAAATGATTGAAAAGCTGCTCTTGTTCCACAGCTTTTTCCCCTCTGTCTGCTTTTGTCTTTGATTAAGAGGTTATGGACCCGCTAATCCAGAAGCCAAAGTCACACAGGACAACGCAAGTCTTTCAAGATGCAATCAAACTTCAGCAATCAAGGAGCAAAACAGTTGCAACGTCAGTGGAAGTGGAGTGATTAGAAGAGAGTGAATATGAAGGGATGGTACACAGTTACAGTCCAGTAGCTACAAAATAAATGTTACTCCCTATGTGATTTTTATCACTTTATTTTGTTACAGCCTAGGGGCCAATATCAAATTTTTGTCTGTTTAAAATTAAAAAAAATTTAAAATACAAAATTCCAGAAGTGTATGCCTTCAAATTAGATTGTTTAAAAGTTTAAATTAACTTCCTCTAAACCATACTGTCCATACTGGCAAAACTCAAGTCTTGTACTGCTCTAGAAGGATCTTGCCTTTGTTACCGGGTAGAATACTGCAAGAAGCTTTCTGATACGCACTGCTGATGCAAGTATTCAGTTAGCCTTATGAATACAACTTATCAATTGTACTAAGTGGATGGATCCTTTTATTGATGAAAGCTCCTCTTTCCTGCAGGGGTTAGACAGTGGCATCGATGAATCTCCATTTTTTTTTTTTTTCATATGGGGAGACTGCAAAAATAATAAAAAGAAAAGAACAGTAATACAAACGTCTTGGCTGCGGTGCTATTCACATATTTTACTGACTGAAGCTGCACAGTCTCGACTCAAGTCGTACGGTCTCGCTGTCAACCGAGGAAGAAAGACCGGATCTTACCTATCTATCTACCTATGCCAGGAGAAAGAAAATGTATGTGTTTCCAAAACACCAAGTGCTTTCAAAGACAATTTTCTTTGGCATTGTTTTTCCCCCAGTAAAATGCGAAGTCAGCTGCCTTCCTCGCTAAATCAAACTGCAAGACGAACAAGAGGTGTTATTTCACCTCTCTTGCACAATATTTCACTTGTCTATTTCATTCAGGGTTATTTTGCCCCTAAATGCCTCGAGCGTCCACCATGTCATGTCTGCAAAGTAAGGTATGGATCAGGTCATGAATTGAAATTGCTATTGATGTGTGTTCAGGTTATTTAAGGGCCACTCATCTATCCTATTCTTGACTATATGTCGAGTTTAGAATTACAGCTGGAGGTAAACCACTGTGAAGTGATGCTATTAAAACACTGACTCATTATGCTCATGCAATAGTTATGCTAGAACTCATTATTCATAGAAGATTAAATACCAACTCATTGTTACCTCACATTCACTGCAAAGGAGAGACATGGGCTGAAGTTTTTTCAGGTTGTAGTAAACTCTAACATTACGTCAAATGCTCAGAATTTCCCCAAAAACAAACTCAATGTGATTTGTTATCGCATGAAATGTGGATTCAAAATGAATGTGTTGTTGAACGTAACGCATAGTTTCACCACAAAGTCACACGTCTTGATACCCTCTTGATGTTTGCAGTTTGCCAGCAGGCAATATATCTTGGAAAATAAGGGGGACTTAAAAGTGATTTAGTCTTTGTGTTTATCATACAAAATAAATCACAACTAAATAAACAGATCAAATTAATAATTGGGATCCTGTTGAAATATATATCACTCATTTTCCATTAACTTTCATCTTCCCACACAAAGTGACACTGACCTTTTTGTATTTGAAACAAGTTGTGAGAACTGTCAAATCCGTGACTTTGTGCCACCACAACAATTCAACCGCCGTTGCCTCGTACCCTCTTCTGCCGGCGAGGCGAAGACGAGGCGCAACAACCTCTCTGTGGCTCCGCTCGCACCGTTATATTTGCATAACTATCACTACCTGCACATAATTAGTCAAATAACCTTGAGTCGGCCAGTTGAATGAGGTGTGACCAATTAACTGTGCAGTTTGTGCTCAAACCTTTTAGACCGGGCCAGCGGAGCGCTCGGGGCACAGGAATATGTCTACAGATTTCACAGCCATAAAACTCCACTTGAAGCAATAAGTTTGTGATGGAGTTCCGATTACATGTGCCGAGCATTAGCCTGTGGTAACTGTTACCATCTTTGTCCGTGTAGGGAGATTTAATTCAAGAATAATAAAAGGTCTGGGGTGATACATTATCCAGCTTTTCATCCGCTTTGACAAAAAAAAGAACAGGATAAAGAAGAAGAGGCAAAGCAAATAAATGCAGATTTCATTCTAGTTGTGTCACACACGGGTAGAGAAGGAGAAGAAAGCCATGTGGAGACACCTCAAACAAGGGCCAAGGCTTTAATGAAGATATCGCCAACTAAAGCTGTCATTCAGTTCATTCATATTTTTTTTTTTTTTTTTGTATTAACTTCTTTCCAAGCCATTTTTCTAAAAACAAATGTCCAGTTGTTTTTCAACATTTTTGAACCAGATATATGCGGGAAGCAATCAAAAATGGTGGACTTTGATTTGCAGGCATTACCGTGCCAGCAGATGCTGATTGAAATGAAGGAAAACTGTTGAGTGTGAACATTTTGAAGAGAAATGACAAAGCAATTACTGCGTATCTAGCTGATTGGAGGGGTTAGACCGGTTGTTTAGTGAAGGATACCAATCAATATCAAGCCCATAGAAAGGGACTAATGGGTAATGTTTGGAAACTGAATACAAATGTTGTTGTTCAAACACTTTCAGAACTTCACACTCAATGGAATACTCAATCAAAAGTGAATGTGGAACTTTTGACAATGATGTTGTGGTTTTTTTATTTTTTAATTAGACCTTCCTTCTATCCATCAATATGATGTGGAGGACATAACATCCAAAACAACATTCACAGTCGACATTACGACCTTGTGTAGGAAAGATCACATTGTTGAATATCAGAAACTGAAGTTGCAATTCGTTTCATCAATGTTTTTTGATGCAACCAGCCATACATAACCAGACAATTCTATCAATACAGATGTGCTGCAATCTTTCAGAAGGTAAATGCAACCAAACTACAGACATAACTTCGATATGTGCCAAATAATTCAAACGTATACTGTTACCAGACAACCAAGCACACATCCGAGTTGCTCACACTGCCACAGTTGAAGTGACGCATGTCCAGGGGTTGTTGCTACACTGCAGATTTTAATTAGAATTGTTAGTCCACATGTCAAATGACTCTCTAAGGGCATTCCCCCTCAAGAGAGTATTTAATGTTCTATATTTATGATTTAAATATTGTAATTCATTTTTTTTCCCACGAACACCAGTTACATGAGGATGGCGGTTTCGGTTGTAACTTCCACCACAGGCCACAGCAAAGCGACCATGTCAGCAGGACCAGAATTAACATCCTTACTTACAGAGTTGCAGTACTGTGAATGAACATAGCATAAACAGTGTTATCAGTTGCTGTAAGAATCTACATTGATATATAACTTATGAGGAAACGAATATCAGATTTCCATAGAATCATCAAACAGTCAGCATTTTTGTCAAGGAACTGGGGTTTGTACGGCAAAATACGCGGTGTCATTCATTCTGACATGCATGCATGGAGAAATTAATAAAAGGTGTCCACAGATGATGTTTAAATGTTTGTATTTTCACCTTGCATAACTATCACACGTGTATATTCTCAAGGCTGTCTATTAAGTTTGCAGGCAATTCAGGCTGCATCAAGCCTTTTTTTTTTTTTTTTTTTTTCCCACTCATGTTTAATTAATATCAAACAATAACACAAATTAAAAAAAGACCTCTTGAACTTTGGGCTTTGGTTGATTAATAACCATCCATTCAGCATGTTTTCTTTTCTTTTCAAGGTCAAGGTCCTTTGGTCAAGGTATAGATCAAAAAAGTATCTCATACCTGCTCTCTGTGTAATCACTTATGCTTCGCCGTCAGCAAACTAGCTACAGCCTGAGGGGTGGACCTCACTATAAACAAACCAACAGAACAGCTATGAATTCCAATGAGATCTTCTCAACGGCATCATCTCTTACACACTATAATACAATAATTTAGCATGCACCCACTCACCTGGGAGTATATCAGGGGGAAATACTGGAGAGTGGTGGTCAAACTGCCAATAAATCCACAATCCTATAGGGGTCACTGATAAGCATTTACTGCATAGAAAAGTAATCAATTTAGCCTATAGCGCTAGTTCTGCTCCTAAATGCTCATCTGTACTGTAGGAGATGAGCCCAGTCGGAATACATAAATAAATAAACTACAAGCACTATGAAACCCGCCGCGGGTGCAAAGTGAGTGAAACCAAAGCAAGCACATGCTGACGGTTGGTCATAGTGGTGAAATCACTCATCACACTCTGTGGAGTGAGCAGCAGTGGTGGTAAGTGGTGGTCTTTTCCAGTCAATATAGTCTGCATTCCATTAGTCCAACACTCCTTTTCCTATTATTATGAACTGGATTACCAACACAACAACAGCAAGTCAGGAGACGGACAAAACGGTCTTTTAAAGTTTAAACACAAATAGGCCATATAAATTGGAATTTGAACTTTATCTCCATATTTTAGGATTAAATTACTCTATCCTCTACACTGCTAGGTATGTAAGTCTAGTGGAGAAATCATAAACTTTAGTAATAAAAAAATGTATTTGGAAGATATTTAGTCAAATCAAAAGCAGCTCAATGAGGCTCAAAGGTAAATACCAGGCGTCAACCTCCGGTTCTGAAAAGTGAAGTCAATAAACTCTCATTTTCTCTAATATTCAGCAGGATTTGCAAAAAGAAGTCCGGTTGTATAGAAGTCTATGAGAAAATGAAAATGATCAGAATCAGCCTATGAAAACATGTGAAGTATGGGTTTAATTGTATAATTCAAACTCCACTTTATATATCCTTAAACCCCCCCCACACCCCCAGATCTCTATAAATATTACCGAGTACATGACAGTGTCCTTGGTCTTAGCGTTAGCTCTGATTTTAACATATTTAATCCTTTTTTGCTAAACTATCTCGAGTTTTTAAATGATTTTTTTGAACCACAACTTCACCGTTCCAACATTAAACACGTCGGGTCGACCGGGATCGTGGCTGTTTTCATGAGACACAAATATTGCTTTTGTCAGACTGTCGGAGGCACCCATTCTTTCAACTCTTTTATTGCTCGTAAAACAACTCCCAGCTACCCAGTGACTAGCATGCACCTGTGCCAGCATCCATAAAAACAGCTTTGGTGAGTGTTTTAAGCAGCTGTTAACAACTCCTCCAAAACTGAGACAGCAGGTAAATTGATATTGTAAACCATTTTCAGATCAAAGACAAAAGGAAATACTGAGAAACTGACAGAACCACCAAAGACGGATACATTTAGGGATACAGCAGAAGCAGAAAGATCATGGGTGCATTCATGCACTCTCTGCTGTGCGAGACGACTTAAACTTGAATTGGGCCTGACTTCTGCCTTTGACATGCTGTAAAGATATTGTCTTTTTTTTTTTTCTAGTTGGCTATGTGGAGCAGACAAACAGTGTTTTTTTTTTTTTTGGTTTTTTTTGGATACAAATGTGTGATCTAATTGGAGAGGCGCAGCTGCAAAAGACTCGCTGTGAATCAGTGTGTCTGCCAGAATAGACTTCACTCATTTCAATTTTTTTAATCATGAGACGCTAACGGAGAGAGTGCTCTCTGCCACTCACCGGCGGAGCTTCATAACTATACCTAATTACACATGTGAAGAGCACTGTGAATGCCTGAAAACATCCTAAACTAATCTCGAGTTTAGTCGGCGCCCACAGCTATTTTAATACCATCATGTATTTCCAGGTAACAGATTGTTTCATGCGGGCAGGATCAGAAACTGTCATTTCAGTCTTATGCTCCATCAACAATTGCAAATAAATACGACAACACAATTGCTTTCAGAGATCATGTTGAGTTGATCGCTTTGTCTAGGAAGACTAAAACTTAAAAAAAAACTTGTTTACAATGACTTGTGCATTATTTTTCTCCCAATGTCTAAACCTGCTACCACGCAATTATGGCATACTGTGCTAATTCCCCACAAACAACACGTCTAAATTTAATAACTACTGAAAATAAATAGGCTCCCACAGTACTGTGTCTACGGTGACAGACTTAACATCTCCCTGTGGCACACAGGCATATTGTCCACAAAGAAACAAGGAGAAAAACATCAGAAGGGACCTGGGCAACAATCCCAGCCGGAGACAGAAGTGCCTTCACTCCACCGTATTCCACAAATAGCAAATCTTTAAATGTAAATTTTCTTTTGTTTTAAAGGTGTTAGTAAGACTTTTCTTCAATGAGTACTTTGCCAGACTCTTAAGTATTCTGCTTTCAAATACTCTCCGGCTTCTACACTGAGTTTCAGAGGAAAGACCGGAGAGCGGAGGACGGCACTGCGTGAGGGTGATTGTGCTACAACAGGACGATGACAAAGAGCCACTGTTATTGCAGTAGTTTGCGTCATGATATTGACTTTATTTCAGATGGTACTTTACCAGCCACCACAAGCTGTGTACAATCTGTTTTGCAATTAAATGCTCCGCTCATTCAATTTTAGCGTCCGGGATGAAAGAAACAATAGATGCCACTGTGCCCCTGTTATGCATTAGTCCTTGTTGACTTCAAAAATGTCAGTTCAAACGATACTTTTTCATTATATCACCCACAGAACAACTGCTTGACCAGGATATTAAAGATTGGCTTAGAAGTTGTTGATCAAGGAGAAAATACAAGAACAAGAGCACGACGGATTGAGAGGCATTGAAACGAAAAATGTTTTTTTTGTTTCAATGCCTCTCAATCCCATCGTGCTGAACTCGTAGTTTTAGAATAAATGTTATAATACTACTATAGCTTATTTATACCATAAACAACTTCATTTATATAATACTTACAAGTTAATCAAATCAAAAAGGACAAGAACGAAACAGGAAAAAAGGTGTAAGAAATAACATGTTTGGAGATTTAAAAGATCACGTACGCGTGTGTATGAATTCTGACGTTCGATGGCAAGTGGAGGAACAACTAACATGATTGGTGATATAGGACATTCTGAAACAACTTAAGTACATTGGAAACAACGAAACAATACGTCATTGGTCTACACTGCAAGGATGTTGATGTAATTGCATATAAATGTATGTGGTTTACTTGCGTACTTACTGACATTAGGGGAGGCATCTCTTAGTCACCTGAATGAACATCTCTTCAATGTGTTTGAATCACACCCCTGCATTTATTTATACATCAGCCTTGCTTCCACAAGAACAATATATTAGACACGTGGGTGGAATCTTACTTGTTATACCGGCTGAAGTTAGCAGAAAGTCCATCCCCACTTGGTTGATCATTATCGCAACGTGACAGTTCATTTGTGCGGTTTGTCATATTTGCTATGCGCTTCACTCAGATATGCGTTACATATCTGAATGAAGCACATAACAAATATAACAAACAGCTGGTGAGAGCATTAGGTTGGGAAAGTCTTTCAAATGTCGTAAAGCTTTGTTCTGTCTAACAATACACATATAAAACACATTTGCTGTCATAGATATGTCGAAATATGTCAGGGAAAATGGACTAGGATGTGAGATGTACACCGAGAAGGGGACACGGTGGTGACGTGCTAAACTGGTTCCCCACGGTAGAGGATGGTCCACCTCTTTAGAAGCACCAAAGAGATGAGATGAAACCTTTTTATGATTTATGGACGGAAATTGGGCCACTGCAGGTGCAAACAGGCGCTGGGTATGACAAGGAAAAGCCACGGCAATAAGAATGTAGAGGATTATTATGACAAATGTACAGTAAGGTAGGGTAGCACTTTATTGAATCCCATGGGGACATCGGGTCAGAAAAGACTTTAACACAACATTTCAGTTTAAAATTCAGATATAAGTCAGTTTATCTGAAACTAATGCTACATTTCCACATATCTACTGAACTTGACTTTACTTCATTTTTAGATTTTCCATTTGCAAAAGTTGTGGAATAGTTCTTGGTGTTTCCTTTGGTACCACCTCGGTCGAGGTTCCAAGCATGCTGAGCCAATACTAAACGATGGAGTTAAAATACTGCAGAGAGCACAAGACGTCCTGCACAAACCCAGCATTTTTACCAAGCTACCGTCAATAGTAACAGCAATCATTTTTTTTTACCTCGACCCAGATTTTCTTTTTTTAAAATGCCGTCTATGTACACTAAACCGTCCAATTGACTTTGACTGAAAGAAGGATCCAGCGAGTGTTGAAAATGATGTCACGGCAGTTTCAATATGATGATAAAATAATAATCTGGCCCACACTGAGGGGGGGGGGGGGCATACAGTTGATATGACGCATAAAAAAGTAGCCTTGTCTTTTGTCGTAAAAGCATTCTGTCCCAGTTTAAAAGGATGCATGGTTCTAAGGATTCACGCTCACAACAGCAGCAGAGAACCAGATTGTTCATGTGCCCGGATCATGAGCTACCATCGATCCATTTCTTTATCAATACCCAAAAAGACTTATCGATAGTATCAATACTTGAGCATATCGATCCTCCAACACTCTACTTGAATGAATGCTAAATCATGTAAATCGCCATGAATAAGGTGACAAAATGTGCTCAACGGACAGAGAGAAAACTACTGTAATTCCTAACCAAGGATAGAAAATGAAGAATAAATTCAGACAATACATTTAAAATATAAAGAGAACAATATGAAACAATTGTCATGTTGGATAAAGACATTGTTTGTGTCTCATGTGCACTCACAATGTGTCATGGCTTTAAACATGTTCCAGTGAAGCTGTAAATACAGAGAGGCGTGTGTGTGTGTGTGTAGCTCTATCTTATCAGAAACTCCAGATGGAAGTACAATATATGATGGCGCATAAAGCACATCTTTTGCCATTGTCTTTCTGCCTCACTGCAGTGATAATTAGACTCTATATATAGACAGATGTTAGTACAGTACGTGAAGATCAAAGGTTTCAGATGTATGCATCAAATGTCATAAACAAATCAAAATGAATTATGCTGTACTGTTTTGGAAAGGAAAGATGGAGTCATCCAGAGATGGAATGTGTATCTCTGCTTGAACATAACAGTGGTCGGCAAGAATAATAGTCTGTAGCTACATTTACAAGACACGATCTGACCTGAAGGTCACGAGAGTTCAAATGCAAAACATATGCCAAGAATTCTGCGTAAGAGAAATATGCTATGATTAATCATTTCTTGAAGCAAAGATAGCAGAGACAGATAACGTGCGGTATGTGAGCATGTTTAGGTTTCTGGAGAATCACAATCACTATCGCATTAAAACTGTTCTTCATTGCACCGACGGACAAAATAAGACCCAAGATCATTCTCTGGCAATATGGATGAATGGCTTTCATGCATTGTGTGTTTTTTTTCTGTATCATTTTATAATAAAGCCATGAAGCCAGCTGTGCTCGGTGGAAATGTGTGACAAAGATTAATTTATTAGCCTGGCCAGGAAGAAGTCAGGAGTGGGCCGAAATTGGCAAGGAAGAAAAAATAATACCCACGAGGGATCTCTGGAAATCAATTTCCAACCAGTTCCTGACCGCAAACTGAAAACGCTATTGGACTACATACCTGGTTGTGACGACGATATCATAACCCATTTGAAGAATCAGAGATAACCACTTCTATAGACTCTTATAGATAACTGCAGAAGTCATTTTAAACAAAAGCCAGAAGCAGCTATGTCAATGTGTATAGGGCATGAAAGATCCATTATCCACACCAAAGCATTTTTTCCACACTTCACGTATTTTCACGGCAATCGCTTAAAGATAACACCCACATTCATAGGAACACTGCAGCGTCATCGCTTTAAAAGTGACACAAACCACCGCAGCAAGGGACAAAATTGGACTCCTTTCTTTTCTTTGGCTTCCTCTGTCTCCACCTTGAAGGGTTCCTTCCACCGTCTGCTTGGGTTGAAACAATTCTTTCCACACATTATGTGCCGCCACAACAGTCACTTTGAACTGGAAGTTATTGTACGAATCACTGAAGCAAGACTCTCTCCAAATGTGGTTTCAAGTAGTCTTTTATAAAGGCTTGGATTACCATTGATACTTATTTGAAGTTTTCCCTTCCATTACTGTGAGACACTTTGGATAAAAGTGACACAGGGAAGAAAAAAAAAAAGAATTGGAATATGTTATAAATATTTTATGCTACTGATGAAATTAGAGAAGGTTACACTTGCTGTTTCTCCCACACACACACACACACACACACACACACACCAATCCATGACTGTGTCCTCCCATACAGTGAGAGTCAGATTAAGAGCAAACAAGGGGCACTTCGATTACAGCAGTAAAATGACCCGCCTCACACAAAGTTCACCTCATTTTGGTTGCAAATTAAATGTCGGCTTTGGTTTAGAGAGCTGAGCAGGTAGCCTCGCGGAATACCAATATGCTGCGGCCGTTCCTCGACATCTACTGTGTTACCCATATAGGGTCGTTGAATGAAATCCATTTCAGCGGAGGTTTTGCTCTCGATTATAATATATTCGCTTCTATCGCATACACATGAAGAGATAAAACTCGAAGTGTTGAACAATTTGAGTCATCACAGTGGGAATACACAAGCCCATCTCATCAGCTTCAATTAGACTGCAGCCTCAATCATATTAACAATACATCATCATCATCATTAGTGGCTTGACCTCAAGTGTAATCACAGCGTACCGTGGATGCTTCTTTCCAAAGCCTGTCACAGTGTGGGTGAATACGTGTTTAGGTAGTCCCGAGGGGAACTAAGTCCCCGAACCTGACGGTGTCGCTACAGAAGTACAGTATCATGCTGCTCTCAGTTAAACATCTGCATTTTTAAAAGACTCCACTAAGTTTTGACCCTTCCCTTTTTTAAAAGCCCTTCACATGTTTTTGTTTTTAAATTCCTATAGGATCCATAATGCTTTCCTGAACTACAAGAAGCTCAGCTTAGTATAATGCTTTCCAAAAAACCCCTTCACAGACCGATCACCAGCTCACCAGTGCCACTTAGCCCTCTGCTCCAAGGGTCTTTTCCAATTTGGCTTAAGTGTGAAAAGCTCACCTGAGCCTGGCCCACTTAAGGTTGTTACAGCTGAAGACTGCAGCTACAGGGAGCCTCTTCCCGCCTGAACCTCTTCCATCATAATCTTCGCTCTCACCTACAGACGGCGTTTACTTCCTCCAGGAGCAGGTGATGAGTGGCAACGCGGCGTTAACATGTTGCGCTGTCGCTCGTCCCAGGTGGTGTCACAGACGCACGCTACCAACATGTGTCAGTATGCACAACCACGCATGCATAAGCAGGCACAGCACATTTCAAACACAGCTGTGTATACCTGAATGTGAAAAAAAAAAGGCTTTTCTTTCAAAAGAGCTGTTTTTCATGTATACATATAGAAAAGTGAATTGCATTGAATGACAGGAGCGGTCAAGCGCATGCACAAATACACACGCATATATGTATCGCATGTAAACAAGATTGTTGATGAAATAGCCTACTTTTAGTTGTTGCTCATCAACTACAAACTGCATACATATAGCCTAATTTTAGGTTAGTGAGTACCAACTACAGACTGCATAAACTATCAGGCAAATCTCTCCAGAGCCTCCTTCCAAAGGAAATAAAAAAGAAAAAGAAAAAAAAAAGTCGAGCAATCTCAGCCAGAGAGGAAGATATGACAGACTAGTCTAGACTGTCTGTCATAAAATGTCTCTTGCACGCTCTCGCAGGACGTCTGGCATGGAACAATATTATCAAGTGAATAAGGTAAATCTGATGTATACTACTGAAACATCTCCAAAGCACAAGTCATCATACAGTTAAAGGCAAAAAAAAAAAAAATAAATAAAAGACTGATACAGATGACGCCACGAGGTGATGACTGACTAACGTAAAACAAACAAAAAAAAAAAGGGTCACGGTTCAACGCTCTGCACACTGGACATGGGTGCTTTTTATTTTCATCACGGGTAATTAGCCTTTCTGCTCTGGTTCCAGCTGACCTGTGCTGTGATTTAAATGCAATAACATCAACAAAGTCCGTGTACTGATAACATTGATAAAGGTGTAAGCTGTGCTGACCCAACAGGTGCAACAAAACTACCAGGAGAGTGAGGGAGATGTTAAACATGCACATTCTTTGTACACTCACACGGTACTAAAAAGAGATCTAATCAGGCACAGTGAGAGCCACTTATTACAAAAGAAATATACCACTAATAAACCAATTAATAAGAGAGTCCTGAGTTGTTTGAAAGCACGGGACCTGATTTGTAGTTTGTGTCAGTAAAATAAATGATGAATGATAAATCACAAAACAATTGTGGACCTTAACGCTCCACCATACAACACAACAGGTGACGTGAACATACAGGAAGCCAAATAAGCAGAAATCATAACTAGGTTTCACAAACTTCTGTGGCCAGTCAATGTTCCAGCGTTAGGGTGCCAACATTCGCACGATCTCGGAGACTTTACATCTCATCATGTCAGTTTAACTATGGCATATTCCTGTATGTATTAAGGAGCATGGGGGAGTTCTCAAGCGCCATTATACAAAGGCGGATATATTACCTATTCCCTTAATCAGTAGCACAATATGGCATGAGTCTCACAAATCTCTGAGGACACTCTCTGCATATTAAGTGACCACACATGGCATCCCAGATCCAATGATGAGGAACTAGATGCGATACAAAAGACACACAATGCATAGTATATACAATGTCTTCTGAGTCTGTGATCTGTTGAAGAACCCTTTTTAGCATATTTTACACAGTCACAGCGTCCACTGGCCTGCTCCAGAATAACTATATGCAAAAAGGATAATACATTTAGCTGGATAATCAGCGGAATGCAGGAAAATGAACCAAGTTAAAGGCACGAGCCCAAAGCACCTGTTCTTTTTCCTTGACTCAAAAAAATGCCCTCTTAGATTGTGTGCATTAGCATTTTTTCGCATTAAGGATTTTGTTTTGTTTATTTAAACCTGGCCAGTGTTCTACTGAAAGAGATTGCCATGTACAAAAAGGCAAAAAAAAAATCATTTCAGATGGGAAACTGCCAACCAAGATGAGAGTGCAGGACACTGAGCGGAATACTAATGATAGCGACCTGGTGAGGAAAAGACTAAGACGCACTTTGTATCACATAAAAACCCTGCACTGCTTGAAGCCTGTTGAAATTAACATACACAATGAACGTTCTTCAAGCCAGCCAAAAAATGGCCTTTTCCACATATACGGCATTCGTTTTGCTGAATTATCAACTTAAGTTCTGTCGCAAATAAAATGTCTTTCTGAAGGTGTAGTCGAGTCATTTCATAGAGTGAAATTTCACTCTATGAAATGACTGCTGAGTGATGTTCAAGCCATCAGGATTAACCATTTTCTTTTTGCCTTTTCAACTTCTGTTTCAGTTAACCTCAGGGATGCTTTGATAATTATTCATGGCATCAGGAAAGATATCTTTCTGCCTATCTGTCATATTGCCTTTTTTTCTAAATAAAACTTTTGCAGAGGCGTGTGCTCGTCGGGAGCGTTTGACGATCATGCCTCCTTTGTCAGCCACCTTGTTTTCTGTGTCTGTGTGTTGTTGTGTTTTTTTTTTCAGTTTGTTTTTTTTTTACATTAAGTACCATACTACAAGCTCGGCTTCTTACTAACAAGCTAATACACGTGCTCATTTGACCGTGAAAGTGAAAACACACAGCCATCCTGTTACATACAACACTCACACTCTCATGTCATTTTAAAAGCAATCCAATTAACCGTGTCATTTTCTTAGGCCTTCGTTGGACTGACTGTGCTGAATAAGTTATGTTGTTTCTGATTTTTTTTTTTGTTTTTTTACATTTCAGCATACACCATACCAATGTTTGATCATGACCTGGCCTTGACATTGTAATATCAGTTGACAAAAATAAAGTATAAGTAAAGTATATATTGACTTTATATTTCATAGATGCAAGTAACCTCCCTCGCTTGCTCCTGCTGCATTGATCCAAAAATAGAGCGATGGGTGCATCATCCATGATAATTAAAAAATATTGGCAGCTTAGTTTAGCCTCTGTTTTCACTCCCAACTGACGCTGATCATAGTGGTGACTTTAGTACAGTCAGGACTGGGAAATGATCCAGGAGCGATGTTTGTGGAAGAGGCACCTCTCACACAGCTGTGCTTATGTAACAGACTAGCTCTTTTGAGCCTGAAATTAATCTAAAACAAATAAATACTATTTTCATGGTTTAATTATATCTTCTTTTAACATGTTTCCAAGCACGCTGTGAGTGTTACAGCTTTTGAAATATTAGTCACAAAAGCAGGATTTGACAGGAGCGTGTGTTCCAGGGCATCAGAGTAACACACAAGCTGGGGGCCGAGGGAGAGGTCTCAACTAAATATTATTTTTAATTTACCTCCC
Organism: Bovichtus variegatus; assembly: GCA_943593645.1. NCBI lineage: Eukaryota > Metazoa > Chordata > Actinopteri > Perciformes > Bovichtidae > Bovichtus > Bovichtus variegatus. The sequence goes on along the minus strand of CALSCE010009442.1, from coordinate 4,710,707 downwards.
ACTGTGAGTGTGTGCGCGCGCTTGTGCATGGGTGGAGGGGGTAGGACCAATTTCAAGATTGAAAAGTGATGTCAGCCAGACAAGAATGCAATATTTCAATAATGCCCGTCACCGTGCTGACTCACTGGCATTTACCATTTCCAAAGGCTGTGCGCACATGCATCCTGCATACAGATGGCCTCAGTTTTCTTCACACATTAAGGCCCACATATTGTCTAAAATAGATAACCTGCGGGGACTGTGGAAAATGTACTGAACCACACATTGATACGTGATCGAGTGGCACATTGTATTGCCTCACAGGTGTGAAAATCACCAGCACTCGCATGCAAATCATGCATTGTGGAAAAACAGGTCTGAGAAAATTGCCTGTGATGCCTTGTCCCACACTTTTTGACTAATTCCCAATTCATGGCGGGCTAAGCCGACCGTCATAGGTGAGAAATTAAATTAAGATAAAATGTGTGTTAACTGTCAACTATTGCACAAAGATTTTTCATGATAACATTTGCAACTGAGCAGGAGGATTGTTAACCCCAATATAGTAACGTGTTTGTTCTCTGCAGTTTGCTGTTTTTAGACACCCAGAGGTAAATAAAGATTTACCAAAAAAATATCAAGCAGCACTTTTATTAATATTGGGCAACAGCTTTGCAGCTAAAAACCACACGCAATGTCTTCACTCACAAAAAAAACCAAAACAACCCAGGAGCATCTGGACAAACATTTGGGATTTCTCCAATCTGACCTCCCCCTCAATTTCAGTAGGCGGCTTGCTACGTGTGCCAGCAATCAAGAGAATCTATTGCGCTTCAACCTCAAAGTATTGTTTGTCCTTTCATTCAGCTGTCAGTAATGGACTGGCGAAAAACAATTTCAACAAAACTAATAGGTGGGACGAAATGCCAAAGACTTTGTAAATTGAGATTGAATGGCGTTTTATCACAGTGTAGCCACCTCTTTGGGATTAGAACGAAAACAATTGTATAGAATTCAGAGTAGAGCTGCACATGTTGGGTTTGTCTTCAGGTGTCTCACTTCTTATTGCATACGTACTGTACATCTAGTAAAACTCTCTGTTGGAAGAAGTTTCGCTTGGCTCTGTTTTAGTGCCAAAAAGACGCGGAAGGAAGAATGCTGATGCTTCCTTTTTCCCAGCATCACTATAATGAACACAAGCAGTGTCATTAGAGTAGTGCCTCCATTTTGGAAGGTGTAAATACATTACAGGAAGTATGGACGTATATTATGCATGTGCTTCAAAGTGCATTTTCAAGAAATGCTATCCACATTATGATCAATAAGACCTGCACTGTGTTGTGTCACAGTAATAACTGTAACACAGTCATTGTTTTTTGTTTTTTTTTAACGGAGGCCAGGCTTCAATTAGGAGAGATTGAATTAGATCATCCAGAATTAGATTAGACCTAATCATCAAGCCACATGTGGAAACAGGCTTGTCCACGTTGTAGTTCTTCAATGCAAAAAAAACAAAAAAACAAACAGATTACTAGAGCATTTTATTTTGCTTGTGTATGCTTTCACAGCAAACTGTCAAGTACATTGCAAAAGAATAGATGGATGGGTCTGCAAATTGTGTGACTGTTTGTCCATTTCTAATCTATAGGTTTATATCAAACGTTATATAAGAAAAATACAATTCCTGACTTAGCACATGTGTTTATGTAAATAAGTGATAATGTTGAATATGTCTTCCTTCATAAATAATGTAGGACCCAGTAACTAATATGTCACCTTGTTGCTGTAGCATTTCTCTTGGGCCACTCATTGTAATTCTGAACATGCTGCAGTGCAGTGGCGAAAGACTTAATTTCCCTAGATTTGCTCGAATCTAATCTGAGATTTTGCACATGTCACATGGATAACCAAACAAACTAGCAGTAGTCTAGCCACTGGTTTATTTTAAGTGGATGAATGAACAGATGAAGAAATGAATGCAGATTCATAGGCCCTATTTCATTTAAGGAAGAATTTGCTATTGGAAAGAATCTCCATTGAGGCAATGTATCTCAAATGAAAACTAGGGCAACAGAGGAGGCATTTGATATGATTTTGTAGAACAACAGAATGCACAAAAGGTCAGGGAGGGTTGAAGCCCTTTGCTGAGACAGTAACATATAAGAATCACTATTGTGTTGGCCTAGCACTGAATCCAAATACGGATGATAAAAGCTGATCCTGAATTATTTATACAATTTCCAATTTATACCATTTAGATTCGCTAAGTCGGCCGGAAAAAAAACTAGCCAGGGGAAGTGAACCAATATTGCTCTCTCATCCTACATGAACAACGGCTGATTAATGTCCTTAAGCCATAACTGCTGCAGACTATAGCTGTATTTGACAAATCCCATCTGTGCAGTAAAAGACTGCTTATACGTTATGTCAAATAAAAGGAGGAGGTACTTTGGTGCAGAATGTTAGGAGATGGATCTCATCAGCCTCAGCCAACTGAAATCTCAGGTTGATGAAGGGATATACAATTACAGTAATTATCTGTCAATTTGATCTAAAAAAAACCAAAAAAAAAACATACATTGTCTTTTCTTTTACCTTAGTAAATTCTTTGTTTTACGGTCTGTGATACTCTGCTTCTGCTATTTTTGGTTAAACATCTTTTACAATATAGAAGTTTTTTCAGTTATTGTCCTGCTTGATTTGTGAACCAAGCAGATAAGACTCAGGCTATTTTCACTCACAGTATTTGTCTGAGAAAATGTGTGTGTGAAGGAGTTCCTCAGGGTTCTGTTCTTGGTCCTCCATCATATCAGCTGCATTCGTCAAAATGTGCCTTATTCTGTTCTCTCTTCCTGCCTGTTGTTGATGAAAAGAATCCATTACAGTATATGAATGCTTAAGTTCATTGTTTAGTCATGATCACAGTATCACATTACAACCTTACTGCTGAGTCTCTGTTGTAATGGCATCATATATATATGTATATATATATATATATATATATATATATCAAATCATTTAGGACATTTTGTCATCGCTCAGATACAAAAGCATTAGAGCAAGCCCATGACACATGCACAACTGTTTCATTTGCATATTTTGAGATGAGTTTAGATGACAGACGATATTTGTCTGTACCCACCCTCCTATCTACCTCACCTACCCCCTCTTTCACAAGCTTTTTATGTGAAGTTTTTATTAACATCATGTTAACAAAGAGAGGAGCTGATTCAGCCGTAGTTAGAGGGGGTGTTGCACTGGGCCATATTATATTGAATGGTGTATATTGTAAGCCTCAATATAATTCAGTCCAAAAATAATTGTCCTCCTTCTGCCTGTAGCTTATTAGTAGCGAGTTATGAAAAGAAAAGGTAGATTCGTGTGGATTTTGGATTCATTACTGGCGATTAGCTAATCTTTCATCCCTTTTAGGTCATAGATAGCCATTATCCAGAGGTGTATTAGGCTTGTTAAATTGAATTTACTTTTGCCATCACAGTGAGATATATTGAGTTTTACATTTAGGGACAAAATTAGAGTGTTTTGACTTGGTATTATTAAAAGGATCAAAACAGCTCTGAAAATATTGTATAATGCGTGATGTGTTAAATTGTGTCTGGCAAGAGACTACACTGGGATGATAAGCTCATATCCACAACACTTAACAATGCTAGCCCACCACTGCGGACACCATTAGCTGTGAAATGCTGTGACAAATTTGCCAACTTCATTTCATGCATCATGGTAAATCATGAAACCACATCGGTAATACCCATCATTCGCTATAACGGCCTTGAGAATAATTGCCTTGGAGGTTAGGGAAAAATGAGTTGTTAACTTCTCATTTGGCGACGAGCAGTATCAGTGGTTCCTGGCTGTGGCAAGAAGAGTATTCATGGACACTGTGAGTCACCCTCGGATGCAAGTCACCCACTGTACCGGGTTGGGTAAAAATGACTCAAGCTAGCCACACCAAGGCCCATCGTGTGTGTGTGTGTTTTGTGTTGTGTTGTGTGTGTGTGTGTGTGCCTGAGGGAGACTGAGAGGGATAGAGGGAGACATCACTTAATAATTACTAAATAAACAAATCACTTAGCAGAATACCTCTGGTTCAAAATATCAGCTCTGAATTTAATAGTGATGCATCCTGGGACATCTTCTTGATTCCATCATTCATCCGCAATAAAAACCTTCATGGAAATCTTCACTTAAATCCAAACTGATATTGCATTAAAAACTATTAAAGCAAACATGTGCAGAGAATAGACATGCCATACACTAATCAGACACAACCTTTAAATACACTACATTACATCCAATCTGCTTGAATATACATCTCACAGTTAACATTGCCAATGTGTCAAAAGTGCTTCAATACAAGCTTGAACCACTGTGGCTGCACCTGTATTTCAATATGCAGCAGAGTATCGGCAGACCGTGCCTAAGTGCTGGAAAAGGAATTATAAATGAAACAGAAGGAGAGGGTCTACCCAAGGTGGGGTGATTTGATTTATCTTTTATTATTGTGCCATGCTCCGGTGTTATCATGGTTTCTTATCTGAAATGGGAAAATTTGATAAATATTGATGTCCTTTACAGGAAATGCAGGCAGGCATGTGTGAGATGCAGGCCGTGGCATATCTATCACTTTTTTCCATTGGAGAGCATTGATGTGTGTGTAAACTGACCCCCTGCCAAAAGCCTGAGCCTCAGAGGAGGCTTGCCTGCCTTAAAGCTCTAAGCACACACTCTCTCCTTCTCTGTCCCTTTTGTCCTCTTGTCTCCGTCTTCCTGTCAATCATTCATTGCTATATACTCTCTGCTTTGCTCTCCCCTACTTCACCTTCCACTAGCACCTCTCTCCGATTCTCTTCCTTGCTTTCAGTATCAGCCTCCCCCCCCCCCCCATCTCCCTCCCCCTTCTTGTATTCCAACATCTCTCACCCTCTCACCCTCTCTCCTCTAACAATCTCTCTTTACTCCCATCCCTGTGGAGTTCACAGAGACAAGAGAGAGAGATGAACACAGAATTAATAACAAGACAGCAGTAAAGATAAAAGGAATGGAGCACATACGGCTTGCAAAGGGGACCAAAATAGCAACATCAACTTTACCTCATGCTCGCAACTGACAAAGACAAAAAAACAAAAAAAAAACAAAAGAGAGAAATGAACATGGCATCTTCAACTATATGATTAGCTTTATATATTCCTATGGATATGCACGATAACAAACACAGTCAAACTAAATATAGACCAAATTATTAAATTAATTTAATGTCTCCCTCTACACGCATCCCTGTGATCTGCGAGTGAGCCAACTCAAATCGGTGTCTAATGATCTCTTTAGAAGTCAGAGCTGCTGTCGAAAGGCCCCATCAGATAATCAGACGAGTCAACATGGCGGGAATCTGCAATGTCTCACTCCCCGATTTAGCTGAGGAGGTCTCTACAAGAATATGTGTAGGCATTCAGACAATCACCCAAAGAAGGAGTATAAGTCCCACCTTGTCTTATCACACCTACGTGAGCCCATCCAACACACACACACACACACACACAGACATATACACATTCTGCACAAACACAAAGTCCCATGTTCTCATGCTCTCCTCCAATGCTGGGAACCGAAGGCAGCACACGCATGTAAGCTTGCTTGTAACGATCCAGACACTCCTCATGTGCTTACAGCTACATCATGAGAACTTACCTCAGTATGATGACATAGTGCCTCCCTGTCAACGCTCACGAACGGCCAAAACCAAGGCTATCACTGTCAAGTAGACCATGCAAAGTTGTCTCTAAATGATGGGAGTTGAAAATAACAGCAGATCAATAGCAAGTACCAAGTGGAGCATTTTCCCCTCCAGCCTCTGAAAGCATGAGCAGCACTGCTGGTGTCGGCACACATTTCTGTTCCCTGCTTCTGTGTCCCTACACTCTCTCGCGCTCCCCAGCCAGCCCACCCTCGTTTTCTCCCTCTCTCCATGTCCTAAATAGCTTGCTCTGCTTCATTTAACTGCTCCCCTATCCCATAATGTGTGCCGCTTGCACCTGTCAATATGTTATGAGCAGCAAATCAGGTAGGAAGTGCAAGAAAAGGAGACAGATATATGGAAACTGAGTGAGAGGGAGAGAAGGTGAGAGGAGAGAGATATCCTTACCAGCGCTGTAACGAAGGGAATCCAGAAATTGCTTGCTTCATTCCACGGTGGCTGCTCATTAAATCCAAGATACTGGGGAAAGGATTGAAGATTCCATCGAGATGCTGCCCCGAGAGGAGGAAAATGAGATTCTTTAATAGGAGGATTTTAGAGTGTTGAAAAAAAAAACGTGGTAAATATGCATAAGGAGAAGGATCTAATATCCAAGTCCAGAGCACTTTAGGAGTCCTTCCCGTCAGCTGCGAAGCCACACGTGTATACACACTCACACATGCGGTTCACACGGCAAGCCGCACACATACACACGCATAGGGAGGGTGTAGCCTCTGCTAGAATCAGCTAGGCTGAAAGATGGAGGGATGGAGAGAGAGAAAGAGAGACACAGCGGAAGGGAGGGGATCTGGAGAAGGGCAAGGTGGAGGGAGGAGCCGCAGTATATGATGAGAGATTGAGAGAGGGGAGGGATGAGAGTCTCTCCATCCCTCCTTATTTCTCCCTCAATTTGAACTGCAATGTGATCTGCACAAATGTAACAGTGGGAGGAAATGAAGTCATTTATTTTTTTTTTCTTTATGTTTCTCATGTTCAACGGCTAAACACGGGGACGAAAGCGAACAACACGGAAGCCGTTACAATCAGATCTGTTTGTGTATCCGGATGCTGAGTAATGTCCCTTCCTGGTGTACAAAGCCGAACAGATAAATAAGATGGGAAGATGGCCGAGAAAGATGAGAATGGCGGAGGTTAGCACAGATGTAAACACACCCTGGGTAGGATAGTATATCAACCTGGTGCATTTCAACTTTGCAAACAACAATCACAGCACCTCATCTAACTGCGCCAACCGCTAGCTCTCACCAGATAGAAACGTACTTGCCAGTCATGACCATAATCTGATATATGCCAATATGCCGTATGCAATGGCCTACATGAAATGGAAATCTTTGAAAATCACAGCAAGATATTTTACCGTGCACTTATCTATGAAAACTGGCTCAGAAATGATATCTATTGGGAAAAGTCAAAGTACTAAGTCAAAGGCGACTGCAATTTTGTCTGACAAAAAGAAATAAACCTGCAAGTTCAGTTCTTCTTTAGGCGACTCGTGTGGAAGTGAAATTGGACCTGATATGATGGGTCTTTGCCCTAACGACCATGTATCCTCCAGTATTGTCAAACCAACCAACCACGCACATTGCAAAAACACTTCCGCCAACACTTCCTTTGAAAAGCACAGTGGGCATCCCTTGGCTGACATGACTCACTCTATATAATCCTACACTGATGATTCATTCTCTAAATCAGCGTACACCTCTGGGCAGGGGTTAAGAGTATGGGTGGCGTAAGAGGTCAGGACACCCCACTGCGCTCAGCTTACAGACAGGATTAAGAATCAGTGGTGGATGGAAGGGAGGCTGGTGAGTAGGGCTCCGAGGATATCGCTCTCCTCAGTTGAGCCACGATTGTCAGTGGACGCACTTCAGTGGTTGAGACTGTTGGTTGGCCTGAGAGGATGAAGATGACTGTCCTTTACACAGCTGGCTTTAATGTTGTCACTTCAAGTGTGCACGCTGACAGAAATGAATTAATGAACCTTACAAAGATTTCTTTGGAATATATGTATATATATTTTTTCCTAACATAAGATGCAACACTTTCATTCTCTTGCTGGCTGTTGAACATGAGACATGTCAGTTTGCCATGTTAGCGGCTCTGTGAAGGCTGCACTGAGGCACGGTATTGCTTTTAGCTGAGTGCTAATATCAGCATGCCAGCATTCTCGCAATGACAACGCTAACATGCTAATGTTTAGCAGGTAAAATGTTTATTATTATTATTGCTATTACGGTTCAGTTAGCTGGCACTTTTGTCCAAAGCGACTTCAAATAAGCACAAACAATCATGAGGATACGAGAATATTGCAAGTGCACTAGCTTCAAATGAGCCAAACCAATTTAAGTGCAACATACAAAGAATAGAATTGATTTCTTTAAAAAAAAATGTCCTCCTCATTGGTCGCGGTGCAGTCGAAACCGTTGGGTTTTCAGTCCACGACGGAAGGTGTGAGGACTTTCTGCTGAGCTGACATCAATGGGGAGCTCAATCCACCATTTTGGAGGCAGGATAGCAAACAGACGAGTTTTATTTGAGGGCTATCTGGGTCCCGCTCGCAGTGAGGAAGTAGCGAGCCGATTGGCCGACGCAGAGCGAAGTGAGCGAGCTGGGGTGTGTGTGGTTTCACCCTGGCCTGGATGTAGGAAGGGCCTCATCCATTCACAGCACGGCAGGCCAGCATGAGAGTCTTGAAGCAGATACCATCTTCACAAACGTTTGCTAATAAGCACTAAATATAAAATGCAGCTGAGGCTGCAGAATGTCCTCGCGCCACTGAATGTAATATGGGTTTTGCCAAAACATTAATAGCAGAGTCTTCCCTCATACTTAAATAAATATGTGTAGCCAACACACAGTAGCAGCTACAACATGTGCGTCTCCACACTGAGAGGTGCTGTACGCAATTAAATCACCGGATACATCAGCGTAAATTCAATGTGACACCGTTTCTGCTGTCGTGGCGTTATTTTGCACATGGATGGGTTCCCACATACAAGACGTCTTCGTTACTGCAGTTAGAGAAACCTTTTAGTACAAATGCACAGGAATTTCAGTGTTTAGGAAAACATAAATTCAACAAATACTTTTTTTTTTACCTTTTTTTTTTTATGTCAACAACACAGACAGTATATTTGGGGAGATGCATATTAATTATTTAGCGTATGATTGTGTTGTGGGACTTAATGCTTCACGGAGATGAACTTATTTCCCCATGAAATACATCACAGCATCTCCCCTCCCGGGCTATTTAAAGGATCTGTACTACAGAACTAACATTATTATATTCTAAATAACCTCTAGTGGCTCTTTCCAGCTCGATAATTTGGATTTCTTTTTCTTCGTAGAATGGAATTTCATTTATGATGCTTACTGCTTAGAAAAAAATCTTAAAAACAGTAATTAACATCCAACATCTCCTTCCAGAATGCAATACAATGGCGGTGAATCGATAATCCACATAATTAGCGGTCTACTTTCGTTTGGGAGTTATTTCCTGATGAAGAAAGGATCCCCGTGAAACGGTGAGCCTCAATTGTAATCGGGTGGAATCGGCAATCTAAGAGAAAGAAGCATCTCAGCTGACATAGCCTTGCTAACATTATCGTTGTTATAGAATTGACTAAATGTGAGGGAAATATAACAAGATTCTTCGTTATTGTATAGAATCCATTAGCCCATAACCTTGTTATGAAAGTAGGATACTGTCTTAAAAATAGCTGATGTTTGTGTCCTTTGTAGATAGCTTTTAAGATTTTTGATCAAAAGGAAACTTTCTGAGAAACCCATTCCCCATCCATTGTAACTTTTACTGCCTGGTTATATCTACTGGATGTGAGAATATTTTATGTTCAGTATAATACCTGTACGCAGGGTCTGGAATGTTTTCATAAGGATAGAGAATATTCTGATGCATAACAAATCAATTCCTTCTTTATCAAAAGCAAAATGTGATCAGAAACGCATAACACTTATGCAGTCATGTGTCACACTATTTGGCAGCCTGTGTTGCTGTGTGTGTTGAAGTGTTGGTGATTCATAAGAGTATGAAACGTAAAAACACCATATAGAGTATTTATTAGTTTAAAAATAGTGAACAAGTGCATATTTCCCTGAATGTCGATCCGTCCCTTTTAAATAAAGCTGGTAGCGGGATAAGAAGATATTGTCATTTCAATAATCTACAGGGCCCCTAGAGCCCTCAAATACATTTTTGTATTCACACAATAATCTGTGAGCACAATACAATGTCTTTCAAAGAAGAGAGATAGTATTTTGTGACATGACAGCAACGTGCCTGGAAAAGGTTAACGGTGTGATCGCTCCTTTTAAATCGCTTTTCAGTGGTATGAGACCAAATACTAATTCACTTTGAATCCTTTTTAACTCTGTACAGGAACACATATTATTATGGGAAACATACCTCCATAGTTTGCTCACATATGCAGTGCTATCTTGACAGCAGAGATTTTTTGTGATCATCATTATGGTACACAGTGATTGCCTATCTGTGTGTGAAGCCACTATTTGCCGATAGTCCTAAGCTTGGATACTGAATTGATGGTTAGCTGTTGTTTCAGGGCAATGCCCGCATGCATTCTGCCACCCAGAGATCTACACATGTGGCAGTGAATGATGGCAATTAGTTATTTTTTTTGCCCCTCTCTTTTTCCATTTCTTCCACATCCACAACGGAGAAATGTTGCACCTGCAGTTTCTCCATGCGAGGCAAACTGATGCTTCTGCAGTGTTGTGGAACAGAGTTGGTGCTTGCAACCAATCAAACGCAAACATAAATTATTAAATAGTACCTCCAGCAAAGCCTGGACTTTTTGTCCGTCCACACAGAAGACGGTTCCAGCTTTCCCTCCAATCCAAGCGTTTGCTCTTGTCATTGTTTAGCATTTGCAGTGTGTTCCCCTGGGGATTGCAGGCACAACATTGTAGCTCTGTGCGTGACAGCATTTCTCCCATCTCAACACCATTGTGACCCCAAGAAGTGTTCAGCCCCCCGAATTTCCCAATGGATCACCAAGGCAGTGTAGCATATGCATGCATGCGTCATGGGAAATGGTGGGATTGATGTGTGCGTGCCGAGGCTTCAATGCCTGTTATACATTGTGTATCCTCTGCATACGTGAAAAAGGGAGCCCCACTTCTTTGCATTTCCAGCAGCATTACACATATGTGACAGTACAATTAATTCACTATCAAAGTTCAAATTAATGGAAAAGTGTGTTCTATAGCAACAAATGACTGAAGTAGGCCAAGAAAATTTATTCATCCAGCACATATCTTTGGGTATATTACCTTTTGTAAAATATATTTGTACTACATGTGTTAGCAATGGCATTGTTTCTTAGGTTGCAAATAAGCTCCTGCACACTTATTTGCAAAGAAATGTGCCGGATGAAGGTCTAGTACCAGAACGTTTCAAATAAATAGATATTTTTTGCAAGTTAGACAGTGTGCGGGAAGCATATTTGCAACTTTTGAGCTACTGGTCCCTCTGCTACACACCTGTCTCATGAAATAGATTTGCAAAGTTTTTTTTTCTGTTCATTGCTTCTTAGGTAAAATTGAAAAAAAGAGGAGATTTAAATAAAGGCCAGGAGCAGCCTTTCCTATCCTATAATGAGCATGAGATCCATAGACAATGGGAACGTTGTGTCTCTAATCCAGCAAAAGAGCCACAATCCCACCAAGCAATGGGGTAGTTAAATACCTGCCCAAGTTGGCAGTTTGTGTTAGCTGTTTTACCACACATATCAAACTGGCCGACTAGCTGTTGCCTTGTCTATAAATACAAGTCAAAGATATTAGAGATAACCTTTTGTATTTACTTTGTATCACCGCTAAAGGGATGGAGCAGAGGACACAGAGGGTATGTCAAATATACAAACCGACTCATGCATTAACCACTCTGCGTCATACCTCCTGTGCAAGCCTGTCATTGTAATCCAAAGATATAGTTCATCAATGCTAGTTTTCGACATGTTTTGCAACAATGTGCCGTTTCAAGCCTCTACTGAGCAGATCTGTCGACTAACAAAGTATTTAAAGTACTGCACAAAAGTAGCCCGGGGGCATTGTGACCACATGCAGTCTTAATTAAGCCAAAGTCAAATGTAAACACTTCATAATACTCATTTAAGTATACTCGTATTTGACATTATTACAGCAGTTATTGTCTTCGTCTCAAAGTACAACTCTGCTTTACTTCTTTGCTTACGAATATTAACATTAAACCAGTTCTCACCTCACACTTAAAAACTAATGTCTGGTTGTACAATCAGTCCTCGTGGGAGGAAAAAAAAAAAAAACGATCTAACTACTCAGTGCATATTATAAAAAGGCAATTAAAAGGTGACAATGTTTCCATAAGCGCTTGTAATAATGCACGTATACTGTGGGTCATTCAGGTGTCAACTAAATTTAGCAGTACGGAATTAGGCAGACAGTAATTAGCCAATAAGACGGATGTTAATGAACTTGCAGTCAACACTAATGGAGCAGCAGTTTTTTTTAGCCTGAAATGAGCCATTGGGTAAAACATATTAAGGTCATTCTGTATGCAAATGTTTTATCTGTAGAGAGAGGCAAAAATTATATTCTGATATCAATGTAGTATCTTGCATCAACAGCAGAGCATCAACTTCCATGTCCATACTAGGTGTGAGACCAAATATACAAATTATGTGTGATTATTATTATGTATTATGTGTGCCTTTATACTTGACATGCGTCACGTAAACTGATCGCATATTGTATGCCGTATTATGCAGCTAGTTTAACTCATTTTAAAGCCCATACAACTTCTCATAATCATCAAACCAAATACATTTTTTAAAAAGTAGCATAAACTGAGCATGGACTGAGACCATAGTGGATCCCAAGTTTTTTGAGGAGTCCCTAAACATGATGGCAACCCCCCCCCCCCTGCCTCTGAGGTGAGCAGCAGCAACTGTCGGAGTTTATAATTGTTGTATTACTTTTTTTTGTTCCATCTTGCTGACTCTGCTTACCTTGTGACCATAGCAACCAGAGAAACCATGCCACAAGAGACGATGCAGGAGCTAATTAATTGGTTTACTGGTACATGAGTATCAGTAAATTATGCACTCTTTCACTAGCAGTAAACAAAAAAAATAATGAATGATCAAGAAGCAACAAGTTATCTCCTCTAGGCCTATAAACAATGTTTATAATGTTGGTTTCTAAACTTCCAGTATCAATCGTGTCATGTTGCCACCAATTGTTTTTCTATTTTAAGCTACAGAGCTGGATAGCAGCGACCTATAGCATATAGCGCAGGTCATTGGTCGAATCTGATGTTGCAGGTAGCAGATGACAAGAGAGTCAAAATATAGAACACTAGCTTTGCTGGGCTGAAGACACAGCGGTTGCAGCTTACCGTCTGAAATCACTTAAAGACTTGGAACGTGCATTTCTAAAATTGGCTAATGTGCAATGCTAAGTGGAAGAAACTGTTCTGTCCTCTACAAGGTCTAAATGCATTTTCATTCTGGTAACCAACAGCTCTTTGAAACAACACACAGATGACTGGCATTCTCAATAGCTCCAGTCCTATTCACAATGTAAAAAAATATATATAAAGCTTTTGCTTCTCTTAGCTTTACTTAGATTTTAAGTCCTGCTTTTTCTTTATTGGCTGTTTATATGTTGACAGCTAGCAAATGTTCTTGTTGGATCTCCAACTCAATTTTAACACCCTTCTCCACTGTGATTTCCTGATGAAATTGGTCTTTTGACTGAATTTTTTGAAAAAATAATAATAGCCTCAGTTCAGTTGATTTAGGCAATGCATTAGTTTACTGTCCCATGGTGTGAAAACAACCTGTGTTCCAGACACCTGGCCTGGTTCATCCCTGTGTCAGTGGCTGTGTCCCCCCTCAGCCCCCTCTCATTAGCTTGACCTCTTACCCTGCAGTTTTAATAATCCACAATATTACTACCCCTAGTGACCCATGCATATTTATAAGGCCCTCATTATGCCATCACTCAAAGTAATCATTATCCTGGGGCCCATTATAGCAGATTTTTTGGCACTATCCACCGTGGGACTGTTTTCCAATAGACACTGCACAAGCGAGTGTGCTTGGCAGACTTTTACACCATAGGGGATCCCAGGGATCACAGGTGGCATTAAAGAGTGACATAGAATAAACCCAGCATATATTGCTCTACCTAAACAAGCAACATATTATATTAAAATCATCTGGCCCAAAAAGGGCAAAGCGGACAAAATGATGTAGCCTGCTGGAGTGACTCAAAAACAGAAAGGAGATGCTGGACAATGTCATCCCTCCCCACCTTCAAGGACTCTCCGCGAGAGTCTTGCGCATACTTTCCAGCTCAATAACTACACTAACAACACTTTCTCCCTGTGCTGTTTTTATGTTTGTTTTATTTGCTTTTAGTTGCATATTGATTGCGCCTGTTCCTGCTGCTGTCTGTAAGTCAAAGATACGAGGTCTATTGTTGTTCCCCAGATCTATCCTGGTGCTCATATTGTTTGTATTGGTGTCAGCGTGCGTGGTCTGATTATGCCCCTCGTTTGAGTGTGTTCTGCTGTGCGACTGTAGGCCTGATGCTGGTTCGGCCTGTTCTTGTCCTTTGCTGTGTTGTTGCACTTTGTTTGTCTTCGTTTGTTCTCTGGCTCTGGCTCTCGATGTGCTACTTTATCTTTTACTTTGTGACCCCCCCAGTAGCCCTTTGTTTCACCAAAGGAGGCAGTCGCTGATTGTTGCTGACTTGAAGCGACCTCTGTTTGATTAACGGACAACAATTATTGGATTCAGATTTGTACCTCAAACCCTGACGACTCCAGCTACTTCCAGCAGAATATGTAACTTTTCCAATAGGTGATAGATCAGTTGCTCGATCAGTCAGATGTCACTTGTCAAATTACGGTGACTGATATCCTCTTTGCAAATGCAGTAAATAATCTTTGCCCTATAGGAAAAATATTTTTTCAACCAATATTTCAGTTAGATATAGAACGAACGGGGACCACTGTTGTGTTTTGGTTTGATTCCCTTTCAGTGTTAGAGTTGTAGAATTTGTTGAATTTGGAAAGTGTTCCAATGACAATAAAAGATGATTAAGCCACCCCACGGAAACACTCGCGGGCATTAGAGTGATTCAATTCAAACCTGAAAATATTGAGTGATTGATGCCTGTATTCTTTTCCTATGTTTCTAATCTACTTAAAGTTACAGTTGGTAACTTTATTAAAAAAATAATGAATTCACGAGTAGTGATCGACACGGCGCTGACGAGACTCCTCGGCTCTGATGGCTTGTTTTCATCTGGAATCTTGCAAATGCCGTTAGGATCACTGGGGCACAAATCACAAATTATCAGTGGCAAAGCTACTGCCAGTATATAGAGACAGTTTCAGGAAATATGACAAAAAAAGTTACCCTCTGCAGTTTGACACTAAACCGGATGTTGCACACATTGCTACAGTAGGCTCTGTACATAGTGAGAGTCCTTTTGTTTCGTTTAAGGCTGATCCTTCTTACCTTATTTTAGTCCTGCACTTTTCTGTCTGACCTGACAAACTGTGGAATGAAAAAAAACACCATGCCACAATTATTTAACAGCCAATAATGGATATTATAATATAAGTGTGACATTTAGTTAACTATTGTCGGCAGAGAAGCTTTAACCAATTATTTGAGGAATACATGAATTGCTCCAACTGTGCTAGCAAATGTGTGGATTGAGCTAATACAATATCCCTGTGGCATTTCATATCCAAAATGATTACATGTACATACAACTAGGTGAACTTTTTGCCCAAAGAGGATTGACGATAGAACAGGATTATGTATGTTAAAATGTAAGGAGTAGTTGATTTTACTTTGCAAAGACCCCCTCTCGTAACAGCTCGACAGATACTTGTCCTAAAAAAAATAAAAATAAAGAAAAACAACTGCCTCACAGTTGCCAGCAGAAATGCTCTGCAAAGATGGCTGATATCCCAAAACAAGTACCGTTTCGGGTGGGGATTCAATTTTTCATTAATTTACTCAGAAATATGAAGGTTTTGTCAGGAAAGCTCTTGAGGGTATTACCTGCTTCACAATAGAGTGGCTGATTAAATGAAAAGTGGCAGTGTCGTACACAATGGTACATTATGCATTCAGTGACACAGCAGCGGTATAATGGCTATTTTGGACATATAACCTTCAGTCTGTAGAACCAAGGTTGTACTGCTCATATAATAGATTGAAGTGGGACAAAGCCTGGACAGTAGGTCTGATTTTTAATTCACCCTGATGAATGGTGGTCTGACATCGCAAATAGTTTGGCATGGTTAAGGTTTTGTATTTAGTTTTTGCTTGTATTTTTTGGGCTTTGCAATATACTGAAACATCAAACAGGTCCCATGTGAATTATGGTACAGATATTATATTTTACATTTACAAAAATATCCTTAGGTATTGTTGTCAAGGTTTTTGTAGGTTCTGTGAATCCATGCATGTATGTCTTTGAACCTACTGTGCTGTGGGTAAAGCTTTAGTTTTTGGTGCATAACCACAATGTCAGAACTCCTATTGTACTTTAGATTCCGATGAACATAAATCCAGAGAAAATACAAAAAGGAACTGTTTGTATCTGTTACAAAGCAGACTGTTCCTCAGAGAGAGGGGAAGATAGTAAGGTGTAATACAGCCAGAGAAGTCATTTTTACCCTGTCAGACAGATATCATTGTCCAACTATTTGTTTGGCGGTGTGATGCTCATAACTCTGGGCTTCCTGCAGTGGGAACTTCCTCCAACCTCTTCAATGTTGCTGCTCAGAACATTGCAATATGTGACCTGCCATGCCCTCCCATGAATATTTTAAATGAAAAGCCATAAATGTTGAAAAGATTATGAAAAAGTTAAGACCCCATCCCACTGTTAGTGGCTCAAAAGTTTAACTGTGTGCATGAAGAACAACCTATGCATTATTTAAAATGTGCAGTTTGTTGCCACTTTGTCTTATTAATTATGTGCGTTGTGACAAAAATAAGTAGTCTGTACTAAAAAATAAGACTCTAGCCTTGAGCATTCACATATAATGCTTAAAATGTTTGATGAAAATAAATGCATCCAATCCGGATCTGTGACATCTGATATGCGCATACATACCGTATATGCTTCATTTAATGACTCGCAGTAGAGTGTAAACGGGGACAATGGGTGACACATGGGGCCACAAGTTTTACAAATCAGATCCCATTGCAGGTACTATAAGTATCCCATCTTTGTGAATTCCCAATGTAAGCATTTTCTTTTTTTCTGTAAAAATAAAAATACTTTTAGCAAGTTTTGTTACATGTAGATTCATAATGGGCCTCTGTTTCTTAATGGATTCATATGTCATCACAGGGTCGTCCCGAGCTCTAATTTAATTCACATGCTTTAACTATAGAATTGACTTGGCCAAGATGATGACGTCACTATGGCAACTCCCTGATCCTTTTTAATTTCCAGCTGTCTGTATGCCATCTGCTTGTGACAGGTAAGTAGTGGTAGTTCCGTAATGATGATTGTAGGCACTATGGCAACATTTAATTTTCATGTCATGAGTTCTCAAGGGGGAACTCGCCGTATTTCAATAAGGAGACTTGCTCTCACACGCACAATTTTACTTCCTTTGCATTACGGTAGCTTGCTAAATTTATAGACTGTAAATATGATATGATAAGATGTATCTGGGACACGTTAACATCTACGTTTGTTGCCATGGTTATTAGATATTCTTTTTTTGGCTTTGTTCTTGAACTGTTCATTATTTATCAACCTTACCACTTCCTGTTACCTTTTCCCTGTTAAATAATTCATTTATTAGTTCTTTCTTATATAAATTCTCTTATTTTCGGTTTTGCCTTGCCATGCCTTTGTGCCACAGTTTGATTCAGGCTTAATGACTTGACCATATATACTGTCTTCATGTAAAGATGTTTGTTTAACCAATCATACATATCCACAGCGGTGAAAAAATGATACGCAGTGGATGTGAACTTGCATGTTGACACATTCTTATTCCTACCATCCACATTCCTCATCTAAGGACTCTTCTTTTCTTTTTCACTGCGTTATAATGTATTCTTTGAAATAGCTATACCTTGCTCCTGTATGTCTTTGGTAAATATGAACACTAATGAAACCAACAGACCAGGTACAAGTGTCCTCTGTCTTCCCGGTGACTCATTGCCTTCACAGAACTCACTGTCAATGTTTGGGCCAATAAGGGTTATTTTCTTTTTTAGGTAGAAAGTACCTGTGGATTATCCAAAGTAACAGGGAAATTCATTCTTAGAATTGATGCTGCTGTTGAATTTTTAAATGTATCTTCTCAGATGAGGTGAGCAACTAAAAAAAATCCAATTTGTTCACCTCCAATGTACTTGGGTGGAGGAAGAAACCTAAGAGATTGATATCTCAAAAACCTTCCGACCTGGTCAAATAAATCCAAAACAAGGCATGACACCTCGAGAGGAGAATGAGAAACTATGCTTTTGTGTACTTTGGGTGAAGCCGCCCTGTTACGTAATTACATTCTACACCGCGGTTTGAAGTCCAGATTCTCCCAGTTATTTAGAGCCTACGTCCTTGACAAGATGCTGAAATCAGACTCGGTCGTTGGCTGCAGTAGAATACAAATATCAAACAGAACGCAGCAGGAAGTCTAAGAGACCTGGATTAGATATTTTTACTGGACTAGCAGCATTATTCAGAGAGCTTTTTGAAGAGGGCTGGTTAATGTCGCGCCAGTGTTCATTCTGCTGCACCAGAGCCAGAGGATGTTTGCCTCTGGGGACTGTGTGTGTGTGTGTGTGTGGTCGGTTGGTGGGGGTGTGCGCGTGGAGGGGGGGGGGGCGGTGGGTGGTTGTGTGTGTGTGTGTGTGTGTGTGTGTGTGTGTGTGTTCGTGTGTGTGTGTGTGTGTGTGTGTGTGCGTGCTGTACTGAGCCGCAACCTGGAGCCATTCCAGATTATCCCTCTCTGAGCTTCAATACCCCCGTGTGTGCGGCACACATACAAACACACACCCACAGACACACAGTGGCACCCAACACGAATGGATCCAAATTAATGGTTGAATGGTTTTGACTGATCCTCTTCCGGGTTCATAAGCTCACTCGTGGTCTGTTATGAAATGTGTTGAGTAAAATGAAACTTGTGGATCACCTTATCATTCCTTCAAGCCATATAATGCATGAAGAGAGCATTTCCCCAGTAACACTTAAATCAGGTGAATCCCCCTGGATATCTGAATGTTACGTTATTCCATATCACTGACTACAGTCAAACAGACCTGTCAAAATGGGGATAAAGTCAGCTTATTCTTAAAGGCACCCTTCCCTTTAATGCTTACAGTGATAACTGAAGGTTACTCGCTCAATAGAGCTGCCATGATAATTGACATTTAGTGATGAAATGCCTCACACAATGAATGCTAAAAGGGGAACTAATTACTGCCTATCCAAGTGTCAATAGCGTCTTCTGCTCTCTTCTAAATGTCAGTTTTACATTGAAATGCTCGAGGCACGGCTGCCAAGCAGTAATGGCTGGTCATTGACAGCACTAGCTTTGGAACACACTCTCAGATAGGATATAACGGACATTATGACAGCTCTCATCTCAATGCTGCTGCTTTAAAGCTTCAATAATTGAAATGTTCACATTTTGAAACCTTCGAATGACCACCCACTATTGGATGGAATCATTAAGTCTCATAGACTGTATATAATAGGTGGACGTAGCCACGCCCTAAAGTATACTCTGCTTTATCATTTATTTTACTCTAAATGTGACCATAATTTACTAAATGAACATGAACATGCATTGAAGAAGACTTCAAACTAACAATTGAGACCATACATGTGTAAATCAAGTGAGAAGTACGGCTCTCATAGACTTCTATACAATTGAAATTATATTTGCAACCAGTAGAGTTCCCCCTGCTGGATATTCAGGAGAATGAAAGTTTAAGGCACTTCTGCATTGGCTTAACTTTTCAGACCCGGAGGCTGCCACTTGATATGACTTGGTCATGATATCCCTCTCTCAGTGTGTTGCTTTGACCCAGCATGCATGTTATGTGTCTCGCGTAGTCTATTTAGTATATTTATGTCCTGCGGGTGCTGCCACTATTTCCAACCAATATCCAAAGGTGTGCATTACATGACTAAAACAACTATAATAAAACCACTTGTCAGTACCAGGGGAAGTTATCAACCACTTGTGGATAGTATAATTTAAGTCAGCACCATCAGATTAACATTAGTTGTTTTGTGTAAAACATTGCCTTACTCATGATTATTTACCAGCATATTGTCACAACAATTACCCAATTGTTTTTTTTTCTGCACCATTCATTCACTGTGCTAACCTAATGATAACGCTACTAACACCACACATCCCTTACTTGCTTTTCAAAATAAATGTATATTAATGTAGGCCTAATGTTAAGGTACAGGCATTTACTGGTAAAACATTTTTTTTAAGTGAAAATGCTTGTGACATGAGTGAACCCTTGACTGTACTCAAAACTGGACTTGGACAAGAATGAACTCTTCACTGAAGAAGATAAAACTGGCAGGCTCTGTGTTGTTGCACAGTTTAGTTTGGGCTTGTGAGCAAAAAGACGCAAAAAAGACGGATCCACATTGGTTAGATGTTGGGCAGAATAGATTAGTCTTGAGACATTATCAAGTTTGTGAGGTAATGTAATGAAGAAGAGCAATACCTCCTCCTCGTGTACTTGTCCTGTGGACATACAGAGGGCAGCATGTCTGCAACAGGCCTCTGATCACAGCTGCACACAGCAGCTCAATGCTGTGTGTAACATGTTCAGTATCTGTTCACAACAGTGGAGACTAGTAATCTTCAAGTAAAAGACGATGGCTGCATCACACTGTCTTAGATTAATAACATTGTTATGGACTGCTACTAGTTGGTATTAACTATTTAGCAAAACCCTGTGAAATAATTTTTTAATTAATCATCTTTAAAAAAAAAAAAAAAAACAAGCCTTAGGAGAGACAATGTCCCCTATCAATTATCTATTTATATCCGTCGTTCTTATCAATTCGAAAAAGCTAAAGCTGATTACCTGTGCATCCACGTGAAAACTTGCCATAATTTATCCTGAACCTACATGTCTGAATGTCACCATTGTTGCCCTGTTGGGTTTGTCTCCAATTTGACCCTTACACAAGGCTGTAACAGTTAAGGTCCTGGTACTCATTACCAGTTGCAACGTAGGGTCACAACCACTCTGGTCCTGGTGATGGAAGGTCAGGGCTAATCACAGTAACATAGCAAGCATGTCAGCTGAGAGAGAAGTGTTGAATGTCAGGGCTTATTATGCTAGCAATGACATTGGCGGCAGGTTAGCAATTGCATCCTTACTTGGTCTCTCAGAGGGAGCGTGGCTTTACTTTAGCGGGTCTTAGTTCACTGTGCCAGGGATTTGGTCCAATTCAGACCAAATGGAAAGTGATGGAAACTCAACATAGATACATGTAACATGCCGCGGAGACAGTGAGGTTCTAAGTTGATTTTTCACCATTTTCCCATTGCTTGTTATTCCTCTGGCTTCTGTCAAACAGTATGAGCAATGTTTGGAACCTTGGTGCCCAAACATTTTACTTGGGAAAGAGGTTAGATCATACAACCCCACACTGGAAAACTTCACTTAAAGTACCTTTTTAAAACTTTTTTTTGTTCTGCGTGTATTAAATAATTATTTTAACCTTTTAAAGTTTCAATGTGTACGATATGCCTGAATTTAAACTTAACACATTAAATACATAGATAACAGTGTTGACATTATGTCAAAGACATCTATTTGTTGTATTGCAGAGATATCTACTGAAATTAGCAGTCTGACTGACTAGTTCCACTCCTTCCAGTCTTGTACCACTTGTTCCTCTAGATGCGATAATGAGTCACTGTAGCTCCAGTCTGCCCTCAGCACAGCAGTCTTTCTCAAAGAGTGGTCCGTGGACCACTGGTGGTCCGTGAGTGACCCCGAGTGGTCCGTGAGTATATTGGTAAAATGTCACATTTTAAATTAATATATTATAAGTTTAAAAGTGTCTCTCAAACTGTTTAAAAATGACTAGTATAGAGTGTAGCATAGCTACGTGGGTTTGTTTTACGATCTTACGTCATAAATGATCTGCGCGGCCAATTTGAGCATCAACTGACAAGATGGATCGATGACTCAAGACCGGGTCAGGTAAAAGAAAATTAAAAGAAAAATCTGACGCGACAGTCAAGGTGCATCGTCCTGATGCAGGTGAAAAAAAACGTAATTTTCATGGGAAAAAAATGTATTTAAAAAAAATAATAAATTTTCCTGAAAAAAGCTTGGATGTAAAAAGAAAATGTAATTTTCTTAAAAAATGCTTGAATGTCAAAATACTAAATTTTCACGGAAAAAGCTTTAAGTAAAAAAAATACTGCTTGGATGTCAAAAAAACTTAAATTTCATGAAAAACGCTTGGATGTGAAAAAAACCTTAATTTTAAATAAATTGCTCTGTTCGCTCGGACATAAACTCAGGAATAAATGTAGTCTACGTTTCATATGATGTGTAAAATCTATCAGCATTTACCGTTTAGATCGCATATGAATGAAATGCTTGTAGAATCCGTAGTTGTATTTGTATTGTTGATTTAATGTGTGAACGAGCGATGTAGAGAAGGTCACATGAAGCTCAATATCAGCCTGTAATTTGTAATTTACTGTTGGCCTATTGCTTGTTTTTTTCTTTTTGAAAACAGTAGCAGTCCACTAAAGAGGGCGTGTAACACTCAGAGATTGTTCTGCACTGCAAAGTGAGAAACTTCCATGTTCCCAAAAGCTAAAGAATCTCAGAACATGTGGAGATCTAAGAGGTGTTGAAAGGTTTAAGCAGTAAGGAGTCATAATCTCCAACGTCTTTTCGATTGGCTGGTTTATACCTCCCATCAAATTGCTTTCCCATGTTGTATTGACTTGCATGCAGGCGACATGGCTTGCGGGTAAATAAAGGACAAGGCTGAGAAACCGGGCATATGTGCAAACAGACTGCTAATTTCTACATTCATGAAGCCTCCCACAGGGTATTTGCCTGCTGCTACAAAGAGAAGAAAATGACAGTGCCACCTGATGGAGACCAATCCTTCATGTCCCAATCAATTAGTAATGGCTCTGCCATTATGAGCCGTATAGAAAGTGACTGATGGAAGTGTTCTGTGGAGGTTCCACCACGTTACATGTCAATAGTAATGGAGTGGGTTTTTAAATGCATTTTGATGTAATGATGAACTAGGGCCGGTGCGCAAACAAAGTATTAAAGCGTAATTTCGCTCAAAAGTGCTTGACTGGACATGTGTAAAGTTAAAAACCTCCCAATGCTCCATAGAAAAAAAAAACCTTTCAACTTCTCAATACTGTCATATCCATCTTACAATTTCAGAGCCGTTATAGTGAAACTACTACGTTTTGCGCTGTGGACCAATGTAGCTATTTCACATTTAGATGTGGGACTGGGTTGGGCATGCTGGCAGACAAATGGTTATGGGTGTATGCTACGTAATCATATCATGTCTGCCTCTAAAATATACATTAAAAAAAAAAAAAAACCTCAACTGATTCCAGATACTACATCCTCTCCCTGTCCGCTCGGCCTTAATTTGCGTGTTCGCGTGGAGGATTTAGCATATTAAGTGCCATGCCATGCCCCATCCTCGATAAAGTGGGGATTGAAAATCGAATATTAGACCCTGAGGCAGTGTGCCTGCATAGATACCGACTTATCCTACTCCAATACCTCTGACGTAAACACACTGAAAATTGTGTAAACATCATAAATATGTAAAGTTCTATCTTGCTTGGTCATGCGCAAACTATCTTTTTATGTAACATCTATTGTTTGTCAATGCTTTGTGGATATTTTGGATGTACAGAAGATATGCACATACTATAACTCTGAGCATTGCGTTGCGTTTATAAATATCCATAGCGACAGATGTCTCTTGTTTATGGTTGGGTGTCGTAAAGGCATCCTGCGGTTTACTTGCCTATTAAAAACCCTCTCCCTTAATGTAAAGTACCTCCGACAGATACAGTACGGAGTGAGCGAGACTTGTGAAATACAAGTTGGGAGGACATCATTTGAGAAGTGGTTTTGGGAGTCAAAGTTCACAGACCACACAGTCTGTAGGTCTCGGACCAACTGGGATACATTTCCCTGCTGCACACGTTATTACAAATGCATCTCTTTCCCCAGCCTGTTAAAAGCGCGGCATGTCAAGTTAGTGCAACTGATTACCACCACTGTCAACAAAACACAGTGAGTACTTGCTAAGAATCTGTTGGGCCCAGGTTATGATGACACTGTTCCCAATACAAGCCAGGACCCAGTGTGCCTGTTACTTCTCTGTTTTGATAGGTAAAAGACTAAGATCCAACCAACACAATTGGTGTATCTGTTATTTATTTAATGTCATGTCCGGCTGTTCTGAAGTCTTACATTAATACTACAAAAACCTCACAAATGTACGATATTTATGGCGGTGGACCACAACATGTGTTGAATTGAACTATTGTGATATTTAGCCACATTTTGTTCTCATTCTTCTCAAATAAAGGATCCCAGAGGATATGTGACTGTTTGTACAGAATACAGATCCAATCAGTCATATAATACCGTCTACAGTGACCTTGGGGAAACTCATTGTGTGCAAGACTTGAAATAATTCATACAGACCCGTATTACCGTGATATTTAAGTATGACATTCTCGAAACGTGGAAAAACAAAAAGCTTGGAAGTGACATGTTGTACCACTGAGTCCGAAAAGCAGCACACGTACTGTGTATACATATGTAACCATACACTACAGCGTTCAAGAAAAATAAACTCAAGATGAACACATGTACTATGTACAGTTCGTTTTTTACATCCATGGTAACAACCAAAATTCAACGCAGGTCGTAACATGACCTTGGTTTTATGTCACACAGCAACATGGCAGGAGATCTTAGAATCAGCACGCTTCATGTATTTATTTGTAACACAAAATAACATTCCATACACTATTAGTTGGATTAAAACAAATATTTGGAGAATTCTTCCTCTTTTACTTTTGGGTATTTTTAAAGTTATAACTATAGTACTACTTAGATGGTGGGGTTGTATAGTTTCAATCTATACTATACAAATTCAAATACTGTCTAGATCAGTCCTGTACTCCATGTAATTCCATGTAATTCCCATGTGTTATGTCAGATTTATTTCCGAGCTGACAAAACGTTGAAATAATAAAACGGCAACAGTTAAAATGTGAATGACACTCTTTATTTCTCACATCCAGGTTCCATTCACACCGCAAAACAACAGCATGGCTGTTACTACTAACTCTGTGAATGAATCACATTATATTAACTAATTAACCTACATTATGGAGCAGGCTGCTCCTCCCAAAACACATGTTAGCCAACACTTCCTTTTCATTCCTATTTAGAGCCAATAAACACAGCCGTTTAAAAAACATAGAATAACCTTTTATTAAGACGTGTTCCCTTAGATACCGAATAGAGTTAAACGCGGTAGAATCTTGTTTTGAAATGAATATCCCTTTTAATTTTGCAATAGCGTGATATAATACCGCCTCCTCACAAAACAAAATAAATAGCATGATATACATTTTAGGTCTTATCACCCACCCCGACCTGAGGCCAAATACTTGTACTTAGAAGCGTTTTTTCTTAGACTTGTTCACTGATGAAAAATGTCATTAGTGCATGGAAGATCCTTTTAAAAGACCCACCTTATTGGATATTAGATTATTTTTTTTGAGTAGATTTATGTATTATTTCGTCACCATGTGGTGATTAAGCTCCTCTCTGGTCTAAATGAACATATCAGTTTAGGAGGAGCTGACATCTGGTTGAGAATGAGTTTGATAATGCTTTTAAATTTGGGCATTGCATACACATTTCAGCATCTGTGCTGTTTGCTAATTGCCTTCATCATCACAAATCAAACACTAATTTAAAGCTAAGACAGCTGTAAAATTAGTGTTATGTGGCATCATTGTTATAAAGAATAAAAATTATAAGCAGAATGTTTGACGTGTTAGATAAATTATTTCACAAGTATGGGAAGTCAGATCGGCAGTTGCAAACATTGGACCAGACAAACATTAAGACCATTCAAGTTTTTCACTTTTTAGTATGTTTGTCTATGAAGTTCAAAGGGATAACAGTAAAGTTAAAAAAAATAATAATAATAAATAAATATATATATATATATATATATATATATATCTCCTGTTGAGCTTTGAATCACTGTATCTAACATAAATAAAATTCCAAGGAAAGATAAGTAGTTCAACTCTCCCACATGACCCAAAATATGCACTACTATTCCTGTTTAAATCAGTTTACTAAATGTGCTAATACCTGCTATTGCACCAGTCCAGAGCAGACCTACTTGTAGGTGGGGGTCACTTTTAATGAGCCAGATGCTACTTGCAGGCTTCCCGTTTAAAAGGCATTTACAGCCATGGTCAAAGCTAAATCACACTTTGATGAAATCGTAAAATTTGTCCATAAGCTTTATTTTGCTGTTTGTCCCCACCTCAGCCATTATATGAGCCAGATGGTTGTATAACAGCAAAAATAAGACCTTTACAGTGGCCGTACTGAATGGAAATCCACCAAAGCCCTCATTGTTCATCAAGGCTCTATTAAGCTTGTGTAATGATGCAGAGAAAGTACCAAGGAAACATACCAAAAGAGCATTATCATTCTTCACCGCCTCCCCTAGAAAGCCAAACAATGCTTTTAAACCTCTGTGACTTCTCTCCGCCTCCTTAAGGGTAATGAGCCTGCCACTGGAATTAAAGGCCAATGAATTAACCCTTGGCCTTGCTTTTAATCAAGCGTCAGATCAGCAGCAGATTGCTCATCACTACCTCTCCAGTTTCTACAGGCTTAATTATATAGAACTTTGTTCATCTAATGAACTCTGTCCCACCACAAATTAAAGAGTAAAGAAATACCACTACAAAGATAGTACAGTTGTCACTGTATCACACAATGCCTACTTCAATAGGAACCCCCCTTTGTTAATGAATGTATCTGTAGTGTCAGGGGCATACATTATACATGACCTGTACTGCACCCCGATAGTCATCCACTAAAAATAAAACACAAGGTGAAGCATGTTAAGGTAAAGCTGGTTTAGAACGGACTGTACCTGACGTCTCTGCCCCCCTTAGTTACTGTTGCTACACCAGTCAAGTATTCCAAGACTCCTTTTCTATGTACCGAGCTGATAGAACAGAGGACTCCTGGAGACGAAAGGAGGAGGCTTGTATCAGTGGGAATAATAAAATACTATGCAACCTGATATCTGGAGTTATTGTCAATCAAATGCAGAGAATTTACATTGGTCATCATCACAGCAGTCTACATCCCACCACAGGCAAGTACTAAGGCCGTCCCCCGTCAGATCTTTGCAGAGACTTGAACTGCTCACAGATTGTCCAAGAATATGCACTACATGATCGCAGTCTGGAGCACGTTACGGGACACAGCCAGCGACATGACCGATGACATCAATGGATTCACTGGGTCTGTGGCGTATTTCATTTGTAAAACAACAGAAGCAACTGTACCCAAGCGGTTAATTCATTCCACAACCAGAAACCATGGATTAACAGAATCATTTGGGATACCATGAACACTTTTGAATGCACAAATTGTAGAAGCTGGTAGGACTAAATTTCACAGGAATTGTACCTTGTATGATTACATGTGACAAATTAAAATTGATTGATTCAATTGTGGTTACTGAGGGTTGCCATGGACACACGGCGAGCCACAGTGGAAAGTTGACATAGTTAAAGCATTATAAAGTGTGAATGTAATGGCAAAGAGCCACCATCCCGACTGCCGTAGGGAAACTACTGTACATAAAGGCTGTGAGATGAAGGTGTTTTTAAATGTGTATTTTTTTTTTTTTTTATGCAATACTTGGCTCATAAGAAAGCAAATAAATATAGCAATGTGTTGAGTTTAAATGCAATTTCAACAGAACAATCAATGTTTTTAATGTTTGCAGTCAGGGTTGGCATTGGAAGGCTGATTGTACAGTAGCGAAAGCAATGTTTATGACTTGATTTATCTTATCTATTTAGTTCTTACAGCTGATTATTTGAAAGATCATTATGCTGAACAATGCAACTGTCATGTTGAGGTGGGTCTTTTGTTTGCGACACTAATAAATTGTTACTGGCATTTGCTTTCTTTTTTTTCCGACCAACTGGAGGTAAAAAAAAAAAAAAAAAAAAAAAAAAAGAGAATCTGAATGAAAGAACACATTCTATGCTTAACATTTGCATAACAATCCCTGGCCTTTCTCTGACATTTAATATAGCCCATGAATTATAATCAGCCCCAATAATGAGATGTGAAATACCAAGTGTGTCAGCAAAAGGTTTGCCTCAAATGAATCGCTAGCCCCCCATCTTGAAACGTAAACTTGAACTTAAAGCTTTTATATACGGCATTCAGACCATTAATATAGCAGCAAACAAGTATTTGCTAAGTCACACTCCCTCTCTGAGTGTTGTATTCCGAGCTTTACTGTTCTTTGTTTTGATAGTGGGGCTACGCATGTGGCCACGCATGCATGTTAGTGTGTTTGAGCCCATGTGAGTCCCTGTGTGTGTGTCCCACCGGCTAGCTAATCGCTGCCACCCTCTATTGCACTTATACGGCGGTATCCACTCATAACACCGTCCCGACCCACAGTGGTGATTCCCCCTCTGGTTGACACTGTTAGCTCTGTCAGCACTATTGACGTTATTAGTGCTGTTAGCACTGTTAGCTGCTGGATGCCTGTCATGTATTGCCCCTTTTAAAGGCACAGTGCATCATTTGCGATGTCTTTTCCACACTAAATAAGTCTCCCCTGGGAACTGGCCGGTGACTCAAGAAATCTTTCTACAAAGAAAGTAAATATTTAAATACCAATGCAGCTCTTCAGACGGGTGTCAACTCAATGCCTTAAAACATTAATTTAAAAGTACTGAGCCGAGTGTCCAAGGTTGTGTGACAACTCCCATGCATAATACTGGAAGGAACTAAAGGGCCGTACATGATGGACACTGTATTCTTCCTTCCATGTAGTAAAGTACACATCTTTGTTATTTCCAGCTGATTGTTCAGTTATTTTGGGGGGGAAGAAAAGGCTTATTGAGCACATAACAGTTCCTTTTGTTGGAAAAACTGAACTGCCCTCACTAGAAAAACAACAAAAACAACATCATAATTAGAGCGCAATTAGCACCCCATCTACTAACAACAGTAATTGGTTTTATTCAGTAATATTTCAGAAATGCACATCTCCTCTGCCTTAGTGGGAAAAAGACACATGCGTGTTGGCATCATCAAGTAGCCTACGTCATGAAATACTGCAGAGAAAAGGCCCTTTGAAAGTGATGCACATGTTTAAATGCTTTTGCATCAGCAATCTTTGAAAATATACTGTGCTGCTATAAGGGGAGGAGAGTAAGAAATGGCCGCCTCTCCTTCCCGCAGTGGCTCAGAGTTTGATGGTTGCTGTCCGTTCCAATCCTGTGCTGCAGGAGTGAAATCCCCAACCATGAAAAGCTCATACATTTGGGTATATGGAGGTCCTATCACCTCAACCACTAAAAATGTCCATAACCCCGTCAGTTTTTTGTGGTCTGCCTATGTCAGAAAACATGGGATTCAACAAGCCATTCAGATCTCTCATTTGAAAATACCCTGAAATGATGTGTTGCACGAAGAAAGCGTTACTTTATACACACAGCATATTGAACCTTTATATTAGACGACAAACCAAAGATCAGCACTCCTGGGAACAGTAGATCCTGACAACACAGAAAAACCTACAGCATTATCATTTCTGCTCTTCCTCAAATTTTCTGTTTGTGTTCTTGCCGCAGGCTCAGCAATCCATCTCTGCCGGCTTGTTCCACATGCAAACTTAATCAAATCACAAAACAAAAGAGGTAAAGCTCTCCAAGAGCTTGTGTGTAATTGCATTAAATTTCATTGCAAAGGATGATACTTTCATTCACCATTGTGTTAATATTGTGTAGCGTGTGCATTTAGTTCTTTACATAAATAGTTCAGTAAAGTAGTTTCATGGTATACCAGTAGAAATTTTAATTACATTCAATAATTATTTAACCAATAATCAATAAGAAAAGTATACCTGCTTATATGGATTACAGAAATAACAAATGTGATTTGCCACATGTCTTACTTAGAACGGTCTTCATAAATTTGTCAAACTATTCTTTAAGAGTCAGTTTAAATCCAAATCACAAAAAGTTGGTTTTATCTTCTTACTGTTTTTATAGATTTTTTAACTTTTTTAATGATATGGATGAAATGACTAAACTGAAACTTTTCATATCAGCATTTGAGAAAATCCAACATATCAATCATCTTGTAGCAAATCATCCAACGGCCACAATGAGACACTAATCTTTTACTGTCCATCGTTTATCCACTAGATAAAACAAAGATCATATAATTACATTATTTTTACTTTTAGATGACGCTTTTGTCCAAAGCGACTTACAATAAGTGCAAACGATTATGAGAATACAACTCCAAACAGCAAGAATCTTGCAAGTACATTAGCTTCAAATAGGTGAAATCATTTTAAGTCCATTATAATAGATAATAACCCAAGCCAATGTAAGTGCAACATACATAAATAAGATTTATTTATATATTTATTGTATTGGCCAAGGTGCTGTCAAAACAGATGGGTTTTCAGTCTGGGACGGAAGGCATGAAGACTTTTTGCTGACCTTATACCAATGGGGAGTTCGTTCCACCATTTTGGAGGCAGGATAGCAAACAGGCTGGTTTTATTTGAGGGGTATCTGGGTCCCACTCGCAGTGAGAGAATAGCGAGCCAATTGACCGATGCAGAGCAAAGTGAGCGAGCTGGGGTGTGTGGCTTGACCATGGCCTGTATGTAGGAAGGGCCTGTTCAATTCACCGCACGGTAGGCCAGTACCAGTGTCATGAAGCAGATTTGGGCAGACACTGGTAACCAGTAAAGGGAGCAGTGTACAGTAGTGTGGTAGAACTTGGTTAAAGACCAGTCGAGCTGCTGCATTCTGGATGAGCTGTAGAGGTCGGATGGCACATGTAGGTAGTCCAGGAGGGAGCTGCAGTAGTCAAGGCATGAGATGACAAGAGCCTGGACCAGAACCTGTGTCGCCTTCTAGGTCAGTAGGGGACGTATCCTCCTGATATTGTAAAGAGTGTGTCCACAGAAGCAGGCTGTAGCAGCAATGATGCCATTGAAAGACTGTTGGTTGTCCAGTGTCATACCCAGATTACTAGTGGTCCGAGTCGGGAAAACAACTGAGGTGCTGATGTTGATAGTTAGGTCTTGGATGGGAGAGCCCTTCCCCAAAAGGAAAAACAGTTAGGTCTTGTCGAGGTTGAGTTTCAAGTGGTGTGCGGTCATCCCCTGAGAGATGTCAGCAAGACAAGCAGAGATTTGTGCCTCCACCTGGGTTTCGCACCTGGGAAAAGACAGAATCAGTTGAGTGTCATCTGTGTAGCTGTGGTAGGAGAAGCCACGAGAGTGAATGACAGAGCCAAGTGAATTGGTGTACAGAAAAAAGAGAAGGGGACCCAGGACGGAGCCATGAGGAACCCCAGTGGTGACTTGACAGGGGTCCTACAGAGATCCTCTTAAAGTTACCCTGTAGGTGCGGTCCTTTAGGTAGGTAGAACCTGAGACTCCCAGTTCTTGGAGGGTGTAAAGGAGGTTTTGGTGGTTCACTGTGTCAAACGCAGCAGAAAGGTCCAGAAGGATGACAACGGAGGAGAAGGAGGCTGCTCGAGCTGTGTGAAATTCCTCATTGACAGTGAGGAGGCCAGTCTCAGTTGTGTGGCCGGTCTTGAAAACAGATCGGTGCGGATCAAGAACGTTGTTCTGGTGTCAAGAATGTCATACTTAATTTATAGTGTATTAATAAAAATCCTTATAATCAAGTAACATTTCTCAAAGTACAAAAGCATATCTGTCCATAGCCATGACATTATGCACTGTATGCATATCACTGTGGAGGGGAACCAACCTGTGACCTTCCAGCCAGAGAACAGTCCCTGTCATCTTCAGAAATATGAGGCCATACTATGTCAAGGCCTGACAACAATTTGGCTCATACTCAGACTGTCAGGAAAGCACTGCAGACACTCCTGCTTTATACTTTTAATCACAATATCTTCTTCTATTAACATAGTCTTAAAGCTGGAGTGCTGAACTTT
Source organism: Bovichtus variegatus (assembly GCA_943593645.1). NCBI lineage: Eukaryota > Metazoa > Chordata > Actinopteri > Perciformes > Bovichtidae > Bovichtus > Bovichtus variegatus. The sequence goes on along the minus strand of CALSCE010009442.1, from coordinate 4,678,574 downwards.
TGTCTCCGCCCTCTGGCGGTGAGAATAATACCATATGGGAGAAACCATAGCGACGGAGCAGCAGCGTAGGGTATGGCAGAAGATTCTGGAGTGAATGCGCCAGATAAAAAAGAAACTTGGCATTCAGAGGAAGGATTAAAGTAAAAAAGAACACTTAAAGAGAGCGCTCCTGGGGTGGGGTAGATGCGGTGAGCTCACCTTCAGGCATAAGTGTGCCAGCACGTGAAAGTCGAGAAAGCTTTCTCTGGCGGCAATAGGAATTGTGTAAACTTGTTGGGTGAGGGCTTGAATGTCACAGACGTTCAGTTATGTGTAAAAGTCCTGTACATTTTCTATATTAATTTATAACTGGCACTACGGATGTTCCATCTAGTTCATACTGTGCTGTTGTTTAGGTGTTATGTATGTTTACATATGTGTGAATGTATTAAAAACCAGGACTGAAAGAAAATGTAAACACACTGACAATTATCTGGGAGAAAAACTGCTCAAGGGGTTTTACTGTACATTTAAATATTTGCACTGTCGAGGCTCACCATGTCACCTCCATGTCATCAATGCTTTTGCTTCCTTATTTTGGACAACTGGAAATTAACGCATGTGACATGCAAAAGCACATGTGTGTCCTATTATTGTATTGTTATTAATTTATTTAAGATATTTAAAAGCACAGTGAATTATACCATGCACATTTTGGGACATGAGATGGACTGTGGCACTGAGTTGCTCTCAGTAGGTAGCTTCATAATCAGCCGGAGGAACAGATTGCTCACTTAAATTTTTGTCTTGTCATCATTTCCGGCTGCTGAAAGAATTGGCTGATCTTAGCACTGTTGGCAACCAGAGTCCAGCCAATTTGTCAAACTTTCTAACAGAAGATGAGGTAAACACTGTGTACAGACATATTAAAACACCCTTACTAATATGGAGATAAATATCTATGTCTCAATAGTTTTAAGGCTTAAAATCCTAATTTAACCTGCCACCTTCCCTTGATCCATATTTTCACATGGGAAATAGTGAAGCATATTATTGTGGACTTGAAGTTGATCTGAATTGATTTATACCAAACTTGTAGAAAAATCACAGCAGTACCTTTTACGACTACTTTAAAGCATATATTACCCGTTCATTTTCTCTAATCATAATGTATTTTCTGTTGGTGAGGATAACTCAGAGACTTTTTGCTGCAGGCTTAAGAGATAGGGGGATAAATAAATGTACCCATTTGCTAAATAGCACTATGACACTTTATTTCTGCAAGTACAATATCAAACCCATTGGTAATAAGCCTCTGTGTAACTTAAATTACACAATTATTACTCATAAGCGATCACATTTAGTGCATTTTTGGCAGATAATATGTTTTCATAGTGGTAGCTCTTACTGCATATGACTGTTCCGCAGGCTTGTGAAATCTAGTTCATGCCTAAACAGCAGCAACCATTTTTGTTCTGCACGGCAAATATTGGTATGGTGTTTAATCAGAAATGGAAATCAGCAACATTGTTGCTGTGTAGTGTTTAAGGGCATGTGTAAAACTTGTGAATTGTGAAACAGAGCAGAGCAGGCATGTACTGTGTGCTCATGACCATGACAGATGAGTCCTTGTAAAGGTGCACTCTCCTGCATTTTTCCCCTAACCCACTGATATACAGTATATGTGGCTACCTGCATGGTCACATGTAAGTCGCTTTGGACAAAAGCATCAGCTCAATGAAATGTAAAGTAATGTAATACTTCGGCTATTTATACGTGCATATGAAGGTTGCTATCATCCTTTGGAGTTCCACTGGATTCAGTCGTGGCTTTACAAATAGGCCTGTGACAGCTTTAAATACCTGAATAGATAGCGATGACACAATCAATCAGGTGTTTATGTAAAATTAATGTTACAAATCAATTTCGCCCTATCGCATAATAATTAACAATGAACCACTGATGAACACTTATGTCACCTTTTTGATTCATAGTTTAATTGAGTTCATTTGAACGTGACACCCAATACCTATGACTTGGTCTACAGTGGTTCATAGTCAGAAACATGAATCATAACAGAAGTTGTAATACAGGATATTAAAACAGCCCCGAACTCACTGCTCCACCTACAAACTGCTACTAAAGTGGACGCAAAGAGATGAGGCTATGATTGTGCTCTTCTATATGATTATGTTCTAATATTAACATGTGTGATCAAAACGTGCCTTTAAGTTATGTCATGTTACGTGACACATTGAAAACACATTAGACATGGCAAATTATCCACGGACTACAGTTCTTGTTCCTGCTTACTTTGGCCACGAGACAGTGTAGACAGAAGGAGACCATGACACAACAGGGCCACCATCAAGAAGGAGTCACTAGCGCTAAACAACAAGGTCATGATCCCTCACTGGCTTCCCACCCATTCACGCTGTCTATTGAGTTCTGTGAGGCCAAGCCAGAAGCGCCACTGCCAGGGATTTAACTGCGGTGGTGGGCGAGTGCTGTTTCTCAGTGTGATTCCTTTAGAGATGTACAGTAACAATACCATAACTCAGGCTGAATAGGCCCAAATGTGTATCTAAAACGACTCAGCATATCAATGACATATCAGATAGTTTGTATTTAGTCTGCAGATTTGTATGTGCCTGTTACGATACTGTGCCATGGTGTTGTGCATAAAGTGTGTACAATATCCAGTGGAAAAGAAAAAGACTGTGACAGCTAAGACAGCAGCTTATCAAAAAACTCAAATTGATTCACGCCTTCAAACGCTGTCAGACTTGAGGTGACGTTTGAATAATCTAGAAAATACAAGTTAATTAGACTAAGCCTTGGTCAACATTTCATAAAAGCAAGCAGCAAATGTATTGTTGCCATAGTAACTGAAACACTGAATGTATTGTGTAACACCTATTGCTTGCGCCCATACATATGCATTTACTGTACAGTATATAGGAGTGGGATATCCTCACAGACTGCGCTAGAATGAGGCAAAAAATGGTGATGCAGGTTTAACTGCATGGCTGTTAGCCCTTGGGATGCCAACCATGTGTGCAGTGCTGAAAAGAAGCCAATTAAGAAATGGACATTGAAACTGGGAATACAAGAAAAGCTCAGCACTACAGCTCCAGAGAGTAACACAAGAGTTACACATCATTCCTTTAGTACAATTAATTACTAAAAGTAGAAAAGTACAGCAAAGCCCCACAATAGCTCATTAAAACCGTACAGTATGTCCGTTTACATCTCACTGCTTGTGCTCTAATACATTTGTATTGTCAGGAATGAAGTCAAATTTCTGATGTCTATGCAGTTTTTATCCACATGTGTAAAAAAAAGAGGTTGTGTAGCACTTTATAGATTACCATTCCCGAGAAATACAGTATGCTGAGTCACTTATGTCCTGTCCATCAGATTAACTGTAACATGCTTTTATGTGCCCTTTGTTTTTTATACAGGCAAGGACATGTGGACTTGAATTTGAATGCTAACTGACTAGACTGTCACATTTGCAGGCAGCTCTATTGTCAACCCTGAGATGAACAAAGATACCTGTCGTATCGCCATGTTCTTGTTTCCCTGCTAACCGCAATAGGAGGTGAAGCCTTGTCCAATTGTGGTTTTGTTACACTTTGCTGTTGATGCATGCAATTTAGAACAGTTGGGCGCAAGATACCTGCCCTGACGGTAAACTGCCATTATTGTTATATTTTGGTATATTTTATTGGTCTAAAAGAACAGGGGGGGAGGGTCATGAAAACAATAAAGCTTTTAAATAGGGTTCTTAAAAATAGCTGAGAGAACACAATGGTAGAGGCACTGAGCGCCCAAGGCAACACTCAAACAAATATGTATTTAAGGACTACTGTAACTATATATATATATATATATATATATATATATACTGTATATCTATATTTATGTATATATATATATCTACAGTATATATACATATATATGAACAAAAGTGACAACCACACTTAAAAAAAAAACATGCTATGCAATAACAGGATCGTCTTCTTTGAAAAATCTCTGGTTTTTGAGAGCTATTTAATGACAATATATCTCCTTTTGGTGGATGCTTTCACCCAAAACACCTACACAATGCTAAGAGTATCAAGGGTTGTTGGCCCCAGCGGGAATCAACCAACCGTAGCAGCCAAATCAAGATGAACAACAATCTGCTGTGCAAAAGTATGTTAAAACCCAACAGCTCTGTAGCGCTTCAGCTGCAATGGTGATCTCTACAAGCAAGAATGATTGCGCCCATTCTTACTTTGTGTGAGACCTTCTAGTATATTTCCTTTTGCACGCATGTACACACACACCGAGCCAAACTCAAGAGAACAAACAGTCTCCCGCAGGAAATAGCATGTGACCCTCCACCTTATTTCTTGCAATCGATGACTAACAGTGTTTCCTTAGCACTTAGCCTCTCTGACAAGTGAACCAGTTTTTCTCCCACACAGCCAAAGCCCATTTCCACAGGGAGGGGGAGACAGGTCTCCATCAGACATGCCTGGGGGTCTGGGTTAATACTCTGTTGTCATAGTTTGTTAGTTTTAGGATTTACAGTTGGTGGTTGTCTAATTTATTTATTTAGCATTGTTTTTGTCTCCATATCTCCTGTAGAGGTGGGAAACTGAAATCAAAAGACCGCTGATGAATTAAAGTGGCCATTCCACTGATTTAACGCACAAAGATCAGTTTACTCTAAGGCTACACCACTGTTGTATTTGCCAGTATAGATGCATGTCAAAGCAACTAAAAAGAGGCAATGGCTTCACATTTCCTTGCCGGATTGGCCCATTTGGTTCAGTACCTTGACTACTTCTTCTGGCCAGTGTGTTACGGGTGTAAAATGGAAGTGATGCTGTGCAAAAAGGCTGCTGTTTGTTATTTGTAAGACTTACTATAGAATATACCAAAAATAAAGTTGGTTGGATTTGGCTTTAGTCAGTTGATGCCCCACCACGAGCTGGCAGAAAAGCTTTAATTCATCTAGGCGTAGAAGTATCAGGAACTGGAGGCACAGAAGACCATTCTTTCAAAATGTTCCCTTATTGTTTAATGTTCTAATGACGCCACTCCAAAAGGCCCAATATTTGTTGGTTAGGGTTGTGATCGGATTATTACGAAGGCCATGGCATATGATTCATATTGTTTCCATGCTCATCGAACCCCTCAGTGACTCCTTGTGCCCTTTATGGACACAACTACTTTAGCTATTTGCTCATTTATTCAGTGCTTTTTTTTTCTTTATTGTAATTTGTCACACTTGTAACGCACAAGTAGAGCATACATTTTATTGTAATCTTATCCATCATTATTTTGAAGTTGAAAATGTGTGCATTTGATTTTTTAAACAGATTTCTGATTTCTATATCATTTGCATCAAATTAACCAGTATCGCCATTAGTTACAAATCAGAAGTATCAACTTAGCTGTGTGAAAGTGCTTTCCTGTGTGTCTGACCGATTATATTCCAGTGATACATTACTTCTAAATGATCTGTCCCACTGTGCCTTCCCCTGGCCACATCCCACCACTCAAATCTGCAGATGAGTGTGGGAGGAAGTGAAGTGCTCTCTGCCTGTCTGCCTATAGGGCCATCCACAGGATGCTGGTGCCAGAGAGCCTCGGATAAGGAGATTCAAGTGTGCATATCGAAAGGCCAATGGAGACAGATGGAGGAAAGGGACGTTTAGACAAGCCCCTCTCGTATCGCCTTTGAAAACATGTGAGGTATTTTTCTGCCTGTCATTGCCTGTGGTATAAATTACTGCTCACCCAAAAGAGATGCCATGCACAGTGTAAGAGAGATAAATGGTTTGCATGCTCCTGGCATGGAACACTGCCTCCCCATGCACGTCACTGATATTAGCTGAATATTGCTAGCGATGTCTCCCCCTCAAACCTCGGTCAAAAAAATCTATCAACAAGACAAATGTCTGCCCAGCATTTGTGTTACATTCCTCATGGACTTTCAAATAATCTAAAACCCCGAAGAACTGAGAAATCCTAAATCAAGCCATAATTCATGGGGAATTGAGTCTAAATGGCTTTCTGGCGCAAATGAGGCTTTTCAAGTGATGTGGCTTGGCGCTGCCTCTTGCCATGGGGACAAGGCTGATTAGCATTATGGTGATGGATCAGAGGAGGGCCACAGTCATCATTTAAAAGACCTTTGATACTGGCACCATAGATCCACAATGTTCGAGATATATCACTGCCTATCATAATGTTTTGACAGCACTTGACCTTGCATTTTGTTTCTCAGAGAAAATAACTCCATAAAACAACAAGCTCTACTCTTTTTTTCGCCCATACAGTCAATGTGGAAGTGTAACCACAAAAGCAGTGCAGTGCCAGTTTGCTAATCTCCTGTACGGCAGGGATTAGTCATGATGGCGTGTTGTTTGTGGTAATGCCACGTGCATTTATTTGCATTCAGACGAGGAATAACTTTCCTCCAAACCTCTCAGTACCTGTTTAGTCAAGGAGCCTTTTTACAACTCTAATGCATGGGCAATTTATCAGTTGTATGGTCTTTATGATGCAAAGAGGAAATCACTGTAATTAATCTCGTTTAGAAGCATCTCCTCGTACTAGAGGTTAATGTGGTTGCGTTTAATTGATGTTTGCCTGATGAAAAACTAGGTGGGGATAACACCAGGTTTAAAAGACCATTTTACGGACACAGTGTTGTGGCTTTGTATTTGTTAAAGAGTGAGATGCATGTATTTACCATCACAATATCCAAAACTCTCCCAGGGAGACTCCTCTCTAAAGCCTACATGTGATGGTTCAGTCACAAGCTGAACAGTTGCAAGAAAACTTCTTTCGTCATTTTAGTTTAACTGATTTCAAACTTTCAAGTTCCATCGTGTTAAGGGAGTTGCGAGGTCAATGGGGGCCCAAATGCAAATGAAACCTTCTCGATACTATTTAGCTTCAACTGGCAGGGAACTGTAGATGATGATGAGGATGATGTTCCAGAACAGTTACTAAAATGGACCTTGTGGTGCCATTTTTCTTTTTTTAACAGCTGTTTCCAAGGTCAAAAAAAGATCTTTGGCCCCTCAGCGTTTCAGTCAACATGGATGAGAAGTGTGCTCGAAACCATGAAAAGTTTGATCATCTACAGTTCTATGGCAATTGAGCAAACTGAACCTGATGTTGAGGACTGTGTGATACTGCTGAAAGCTCTAGTGTGCAGCGTGTGAATGTGATCATCCGTCTTTATGTGTTGGTCCAGACTCGTGACACATCCAGGGTCTGCCTCCCACCCAAGGTGCACTGCGATAGGCTCGAGCCCCCTGTGACCCTGAACACACAACACAACAAGCGGTTTAACAAATGGATGGATGGATGTCTGGATGCCTCTGACATGAACATGTTCCTGTTCTTACAAAATGTAAAATCAATAAAGTCGGCCTTTGTGTTCAGTCACAACTGGAGAAATCATTCATACGTAAACTGTAACAGATCGAATCTCAATTGTGTGTATTGCACTTGTGTATTCACATGCTACCTATCATTGTAAGTTCCTAACCTTTAATATCTTTCTTTACCTAATAATGGACCATAACGGTTTGTGTATGATGTCACTTTTTTTTATTTTATTTTTTACACTACACATAACAGATTATGTCCATTTTACACCATTATCTACAAGATTCCCCTTGGGGACTTTGCTCATTTACCCACTAAGAAAAGGAAGGAATGAATCATTTATTCCTTAGGAGCCAGTGGGCCCTCTTCTTTGGTATCAGCAGTACCACAACCACCACTGACTAGCCACAACGAGCAAGGTCATTAGTGGAAAGGAAGAAAGAGCCTTTGGTCCACAGGGGGCGTCTATGTGGGTATTGGACATGATCCCGCAATGAAACATACAGGTGATGACAGAGAGAGAGAGAGGGGGGGGGGTAAAATATACAGAGCGACACAAAGAGTCCGAAACAGAGGTGGGAGGAGGAGATGAAGCATGAGAGGTGGATAGAAGCGACAGACGGTGGTGGGGGGGGAGGATGTGGATGGTCTGGGAGTGAGTGATAGAGACGGAAAGGATGAGAGCGAGGAAAGAAGAGAAGGCCTGTTATCTAGGGAGAGTGGCAGTTAGGGGGCTTCCTTTTCTGCAACGCTGCCATCTAGTACAAATGACCTAACGCCCTGCCAGAAGGGGAGGGACGTGTGCAAAAGCCATGGGAACAAAGGCATCCACCTAGAGAATGACTGACTAGTGAAGTAAACAGCAGGGTGACCACAGCTGCTGACAGAAAACATAAAATGGGCTGAATGATGCATGCGTGGTCTAAATAAAAAATAAAACAAACAAAGTTGTTAAATATTCGGGTGTGATAACAATGGTCTCATTATGCTCTCCGCATTTCAGCCAGATATGAGCACAGTTAAATGAAAATGTGCTTTGTTTTATGCAAATGTATGTATATTTATTGTTGAAAATCAATGGATAACACAAAACAGTGACATATTGTCCACAAACCCTCCCAGGTACTGCTTTTAATTCACATTTACCAGAAATGTTGTAGTCAATACCAATGCCAGTGAAATGACAAGATTCTCAAAGCCCAATTTTTTATATATCTGCTTTACGTATGTATTACAAGCTGCTTAGAGCTAGTGTTAGGGAGATGAACAGGTCTTAATTCCCTCTCTTGAATGTCTAACATCTCCTTCAAACAACTGTATTTATTCAAATTTTCTCGCCAAAAATGTGATCTTACGTGATTACATTTGAACACATCATCATAACGTTATAATTTACCTTTGCCCATCATTTTTACTGAATAGATTTGTCACATCATATTGTTTCGCATTAGCACCTCTCTCTAGTCCCTTCCTGTTAGCGGTTAGCTCCGTGAGGTACTGTTCTGCGGTGTTCCTCCGTTCATGGATGTCAAGTTGGTGCATCTATCCTACCAGTATCTTTCCTGGTCACGGACTTTACACCTGTGAACCGATGGGAGTGCTGAAAATAAATGTCTTTCCTTCTGACAGACACCAATCAACACTGTCCAGTGCAGGGGTCCTCAACCGGGGCGGTAGCGTTCAGAGAACGTTGGGCGGCGCTGGAAGCAATATTTTTGAAAGGGGGGCGTTTATGTGTTTTTGGGGGGTGTTTGTTTTATAGCAGTCTTTCTCAAAGAGTGGTCTGCGGACCACTGGTGGTCCGTGAGTATATTGGTAAAATGCCACATTTTAAATTAATATATTATAAGTTTAAAAGTGTTTCTCAAACTGTTTAAAAATGACTAGTATAGAGTGTAGCATAGATGTAGCATAGCTACGTAGCTACGTGGGTTCATTGACAAAATAATACATTTTCATGAAAAAAGCTTGGATGTGAAAAAAAACCTTAATTTTCATGAAAAAAGCTTTGATGTGGAAAAAAAACTTGATTTTCATGAAAAAAGCTTTAATGTAAAAAAATAATAATTTTCTTGAAAAAAGCTTGAATGTCAAAAAAAACTTAATTTTCTTGAAAAAAGCTTTGATGTGAAAAAATACAAAAAGAAATCCCGAAAAAAGCTTGGAAGTAGAAAAAAACATTAATTTTCATGGGAAAAAGCTTGGATGTGAAAAAATACAAAAAAATTCATGAAAAAAGCTTGGAAGTAGAAAAAAACTTTAATTTTCAAAGTAAGTTCGCTCGGACATAAACTCAATAATAAATGTAGTCTACGTTTCATATGATGTGTAAAATTTATCAGCATTTACCGTTTAGATCGCATATGAATGAAATGCTTGTAGAATCCGTAGTTGTATTTGTATTGTTGATTTAATGTGTGAACGAGCGATGTAGAGAAGGTCACATGAAGCTCAATATCAGCCTGTAATTTGTAATATACTGTTGGAGTGGTAAGCAGGCCTATTGTTTTTGGATATTTGGGGAGTTAGGTTGTCCGTGAGTGTTTTTTTATTGGTTAAGTGGTCCTTGGTCTGAAAAAGTTTGAGAACCCCTGTTTTATAGGCTATGCTATGTTGTTAAATCTGAGATTTGAAAAAAAGAGCGAGGCAAAGTCCTTGTATGTGTCAATTTACTTGGCAATAAACCAAATTCTGAATTGATTCTGACCAGTGGTCAGGCAACTTTGTGTGTTTTTAGACTTTTATTTTTATTTTGCTGAGCGATAAAGTGCTGCTTGCTCAGACTTGTTCCTTTGTTCGCTGCTCGTTTTCCGTTGGAACACTTAAGAGTGCAAATTGTTTCACATTTCTGACTAGGTGCTGTGTTTAACACCAATTAAAGTTTGAATCTCAAACTTCTTACCGTTGCATTTGTTTAACACTCCTGATTAAAATTTCTATTTACATGGTTTTTTTTGCTCCCTGGGTACACGGCGTATTCGGGCAATTGAAGGTAAAATCAACAAACAATTCTTTTTTTCTTTATTTATTATTATTTGGAAATGTTATTATGTCATTTCAATCCCAGATAATTAGATTTTTTTTATAATAACATAATATAGAAGTCTAATAATAAGAAATATTCTAAGAATTTAATTACAAAATTGATATAATCAATATGTAATATAAATAAAAAATACTAAGAATAATAATCGTAATAATAATACAAACTGAATAATAATCAACATTAAAATTCAGGGGAGACAATTAGCCTACATTTTATTTGATGGGGGGCGGTATGGGACCTGGATAATGGATAGGGGGGCGCTGGCCCAAAAAAGTTTGAGAACCACTGGTCTAGTGCTAGTTATAGTATTTTACTTGCATGGTTGATGACCTGGAAGAGTTTTGCTTTGCCTTTGATGGAGGCAAAGTTGTAGCAGAATGTAATATTCAATCATAAAGACACTTGTAGACTGCTGACAATGTCTTTCCTAACGCCAGTGTGCAACTCAGCTTGGGCCATGTGGACTGCATGTGCAGCACATTTAAATCTGTTCCATATGGACTCTAAAGTTTGGGCTGTGTACACCAATAATGAACTGGAGCTTTAAATCTCTCAACTAACAGGACCTGCTGGAGCTTCTTGTCCACTGTATCAGCATGTTAGGAGAAAGACAGAGGGCAGCCTTTCTCTATTCCCAGGTAATTAAAGCCTTTGACCTCTTCCATCACCTGGCCCTTTGAGGCTCGGGGGTTTGAAGAGGGTGGGAGAATTCTAGGTTCACCTCTCCCCGCAACAGAGATCACTGGTCTTTGAGGAGTTGAGTTCAAACTCTCTTTGATGTCAGGGTGGCCACATACTAGTGGTATGTCCATTTAAAACCCAATTGTCAGGCTGATTTCAATCCAAAAATACTAATGCTGAGGTATTGAATAGTGCAAGGGGTAACGTGATGCGGTGAGAATATAAAGTATAGGAAGGAAGTCCAGTTTGGATAATACATCCTCAAGTTTGAAAGCAAATCAGATACGAAATAAGTAAAGTATATAAACGTTAGACTAGAAAATATGGCACCCATAGTACTGCAAGTGTCTACAAAATGATAGAGAAACGTTGCTGCTATGTCCTTTGACAATATATGGAATATTGAGTTCTGTCCTTGTTTTGCTGTGCTTCATGTCAGTTGTTTATCTTTTTATGAGAAGTCGAACAACAACCCTGAGTGATTGACTGAAGTTTTAATGAATAATTAAACTGGAATCACAAACATGGGCTACAGGGACAGGGCAAAAGCAGAGGAAGAGTACACAACATATTTTGCCTAAAATACTGTTGGACAAATGGCCAAAGCACTTCAAACCAAACCTCCAAAGCATCAGATAAACAGCAGATCATAACAAAAACATGGTTGGCTGCTAAGTTTTGAGGAATTTCACTTTCAAAAGTACAATATTGACTTTTAATTTGCCAGTCTCTTTTAATCTACCCTGTAACTGACCTTTTATCACATTTTTCTAACATATTCTGTTTTATACATAGAGTTTAATTCCATTTGATTTGAACTGAACCACCCCCCAAGCAGTGCAAACCCAGGGCAATGGGTGGCAAGGCAATGCTCACCTGGTATAGCAAGGGAGCTATTGCAGAATATAGAGTGGATTTTAATTATGCTGCTGTTCTAGTTTTCACTCGAACAGAGGGCCATTAATTTAGAGAGACAATCATGCCCCGGCCCTGTAAGCCTCCCAAGAGATAAAGGCACATTGCTTTGACAATGTCAGTTTTTGCAATAAAAGACCTCAAGCAACATATTCGATGAGCAGCGACACATTGGGGCAATTCTGTCTGACAATGAGCCCATAACATAATCAATTCAATAACTATTTTCTGTGTAAATGAGCAAGGTTGCTATTATCGATGTAATTCCCGAGAAGGATGCAAAAAGCACAGTACTCTACTCCCAACTGTCATGGTCAAATTATTGGGCTGTCATATTTGACACTTTAAAAGTGTCATATATCAGCATTAATTGTGATGGTTTCTATTATACACACCTTTACTGAGCCCAATATTTAATTTTTTGTCTGCACTAAATTATTTGCCAAATACCACACAATGTGCAACGGAGTCTACAGATCTTTTTCTATTGGATTTATAGTAAAAGTTAACCTTACTGTAAGGCTGCTACTGCAGAAATAGACTAAAATTGTGAATATAGAGAGACTTGTGACAGAATATGGCATGAACAAAGTGTTGCTGCTCTTGCTGTGACCTTTTACTCGCACTCAATAAGTATTGGGACATCAGCTGACAAAGTTATTTAGAGTTTTCTTCTACCAGGATTAAGAAGTTAAGACCATGAGAGAGACGGCTGCTTACTAGAATCTAAGGTGGCATTTGACAAAGATAAGTGCTGGCAAAAACCTGTCTGGGGATGCAATCTGTGGCCTTTAGAAGTTAAATATTATATTTGATTCCCATCACTGACTTTTTTCTTTCAGCAAAGAAAAAAACTAAAAAGATCAGTATTGCCCCTTGAGTACTCTTTTAAGAGCAGTAGTGTTGCTCCAGGATTAGGGTTTAGGGCCCTTTCACATCTACCTTCAGATCTACCTTTCTGTCTTTCCAGTCCCCTGGACCACAGTCTGGACCAGACAGCCAAACATTGGTTCGATGAAAAGAGGTGGTCGTGATCCGGGTCGAATTGAACACTGTCTGGTTTGTTTCTGGTGTAAATGCTAAATTGGCCACATTTGTAAAGCGCTTTTTCTAGTGTCTTGCTCAAGGACAGTTGGACACTCTCTCTCTTGTGGAGCCGGTGATTGAATCTGGAACCTTTCGATAACATGTGACCCTTGGTGTGGACTTTCAGGTGTGAAAAGGCCCTTAGATGTACTCAGTACTGTATCTACTGAAGCATGTTGGCTTGCAACTGTGAGAACTCTTTGGTATATAGATTGAAAAATGTGACACGTTTAACAGAACCAGGCTCCCATTTCGGATGGACTACTTTGTGATTTAAAAGGTGTATTTCTACTGTTTGCCTTGTGATGGTTGGAACGGAGAATAAAATGGTCTGCAGTGATAACTTTTCAGAATTCTAAAATTCTGTCTCATGGTGTTATAAACCTCTGTGCCGTGTTTTTGTTTCCAATAGGCATTTCATCTCATGGATTTGTACTTAAATTGGATTTCTTAGATTGTATTTAATTGTCTCATGGTAACTCAACAACGCAGTCTCCTATGTATTTTTTAATACAGGGCTTTTTTTGTTTTTTTTTGTCTGAACGCAGAAGTAGTTCAAACCAAAAACATCTCCAATAACTCCAAAATCACACTGACTGTATTAAACGCCAGCATATAATCATTTATGAATGCATCTTATGATGCTTGAGTTAAGCATGACGCAACAGTCACAAAAGCTTTGCAGACATGTTCTCTAACATGTCCGATCATGTAACCATCTGTACCTTCACATACTGTTTTACATGCATAGAGTTTTCAACTTATTTTCCTATCTGCATATCTATAGAATCAACACACTAAAGATGCAGAGTAAATGAAAAATCATACTGCCCCGCAGACATGCTTTGCCCCGATCTTTACACTTTTGATGAAATTGCAGTACGTGTGGTAATGCCTACTTGCATTGCTAAATAAATAAAAAAATCACATCTATACTCTGATAGTTGAAAATGAACTTGTAATTAATTTACTTTATCTTTGGCAATCCTTTTGCTTGCATTTTAGATTAACACATAGCTGAGACTTGGCACACATGCCAAAGAAAAATAACCAGTAAGGAAAATGTGTTATTTTAGTTGTCTATAGATGAAATTAACATCAGCATGGAATGCAGACTTTGCTATCCGTAGGATATTTGGCCCAGTGGAAAATAACACAACTAAAGCAACTTGGTCAAAATGTATGAGGTCTATAAAAATAAATTAAGTATAACATTTTGACAAAATATGAAAACACTGTCTAGAGGTCCTTATTTAATGATACTGCAAGCAGTAAAAAGTCTAATTCAGATACATTAAAGATATCCAAACTATTTAAGGGGCCTTTTTTCACCACCATGCTGGAGGGAGAGAGTGCTCTGAATCAATTACACTCCTCCCTGCAGCCATCCCCGCGATGTCCTGCTGTGGGCTCTGGAATGCAATAACCCCCACAGCCATATGCTAATCCGACTCGCAGATGTCGCCTGTGAGACTATCAAAGAGCGTGGATGACCCAAAGGACCGAGGACGGTGCTGAGACTGCGCTGGGGGTGCCGGTTAAGAGGCAAGTTGTTGTCCTGAGCATGTCTTTGGGTAGCGGCGTGGAGAGAGAGGGACGGGGCAGTCACAGGGACAGTCTGGCTTGCAGTGTACTGCCAGATGGAGAGAATGCCCGTGGACATTCGCACTTAGTAGGAGACTAGTGCATATCCTGGTGCCAGAGAGCATCCAAAATAATCTGCTCTTTGCTCAGCATTCTTTTGACAGTAAAAAAATAGCTTTCAACATGGTTGGAGCCTTTTTTAGGGATGTCTGCACTTGGATTTACACAGTCTGTAATATCAGTGGTTGTACAAAAATCAGTAAGTATTCCTAATTCCTGTGTGATTTTATGATCAACACCAATTTCTCAGGTCAGTAAATTGCTGAGATTTCGATTTTTATTTAAATGCCACTTTCCACTCATTTCACTCGGGCATATTTTTTTCGGATTCGGCAGGAAACCCTTCCATCTATTTGTGACAAAGTTCCCTCTGCCTACTCACATTTGTATTTGCTCAGTGATGGAAGACAAAGCAGTGACCCAGCTAATACTGTCACAAGAAATTTCAATTATAAGGGCTATGAAGCCTTGTTCTCTTGCCAAGATATTAACATTCTTCCACCGTTTTGCATTGTGATGTACAGTACTACCTCTTCACAATTCTGGTGGGTCTCCAGTCTAATAAACTAAATCAAAATGTGACTTTACATTTTCTGTTGCAAGTTGTTGTAAGGTGAATAGAGAGATGACTACAGGTTGACTTTACTTGCAGATGATTTTTCTTGCTGACGGAAGTAGCCAATTGCGTTGTGCTCCTCAACTTCAAATTGGGTTTAAGGACTTCTGATCTCTTTTATGTATAAAAAGAACACAGATAAAAAAAACATGTAGTGTTCATAACTAAAGGAAAGCAGGTATGGATGCATGGCAATATAAATCTGGCCCCAACTGCAGAACCACAAATGTACTGTATGCAGGCTCAAGGCAAAAGTGGCAAAGAGCATGAATGAGCGACCTGTGCATGTTTTTAGCATTTGAGCACCGTTGAGCTTCAAAGTACATTACGACTCTCCAGACAGCCTGGAAGCAGAGCTGCAAACTTGACAGCAGAGGAACACTCAGGGTCGCAGGATACTCTGCGGCCTCAGTCATAAGCCGTGCCCCGCATGCTGTCAACATCTCAAGATGGAAAGGTCGTCGGTTCGAGACACACGAGCACGCCTCCTCCGACGCGCAACTACAAATATTCAGACAGGTTCTCAAAGTGGGAGACTTGCACTTACAGTAATAAAGGTTTTGTCACACACACTGAACTAATCCATCTGCCCAAATCACTTGTAATTATTCTATTACGTTTAATAATTTGCTTGCAACGCACGGATGTCGAGTCAGATGGCACACGCTGGTCTCTTTTGTCAGCGCGTCTTTCTGATTTAGGAGAGACCTTCATGTGTACAAAGTCCGTCCCCCTGGCAATCATTTAACTTTGGACACCCTATGATACACACATGTGCACGTGCGCTCACACAAATGCGACTGCAATATTACTGGCAATGTGTAACAGCAGGAAATGGGGAAATGGAATATTCGAAACCATCCCCAGGATGGTCCAGCAGTTTTCATTACATGTCTGCTACTGTGTGCAGTATCACACTAATAGAAAGTCTATTTTTATTTTTCCTGTCCTGAGTGAGAAGAACAATTGACTGAACACGTGGTTGTTAATATTATCTAGTTCGGTTGAGGGTTAGAGTCATAGTAGTATCTCGGTGTTTACTACAGGTCAAACATGGCTGGGTGGGGTTATAGCATGAGGGCACTGCAGACACATTTTACAAACACGACAGATATGAAAATAAACGGAGGCTCTGGGCGTCTCGATCCTACTCAATCATCATTCCATTGGTCATACTACCAAGAAACAAAGGCAGTGTCCTTCTATTTGAATTGAAGGGATAGTTCGGATGTTTTCATCTACAGTCAGTGACAGTAGTCAGGGCATTGAGGCTAAGCAATGTACTGCTGTGGACGGGGGCGTCAGCCAAACATATTTTACCCACCTGAAAATGTCTATATCAGTGTGTACGCTATATTTGGAATAGTTTCACCTTGCCGTGAGACAGCCCTTTCCTACGGGGAAGTTTTAAAACACACTAAAACTACTTTTGACTTATTTAGGTGGGCCTTTCTTTAAGGTGACTAAAATATGTTTTGCCAATGCCCCCCTGTCCACAGCAGCACATTGCTTAGCTTTCATGCCGTAATTCAGCTTCAAAGTTAAATGGATATTCACTGTATTATTCAGACAGTCCTGTTGTACCTGGTGCTTCTATGATTGGTGCCTCTGGTGGTATGTGGAACAGCCTTGGCAATGCCTTGAGACGAAAAAGAAAGGAAGAAATCAGATTGCAACCTATTAAACTCTATCTCCAGAGCAACTGAGGTGCTCAGGGGGGATTTTACATCTTGAGACATCGAGTTCTGCTCCACTGGCCCGCAAAGGCTGTCATGTTAACGCATATATTCCATGTCCAAGTTCATAACCCAAGTACAGATTCATTGTAAGCCACAATACAGTGTTTTGTTGTCTGCAATAAATCAAGGACGAGTACCTGAGAGTCTGCCATAAAGCCAAGAAAAATGTCGAACAACATCTTTGAGTCTAATTGGATGAAAAAGTGTCTTCTGCCTCGTGTGTTGTGCTTTGAGTCTCAGAAGTATTGAGTGCCTGGATGCCATTAATCAGAAACAAATGATCCTTACTGAAGCATGCAGCAGGCCAAACGAATGAGTAGCAAAAGACAAATGCTGCGATCTACACGGAGTACAGCACAGTTTGTTTTAGTGACATTTAAGAAACATCAACTCCTTTGAGTGAGGTCTAAAGGTCGGAATGTTACAAAAGGTTTCTGTGTTTGTCAGGGTGTCAAATGTACTACAGGAAACTTGTGTGACACCTACTCTGTGAGCTTGTCATAATTAATGGACACTTGTTAAACCCCGTCGGTGACATACATTTACAGTATACTGAAAATGCCTGAAAACCTGTACATCTATTATACTGATGTCTAAGTGCTTGAAGAACAGATGGAGAGAAAAAATAAGGAAACACTAAACGACAAACACATTTTCTTTTTACTGAAATTGTCTAACAGATATTTATAGAATGTTTTTTATATATAATGTATACCAAACGGGTCTCACTACTGATTGGTATTTCATTAATATTTCATATTACATTAAAATATATCTCATAGCTGACATCTTTAAGATGTTTTAGAAATTACATCAAAAAAAAGAAAAAAAAGGAAATTTGACATTTACTAATATGGGTTTTCTATGGACTTAATTATATCCAAGGTAATTAAAGTCCATCTTATCACTGAGTGAGAACCTGGATTCACAGAATGATCAAGACGTACCCCATTACTGGCTTCTGCAATATTTTCCATTTGAAGTCTGCATTCACAGGTAGTGTCCTGGTTTTGTGAGAGATATAAAAAAAAAAAAAAAAAGAGTTCAAAGCCCAGGCCAGGGAGGGAGTGTGTCAGTAAATAAACCATGAGAATAACAGTTTACTTCCCAGTGTATGCTATAGACCCTGTGCTCCGACTGTAGACAAATGATGCATGATGCATTTCCCAGAGATCCAGTGACAATAGAAGTGAAGGTGCATTTTCAATAGATATTGAATGTACAATTGCAGAGTTATGCATTACTATGTGTAGTCTAGTGCATCTTTTCCAAAGTGTGGATTGTGGCCCTGTAGTGGGCAGTGGGAGACATTGAAAATCTCCATCAGTCCTTATTGTCAACTACAGACATCTACATCTGTCACAAAAGCATCTTTTCTGCAATCTTGAGTTCAATGCACAGTTCTCAGTGGTTATAAACATTTTCATTTTCATATAAATTACCTTCTTTTTGTATAGTCTACCTGCAACACTGATCAATGGAAATAAAGTTAATAGCACATTAAGTCGCTTTCAAATCATATAGTGCTTACAAATGTATAGAAATGAGTATCCCATGATAATAAGATCATTACTTCCTTGATCTCACATGAAAAATCCACCTGCTAACTGAACTGTTTATTTTCTCCAGGCAATGGCCATATCCACAAAGCAACCTGGCTCTATTTAATCAACTTCAGAGGTGAAAGTACCGACCACTACTCAGGTTCTCACCCTTTCATACTGCTGTGGTAATTCTAGCACCTAAAATGTTTACACTTTATTATCTGTTAATTTGTACGGATTAATTACATGTTATTATTGTTGCTACTGTGCGGAACTAGCAATCGCTGGAATTGCATAGCGCAGCATGGTTGCATCATTTGCTGAGAGGGTAATGGTATATTTGGTTATGATGCGTACTTATTACATCAAAGCCATACCAATAATTATAGTAATACCCTTCCAGTGATGAGCGCAATAGTAGGTAATTAAGTGTCTTCTATGCCGTCCTGCTTATTGGAACACTCACACAGATGGAGAATTGACGAGCTCTGCATCTAAATTCTTCGATTGTGTAGAATGTAACACACGAGAGTTGCATTGACGTCTTTATTTCCATAAACATAGCGGATATAGTCTGATTTCAGGAGGTAAACCTCGGTGGAACGAGCCAATGACCTTTTTAGGGATCACATGTCAGCTAAATGACTGATGCGGAATCAATAAGATCAGTCATGACCAGAGAACAAATAAAGAAACAGCAAGTGTTTACATTTCAAGTGGTTGTTGGTGTACCGTGCACACAAATTCGGGGTGGTGAAGAATATTATCCTACAAAAGCAGGGAACTTCATTCTTAAACTCTGGAAATCTGTGTTACAAAAAGATCTCAATTCAAGGTCTACTTACTAGCTTTTTCTGAAATTTTAGCTTTGAATTGGAATACCAATCAGCAAATGTGAGTTCTGCTGACTGCCAATGCATGTATTGGACATATTGAGATACCATAATTTGTGTGTCTGTGCTTCATGGGTAATGCATATTGTATTTGCAATCAGAATGTTCCCAATATCTGTAAATACAAACTGTCTCTGCCTCAAACTTGTTTGTATAAAATCTCTCTTTCTCTCTCTCAAACTCAAACAGACACACACACACACAATTCTTATCAACATCGTGTTTTCCATCCCTATAGCCTAAACAATAAAACGATGCCTAAGCATATTTAATAAGCCTCCAACCCAGAGAAAACTTGCAGCTCACAGCCATCTGACTCAGCACCAACCAAATTGTGCTGCCTCTGGATACTGCAAACCGTCAGTCTCACACTGGGCAACATCTGTCCTCTGCTGCCACACGAAATGCCTTCCCTCACATTTATTTCAGTAAAGTAGCAATATGACAGATAGATTATGGACGGAAAAACAGACAAGGCAGAACAAGGCAGAACAAGACAACGAGAATGTCATATCATCAAAGCACGCTGGCTTACAATATGCTAACAAAAAAAAGAAAAA
The DNA here is from genome assembly GCA_943593645.1 of Bovichtus variegatus. Lineage (NCBI taxonomy): Eukaryota > Metazoa > Chordata > Actinopteri > Perciformes > Bovichtidae > Bovichtus > Bovichtus variegatus. The sequence goes on along the minus strand of CALSCE010009442.1, from coordinate 4,658,470 downwards.
ATCCCAAAGACAATACTTAAAATATGCATGACTATGAGCTGTTAAGTCAGCTAAACTGTGTTTAGTAAGCTAAATCATGCTCAGTGACGGAAACAACACTTGATATTTTTGTAAACATAATGGTTTTGATCTGAAACAGCTGGCGACTAGGTCCATGTTGGCATGCGTAAGCAAAAATGGATATTTAATAATGTCACGACTCATGAAGATTTAATTAACCTCCAAAACAACAGAATATGACGTGCAAGACTACGTTAACCAACATGGTCAAAAGGGACTGTTCTAGAAGACAGTTGAAGAAGAGGTCGGTACAATGTACTGAAAGCATGAAACAACTTCGTCTAATTTGCTGCCAGAGTATGTACTGGTACTTTGCAGAGTGTGTGCTGTCCGGTTGCCAACAGTCACAAGTCAGTAGTTTATCTAAATAGCTATATGTCACACAGTATTTTGCTGGTACCTCATGCCATAATAAACTTTTTTTTGAGGGGGGGGTGTGGAAGGCCCCTCACTTTTTAAGCTTAGCCAATCACCCCAACCTCCCTTTGTAACCGTATAACGACATCAAACTACTTCACGTCATTATTTGCACCACCAGAGGTCACGTGTTGGGAAAACAGAAACGTAGGTTGTTTTAATTTGAACAAATTACCGATGCTGTGGTGGGACAAAATATCGAACACTGGTGCCAAATATGGATATTTGACGTGCAGGCGCTCTAAATGGTGGCGTTCGGACGGCTGCAAAGAAACTAGTTAGCAATTTTAGCGTCTTTAGCACAGAAGTCAAGTGGCTGCTCCGAGCTCAGAACGTCATGGGTCGAGGCGAGTCCGATTCTAAATGGACTGCATTTATATAGCGCTTTACAACGCATGTCAGCATTCACCCATTCACACACATTCTTACAGATTCAGAGGTGCCATATGCTCATCAGGAGAGATCTGGGGTTCAGTATCTTGCGCAAGGACACTTCGACATGTTGACCGCAGAGGCCGAGATCGCTGTCCCTACGACCGGTGGACGACCACTCCACCTCCTGAGCCACAGCCGGCCCCATTCTAGGGCCCTTAAACAACATATTGCCGCAGTTTGTATTGACACAGTGACGGTGCTTGGATTTGCCTACTGTTAGTTTTATCACAGAGACGGTCTTTCTTTCTTGCCCTTCAAACGGACAGGAGAGTCACTGGCGGTGACCTCAATAACGATTAACTCGAACGCTTAACTATTGCGCATAAACTGAACCGGTCTGCTGTTTGTTTCTGTGGTGGGAGTCACTCGCGGTGTATTAATAATAAAGCCGGTCTAATATATACCGCTATTCCAGCTGATTTCTAACTCTGTATTGTAACCATGGCAACCGCTCACCACTTGCTCTATTCAGCGTCTGACACAAACAGACCTCTGGCCTCGCCTTTTATTACTTGATCAAAATGAATTTGTGTGTTGTGGTTTTCAACTTATTTGATAGGCTTATTGGATAGTGCAGATATTTATTTATTTATTTATTTATATATTCACTTTTGGAGGAGCTGTCAATTTAGATAACAAAAATGTTAGTGGAGCATAGTTGTATCGTGTCTTTGAACATTTTAATCCCAGAACTCTTCTGCTTTCTGGCAGATGATGGGCCTTTTTCCAGTGTACGGCTATTTCACATTGGAATGTGTTAAAGAGGCACTAATATAAGACTCTATGTTGCACGATCTTTCATCTCAGTCGACAAATTCGGTGAAACTGACGCCACAAAGCAGTGAATAAATACATAATTCCTGCTAATTCCTGGGTCGTCCACCGGTCGGGGGTTGAGCGGTTCTATCCCCAGCCCCTGCGGCCAACATGTCGAAGTGTCCTTAGGCAAGATACTGACCCCAAATTGCTCCCGATGGCACGGCCAACGGAGTGTGAGTGTGAGTGAATGTTTATCACTCCTGACGAGCTACATAAATGCAGTCCATTTACCATGATGTGTCGGAGAAGATCGTCCTGCAATGTACCGAGTATCACAGAAACGCCGTACCACAGTACCGTCATTATCGCGGGCATCGCATTGATAGTATCGTATTGTGAGTTACTATGTGATCCTCACCTCTATTCATCACTCTCTGATTTGACGAGCAATAGCTGTCAAAAAAAATGACAAACTAATGCCTCCCTGTTTTAAGACTGCAAGAACATCTAAATTGCTTGTCTACAGGAATACATCTGTCTGGTGCCCATCTCATTGTTTACAAGCCAAACAAAGACAGCTTTGTTATCTTTTGTTTTGTCATTTTAAATGTTAGTTAATCTCGGGGGAGAAATGTGCCTTTTCTGAAAGTATCTCCTGAAACAAAAAAACAGCCATATTATGAAATGGTCTTATTAATGTATTGTTCTTATTGAGACCTTCTCCTTTTCCACTCATTTAAGTTGGACAATGTTTAGTCATATAATGAAGACCACTGCACGTAGGGGCCTCTACAGTAGATCATTTCATTATGTATGCACTGTGTGAAAATGTTATAGTTATATAGCTGCAGCCAATGATCCATGACTTCTGTGTTTGAAATCAATCTAATTAGCACTTCTGGTCCATACCAAGCATTAAGTGTGGAAAATTAAACAGACGGTAAGTCTTTCTTCTTTATATTTTACATCTATAGGGACCCTGGCAGTTAAGAATTAATGCATGAATTTATAGTAGTTTTGACGCAGGTTCAGCAGTAGTCGTGAAAATCATTAGCATGTGTGGTCTGTGCTTCTCAATGTGAGGTTGTATTGATTTTTTCTTTCCCCCCCTCCTGCTTTTCCCTCCAGTTTCTGAAGCCCTTATAGTCTTGGAGAGCTCTGATGGTGCTGATTATCTTAGGGGAGCCTCTAAATCAGCGGGTTGTCGTTCCACCCAAAACCCCGAGCTTAATGAGCCTTCACCTTGACTGAACCCGCCTTCACCCCATCACCGCACGGTTTTATTAGGGGGCTAAGTGCATCGGGGCTGCATTACATGCAATTCCGGCGGGCCCGCTGTGTATCGTTGTTTCCGTTCCACCCTCCATAATTAATTGGCCTTGATGAGCATAGCGATGGATACTAATTGGCTGGTTAGGGATCTCTTTGACTTCTTGTTTTAACACGAGGATGACTCATAACATTTTAAATGATTCAACCTAAATATTGTGAGTGAAGTGCCTCTTCGGCGACTCTCTGCCCTTGGTAACCCTAAATATTTATTAGTCTGGAAATATTTTTATTTATCATGCGTTTGGAATACTTTTCTTTTCCACTGTTTTGGCTTGAAAAGGGGGAATGGGAGTTATGCTAATAAGTTTCAAAGAATCTCTAACATCTTGCACTGTTTTCCAAGTACATAAAATATCTGGATACGTGAAAAGACAAACAAGTGCTTCACTTATGCTCTCGTTCAGTTTTGCAATATTCAGTGGCAAGAACTGACTTCTATATTGTTTTTAGTGTATAGTTTAACATTAAACGTGACCAATATTCATAATCTAAATTGCATTACGTTACTGGATTTAATATTTTAGGGTATGTATGTATATAAATAAATACTTTTTTTTCTTATATAGAAGCTAAAAACAAAGTGCTGAGACGGGTACACAGTCTTCCTCTCAGTAACTGCTGAACAACCCACTGACTGTCCCTTTAATAAATCCTCAGATTCACCTCTGGTGCAAGGCTGGGCAATCTCCCCTACTTTGTGTCTTCCTCTAATTAGTCACATATTAGAAATGCAGTGAGAAACAATCTAATTAAGAGGGTCTGACTCAATTTGCTCGTGGAAAGTTCAGTAACGGAGGTGGGGAGAGCGAGGGTGAAACACAAGGGAGAGGTGAAGTGGTGAGAGGGAGCCTTATCTAAGCCATCTATCTTTCCATCTCCAAACCAATTAATGAATCTCGATACACGGACATGCAAAGGACAAGATGATGAGGAAAGCTCCACCCTGCCGTGTATGTTTTATTGTGTAGGTCTTTGTGTATGTTCACACCTGCTGCGAATTGAAATCTATGGAGATTTACCATGCTGTGATGAGCGAGGTCATTAATCAGCACAAGACTATACGCGTAAGCAATTCCCTTTCCTGTGAGTGGTGCATAAACACAACATACTGACAAAGCAAGTGGATAAAGATTAAGTCATTTATCTTCAGGCTAATTTGATTTAATATGTGTTTGGATGCAGTTTGAGGTGGATTGCGTTTATTGCCAGTTTTTTTTAATTAAATTATTATTTTTTTATATATAACACCATCATTGACCTAGCCCCTTAAAGACATAATTACATTTCATAGCCTTGCTTTTCAAGATTGGAGACGGTTAGAAAATTGAGAACCGTGTTAGGAATTTGCTTTTACCTGATTTTTCAGTATTTTGCTTGCAACACACAGCTTATTATGTTCACCAGATATAAAGGTTCACATCTCTTGCTTTGTGGTGTGTTGTCACATATCGTCCGCCTCTCTCTCTGAGGGAAGGCAGCTGTCTTCTCTCGGATTGTATGCTGACGCTCTGTATCATTAATTCATATTGATGGTAATAAACATTTTTTTTGTTTGTTTAATGAGTTCACCCATCACAACTCCCAGAATGCTTTAGCGGTTGTTTGGATGAATATTGAAACGTTTTTTTTTGTCCTGTGAAATGGCCAGGTAAAGGAAAAATGTAAATTGGGTAGCTGTTAATATCTAAACGTTAAAAATTACTTGAATTATTCATAACTCTACAGAAAACGATTTAAGGGGTGATCTAATGCAAGAGGTCAGAGGTGCTATAGTGAGACTGCTCCCACTATTGTTATATTAATATATTATGTTATATTATTTATATTATTCATTTTGGACCTTCAATAGCTATTTAAACAAATAATCTAAATTCAGCAACCTTTTATGAGGCTAATGCACATTTGTTTACTTTTACATTACTGGTTCAGCATATTATTGAAGATTAAAAGCAAATCTTTTTTTTTTTTTTTTTTTACAAAAAAAGGAGAAAAGTAGTATGTTAATAACTGATTGGAATTTTTTTTAGTATCCTTGCATTATCTAAAAGTTCAAATCAATCAAAAACATGTGATGTTTTTTGCTGCTATCTTTGCTGCTAGACACATAAAACATAAAGAGCAATACTTACCACTTCTGACAGAAGGTCAACTTTTCTCGCTGCCTTGTGAGAATGACCTGTAAATGAAAATCAATCTCAAATTAATTTATTGCACCGGCCCACCATATCTTTTCATCTGCATCTACGCTGCACGGGTGAAGTAGACTTAAGGAGGTGAAATCAATACAGAATTATAGCTTTCACTGGATTAGGCTGTAAGTAAGTAAATATTATTTTTTATTTTTTTTACATCCAGCTCTCTTCCAATATGCCAGGAAATATATGGATTTTCTTTATGTCAAGTCCATCAAAGAAAAAACCTCTTTGCGATCTTCAGTGAGGAAAAACTCGATAATGGAGAACAGACCTCCCTCATGCAGTAGTGTCGGTTCCATATGTCTGCAGGGTTATTACCACGATGCAGGATCCAAAATGAGTGCAAGGAGTGTAGAAATATATAATATAATATCAAATAAATATAATATAAACACCTGGCTAAGTATTCACCACAGCAGGTGTCTCCAGGACTACATTTTGCCATGATGAGACACACACACACACACACACAGAGAGAGACTCACAAGGCGAAAAAGCATCGCGGCTGGTAAAAACAAACCTAATGCCACATATTTCTTTTTAATCCTCTGGGGTCTTGATAGGGTTTGCAGGTATCTTGCTTTGCTTCTTGTGACCATTATTTGTGAGAGGAAATGGTACAAGGCTATAAGTAATACTTATTATGTTTGGATATTTTGTTGCCCTTAAAACTTTGGGATCATGTACAAAGAATGTGTAATTCTCGTACTTTGCGTTGGATTCAACAGTCTCGTCCATCCAGTTTGCAAGCAGGGAAATCCTAGTACAGAGCTTAAATGTCAAAAAGGTGCTCCTGTCATGTAACTCCCTTACAGCTGACTGAATCACAGTCATAATGAACTGCAATACAGAAAGACAAATGAGTTTCTGACAAGAAATACTTTGGAAAAAGTTCATATCAAATAAAAAAAACGAGCTGTTGAAAGTAAACCACACATAAAAAGTATACGTATAATATGCTGTATGATCACTGTAAAGCTTTTTTGTTTTTAATTGCAAGTTGTTTTTTTGTAGACAAACTGCAAGAACATTAAGGTATGGTTCCCATATAATAAAATACAAATTGGTTTACAGTTTATCTTTAATTAAGATGAACTACCATGGCTCTGACGTCCTTCTCTAGCTTATTGGTTCACCATATGATCCAATGTATTATTATTAGGCCAGATTTTTCAGCGTGAATTTGATCCTCCAAGCTTCATTCATTTTGGCACCTCGTCCCATTTCGAAAGGAAAGAGGTCCAAGACACAAGACGGTAATAGATGGACTGTCTGAAGGTCACTGTGCTGCCCACTAATGGCTAAAGCACTCCCTATGGTGCCACTGAATAAGTCCCTGTTCTAGAACATTGATTTCCTACAATGAAGCAAAATTTGGAGGACTCCAGAGGCAGCCCAGTGGAAAAGAAGCTATAGGTTGATTCCTTGGTCAATGTATTAAGATTACCACTGAATTTGTCTTAGTACAAGGTTGATGCGGTGCACCACGGTACAGGACATCATTGCATGAAGCACTACAGCCTGAACAATGCATGTCCTGTATTTATAAAGCCTCCAATTGAAACCTTTAAATCGCCTGCTGCTGTATTTGTTCAACAACAGAACTGAGCAATGGCAGGTGAAACGTGTTCCGCGTGATTACAATGACCCCCCGAAGGTCAAAGGGGGTCAAAAACGTAAATAGAAAACAGGGGTTTTTAATCCACCACACATTGTGGGTGGTGGATCCAAAATAATTTGCCAGCTACAGCCAAAGGCAATGTAGCACACACCGCCAAAACATTGTGACCAAATTCAAGCCAAAAATAATTACAAAAAGGCATAGACTGGGAGACAAAGAGAGAGGGAGAAAAAGAGAGGGGAGTGTACTGTTACTGCAATTTAGAGAGTAATTCTGTACATTAGCCGTATTTGCTTGGTGGATATTGTTCATTTAAACGCACAGTCACAGTAAAACTAATGGAGTCTGATACTTTGACCCTGCGATACATTCTTCTCTCATGAAGGCTACAGTATGATGTTCTGTTTCTTGTTGAAACAAGATCGTGTTAATTCCTCGTTTTTTGGAGGATATGGTGGCAACAGTGTAAATACAGTATCAGGGCACCATCCACCTGTATGTTTTTATACTCAATTACTTTATTGCAACGTACTATTTGAGACCCCATCAGTGTTGGACAAATTATTTGAAAATGCTATCATTATATATTACTCACTAAAAAAGCAATAACATTACTTTAGTAATGCACACAGGTCCATAAACGTTGTATCCTTTTCCTTTGTTACTGTCATCTATAGCAGTTATTGAAAACACACAATTCAAATGTAATCAATGATGGAAATTTATTGAAATATTTGTTTTGCTTTTAAAATGAAATCTTGGCATTATTAGTTTTTATTGTGTATTATAAGCTGCTTAGAGCAAATGTTTGGAGGTTAAAAAGGTAATAATTCCCTCTGTAATATATAGTTTATATTGCTGTGAAAACATCTTCTTCAAACAACTGTATTCATTTAAGTTTCTCACCAAAAAATGTATTTTACACGATTACATTTGAACACCGCCGATAACGTTCGGCATCCCATCATTCGGGACATCCCTACTGAGAAGTGATTAGTCACTAAACCCAGCCCTGCCTTTAAAACAATCAACACAAAACACATTATATCTTGAATATTTAAGACACAATATCCTTATAAGATATCTTAAGAGTTACAGGGAGTCGCATTTCTGGCACCACGCTGGACCACCGCTTTCCTGCCCTCCATGATGTTCCATGTTCTATTTTTACAGGATGTTTCCATAGCTTGCTCTCCATATATCCAACTCAAAAAGGCACTTATTGAGGTTGAGGCTTGAGGTACAGTGTAATATGCCAAGGCCTACGTTTAAACGCCTGTACTACATTCAAGCGTAAACACTCCATTTGCACATCTTCAACCGGCAGTGCTGGGTGATAATCATTCTTTCCACACTCACACGCCGGCATTCATCATTTGTGAGTGGTGACTTTGTGAATATCTTTGAGCATATTTTACAAGTTGGCATTACCTTTCACAGGCACAGTGGGGTGAGCTGAGGGCATACATAACACAAAGAACTACTGCATAGTTTTATGACCCACTGGCACTGAGGACAGGTAGGGAATACTTGATAGGCATCTTCTGACAGCTACTGTGACACACATTCCAATCTGTTTTGCCAGTTTTCATTTAGAGAAGTCAAATACAAGTGCCGCGAGACAAAAGTGTTTGAAGTGCAGATTTAACTGAATGTTAGAGACAATATTTGTCAGAGCTGTCTACTAATGTTCAAACAACCAAAACACAATTTTCTATCTTGTGTTTACTTTAACTCCACTTACTTTTAAGTGCATTTTATCTGCTATATTAGCAAAGATACACCGTCAGTCTTTGATGAAAACCCAGTCACTACAAATACATAAATGATAAAGTCTCACTTTGGAGACATTCTTCCAGTACAGACTAAAGAAACACAGTTTTTGTAGATTTGGATGTTTTTTTTGAGGCAGCAGTATTACCCCAAAGCAAACCGTGCTACTGTATAAAATGGTTGAAGGCAGTTCTGGCAGTAGAAATCTGGGTGGGAACAGCTTGTGTTTTGGAGACAGCAAGCAGGAGGGTTAGCATAAGAGGAGAGCTCCGGGGTTTGATAAATGAGGCTGCGTGGCGGCTGCAGTACTAAACTGCTTCCCTGCTCAGCTGTGGTGACAATGTGATTAATATTTGTTCGGCATTAAGCTAATTTATCAAGGCCACGTGCAAGCCTATGCGAGAAGACTGTCACATGGATGCCTGGTCTAAGAGAGTAGGTTTGGCATTGGGAACCAATTATTTCAAGCCAAAATAAACAAATAAATACAGGAAATTTATATTAGGATGAGGTGAGTCTGCCAAGCAAGGAATTTAGGAGTATGAGAAAAGCTGAGAGCGAGAAATTGAATATTGCTGAATGTCATCATGAAGTCTGTCTGATAAACTAGTGCCATACAAAACCGCCTCTAATGATATACTAGGTATGGAAGGAAAACGTATATCTCTGTATAAAACCGTGCACTTTGTGATGAAATGATGTGAGACTTGTTTCTGCATTTCTCAAATGAGTAATCCATGAGTCTCATCAATGTTGAATTGATTTGATTTTTGTTTGTAGTGAAGTGGCTTAAAGTGTTGATGCAGTAACATGTCATTGTGCGATCAGTCAGTAAAGTGAGCTCTTAGCCGGATTAGCTCATTGTTTTGGTCTCAATACATTCGCCGTGTAATTGAGCTTCAATTACCATTTTTCTGCTCGTGACCATTATGATATATTTTTGTGGGCGGGGCGGAGCCAGAGATGGAATAATTTTCTGACTGCGAGCGTTACTTGAGAAAGTTAACAGTAACCATCGGGACGAGTGCAAACGTATTACTTGAAGCCTGACGAGATGGATTTTTGTGTAATATGGGATGCCGCGATACTTGTGTGATCTCGTGTTATTGGGAGAATCCAACTGCAGCTGTTTCAGGAGATGGTGGAGACCAAAACAGAGCTTAAAGGTGAACAATTTGTGAAGTTGTGCCTACGTATCAGATGACCACAAACATGGCTCCACTGAGTCGATAAGGTCAATGCACTACTAGTATAAACATTATTTTTAGGTTACAGTTTTGATGCTGGATGTGTAAGTAGGAAATTGTTTGCTAACCCCGACAACTTAATAAGAAGATGATACTGTATCAAGGTTGTGTGTCAGCTTGTTTTGAGGTGCTGATGCCTCATAGTGGATCCTGTCAATGTCTACACTGATGTAAATCAAAAACACAAACTGTCTCAATGTCAAGTTCCTCTTGGATATGTTTGGGTTTAATTTGGGGTTTACATAAATTCAGATAATCAAAACAGAAAGTAACAATTTTACATTTTTCTTCCCATTGTTTGTCCTCGTGAAAAGTGTTTCTTGGAAAGAAATTTCTTTCTGAATGTTGAATTCCCATCAGGTGGCCAACTACTTCACCACTGAATAGATTCACGTGTCAATACCAGTTGTGGGTGTTTCAGTGGAGATAAGCTTTTGCCTCTGTCTCATAGGAACACCTTGCTAGTGAGCAGTAGTAGTTCCAAGAACGTGCGTTGGTTTCCAACATGGATGACATTTCTGAATGTGTGTTCCCGCCAGTAGATTGGTCGAGTTTCCCCACTACAGAAAAAGTTGGTCTCATGCTATACTGAAGCCTGAAATATGGAGCAGCCCTAGTTCAAGTCTGAGAGAATCCTCTCCCGCAGTGCTGTGTCTGTCAGTATTCTATGTCTTGCTTCTTTGCTGTAGTGGGACTGACTAGCCAGGAGGCTGCCACTTGGCAGGGAATCTGCTGCCTTGGTCAGTAGCCAGTATTAAGATGCTACTGCTGTCAAGGGGCCCTGCAAGAGAAACCAATAGCCAGGGCAGTAACTCACCCTTTAAGGCCGTTGCCTTGTTTAGGAAAGTAATCTACCCCCAAGCCGCTGCCTCATTCTACACACGATACATCATTGACAAACACTGGCACAGCAGTATTCACAGCAGTCACACTCAGCCTCCCTGCTGCCTAGTATTGCTCAGCTTGGCCTTGCAGTGTTGCTCAGCTTGGCATTGCAGTAAGTCCTCCTTTAGCCAGGCCAGAGAAAGATGTCAGAAAACAAGGTGCTGCACAGGGACTTATCAGACATCCACTTGTCCGAGTCTGTAATGTGATAATACTGTACTCATTTCCACTGTACTCATTTCCACTGTGTTGTCATTGGAGTGCTTCCGAGTGTTACTGAGCTCTTTTGGAGCAATTTACTCCCATCACCAAATCCACTCAACACCTCAGATTCCAACTGTGGCTGCTTCACACTGTGACAATTCATTATTCTTTTTAACTGGAGACCATCTTGCACACCAGCCGCGACACCAAAACGTCCAGGAGCCCATCCCCACTTCCTACCCCCCTACTGCCCGTGCTCTCACTCGGACCACACCCATCTTCGAACTCAGCCATTTTGACTACACACTTGTAAAGTTGCAAAATTGCCCAGGGGCGGAAAGTGGGTGTGGGTAGGAGGGGGGGGGGGGACTGCATTTTGCCACAATGTGACAGACACACACACACACACAGACTCACAAAAGGAAAACAATACCAGCGTTGTTGTCGTCGCTGGTAGTTAAAACAGTATAATCTCATTTGTAAATAATTTAAAACTGCCATCTTTTTTGATGCGCAGTTTACTTATCTGAGATGGACACATCAACATATATAACAGCATAAGAGCTGCCAATGAGGAGGTTGCCCATGACCTTCTCAGAAAGGAGAATGGTTGATGGAGTATTGAGGCTGTTTCTCTTCTGCTGTCTGTTGGATGCAATTTATGGACAGTGCTCAGCATCCCCGTGATAGAAAGGATAAACTGTCCAGTATGTGTTTAACATGCTTTTTTTGCAGTTTATTTGTCCATCCAAATTCAAAATATATATTCACATAATTCTGTGTGTTTTGTAATTGTCTAAGTTTTAATGCAGTGGCTTCACAGTCAACATTTCCAGCAAAATAATGAATTTATGTTGCTTAACTCTGTTGTGAAGACAATTCCTGGGACACAGGGATGTCTTCAAGGCATAACCTGCAGTGTTAAGAATCACCCTAGTGAAGCCTGGTGTCTGGAACAGAACAGACAAAGGCAACAAAAGTATTATTAAATAGCTTGCTGCAAAGCCAAAAATCTACTGTCGGTACAATGATTGTTTTATTTTCCCATCAGTTAATGGAAGTAAGTTGGCCTTTACAAAACTTTACATACAACAGATTACATGCAGAGGGAGCTAAAATGAAAGAAAATGGAACAGAATAGGGAAGAAAATGAGAGAGAAATAATGGCGACAGATTGGCCATTCGCTTTTTTTTCCTAACTCTACTACACTATTATTTTTTATGAAGTATTACTTCATAAAATCTGCAGTCCTTGTCTTTTTAACACACGTAAGATTTATCTGATCCGAAGCTGAAACTCGCACTTTCACAACCGGTGGCCACTCACATATTTTCGAGGGATGTTGTGGTTTGAGTAATGCTTGCAACGTATGCATCTTCCAATAGTTTTGCTTTTACCTTGTGGTCTGTTTGGGAATGTACAGCGAACTGAACTGGTGCTCTGTGGGAATGCTCCTGAAAATGGTGAGACAGCAGTTCAACCATTTAACACATAATTATCCAAACCAGCAGATATGCATGATGTTTCTCTGTGCTCTAGTAGAGAAAGGGCTGCTTTTCCCTTCTTTCATCAAGCATGTGCATAAGGAATTACCAAGGCTGTAAACCAAAACACATTTTTGGAGAACTGTCAGACATGTTGCTTATTAGCACCATGCTGTAGACCAAGAAATAAAGAATATATCAAAGTTAACACAGCAGAAAAAGGATGGGCTCATGAGATCTGATGCATGTATGATCCTGCCACAGGTACAACTGTATTGCACTTGGGGGCAATTGGAGAACATGATTATCAAACGTTTTCCATCTATATCCAGTGTGGCTGGACTCGCCTTTTGCCAAGTCAATTATATTTACATAACCTAAAATCACATGTCTCAGACAGCTTTGCAGTCTGCGTGCAAAATAAAACGCCTTCTATTCTTAGACTCTGACAAAACTGCTGCTGCTTCAGTTGGTCGGTCCACCTTTGCTGTCACAGCAAAACTTGACACTTCTACTGACAGAGAGTATCCTTTACATTTGTCTTATGAAGCTTTTTATTGAAAAACACGGACTCCGGCAGTGCGATCCCCGCCTCTCATCGGTTTGTAACCGTCTAACCTTTCCTACCACCCTTGCCGATATAAACCAAAACAATAATATTATTATCCATGAATATAATGTCATTAAATTGTTGGTTTAGTAATTTGATGGCGGTGTTATAACACTGTCATAACTATGTCATGAAAACTGACATTAAAATGCCTTTATAACAAATGATTTCAAAGTGCCCTTTTTGTTAATAATTTCAATTCGGTGGCATATTGCCACTGCTGTAGAGGTTTATCGTGACAAGTTGACATTAGCCACAGGGTTATAAGCTGCCATAAACATGTCATGGTCGGCTTTAAATACAGTAATGAACTGTTATTACCCGCAAATGCTTTTACGACAGTGTCATGCATAATTAATTACTGTTACCCCAAGTAACGTGGTTGAGTCTTGAAACTTCATAAAGACGCAATAAAATGCAATGGCAGGCATAAACAATCATGACGTTTAATTCCTGTTGGTGGCATAGTTATGACACTGTAACACCACCCTTATTTGCAGCCATATCATCTGAACATGTTTTAACATCCCTAGTCTGCAGGAGGATGCAGACTACCCCTGCACTCTGTTGCTTCTGCACTTTACACTATAATAAGACACCTATGCAGTGAGATACACATCAACCAACACAGCAGCAGTCCCCGGAGATAAGGGAGGGGGGGAAATGTGCTCGGTTGGTGCTGCTTTGTCTCTGGTGCAGAGACATCAATGAGGATATGTCGACACAGATACAGACACTGGCAGGGGTTTTGGCACGTACATCAGTTGTGACCTTTTGGCGGGGGAAAAAAAAACCGAAACAGGATGCGTTGTTAAAATCAGCGAATCGGACGTGCTATGTCACCTCCAATGGGGTTAAGGAGTAGCTGACAAACTGCAACAGATGGACAACTGCCTGGCATCTGAGACCCTGCAAGTGGAGATCTAAAGGCAAGCAGCAACAAAAAAAAAGAAAACGAGAGAACAGGATGTTGACAACTGTACCCACGGACCTCATCTGTCTGACTGCACTCTGGAACGGTTTCATTGCAGCAGCACTGGAGTCGGTTCAATATGCAATGAAACATTGACATTCACTCAATGTTACATTCAGTTGGGGTAATGAGGCTGTAGTGGTAGGAGAGGGAATGAGTCTGGTATATTTCCTGTCTACTATTTATCCCATTTTTTTTTTTATTGGTAACCATCATGTAAACAGAACTCCCCGTGCAGGAATAAGTTCAGTAATTCAGCCTGTCGTAGAAAAAGCATTGAGGACATGTACTTTTGCATTTCTTGGCCTCTAATCAAGTGTGCTACACACTGGCAGACACATTTCCAGGCAATGCCAGCAAATGCTAAAAGGACTAGTGGAATCTAAAGAGTGATTCTTGTATCCAATATAGACTCCACATCACACATCTACTGTAGTCTGCATCTAATCTGCATGAGTACGCCAGCAGCCAGAGCAGCCTGTGCATTGTAATGTGGACCTGAAGACAGTACGCCGAATCACCAAACTCAATCCGTCAAACAGTAATGGCTGCAAAAGGCAAAAATGATTCCTCGGGAGTAGTTCCTCGAGCTTCCTATGTAGATCAACACTTCTTTAGGATGCAGTTTAAACACTGTCAAAAACCGACACATAGCACACGTCTGCAATTCACCGTGTGTAACAGTGTGCATTCACTATGCGCTTCCTCCTCTTCCCACACCAGAACCATCAATTTGTTTTCATATCGTGGCTGTCAGGATATCAAGGTGCGTTTAGCATATCGGTGGAAAATTCTATTTGCAAACAATTATGTCCTGTATTATATAGTTCAAAACATAATCGCTTCCACTTTATGCTCTACCCTCGCTCTGTGTTTGTACTTGTAACGGAGCATATGCCATTTGCTAGGTGCTTTTATCTAAAGTGCCTCAAAAATATCACAAGTGCTTTCATTTTCCGTGCACGTGGCCCCAGTGGGTTTGAACCTTGAATGTGTTAGCGACATGCTCAACAAAATCAACAAATGTAGCATGTTGTGTCTGCAAAACAGTCTGGCTCGCAGCTGATGCTCTAGTTTTCTGTACCGGAGATTATTTTCAGTCCAACCTCTTTTTTTTTTGTTGCATGGCAGAAAATGACTAAAGTACACAGGGACACTCTGTCTTCTGCAATATCTGGAGTTAATATACCAGAAGCTCACGTGTCTGAAAGATGGAAAAGACTAGAACTTACAAAATACAATACACTGTACAAATTCAAATTCAAAATGTCAGAGGTCAAGAGTGTGCAAGCATGCGTACATGTGTGCAGAACTCTCCACACCATATATTGTGTGCTATGAATGCCATTAATAATAGTTGATAAATGAGGATATGTATCAGCGGAAAATGAAAACTTGTGAAAAAAAAAAAAAAAGGGATACAGGAAGCACTTGGCTTTAGACACAGAATCACTCTCAGTACACAAACAAGGTATTACCATGTATGTGCACTCAGCAATCTCATAGATTACTTTTGATTCACAAGTACACGTCAAAACTTAATGATTAAGAGGCCATATCTGAAGCTATAAAACATCCTTGATGGACTTCAAAGTTACCGCTATCACTGAAAAGAGGTGTGGAGTCCAGCAGTGTATGTCTGTGTTCTTTTTGCGACTGAGTTATGACTCTGAGAAGAGAGGGTACAACTTTTTGATGCATCAATCAAGTCCGATGGGAAAAGCACTGAAAACCAAACTACACTGGCACGGCAAGTGAAGACTATTCTTCATAGTTTGTCTGATAATTGTTTTCCCATGGAACCTAAGTTTTGAACTGCAGTCCAAAGCCCAATGATATTCAATTTACTGTAATCTTAAAACTGAGAAAAGCAAAACATGTTGCCAGTAATAAGTGGCTATAACAGCTACAGTTTTAACTCTCAAGAGATTATGAAAGCACTGCCATAAGAACATACAGATCGTTCCCTCATGAGTTGTAAACTGAGCCCATAACAAACATCTGAGGCTGAGGGTCACGAAACCCAACATGTAAATAACCATGTCAGCTCGAGAACTCAAGTGGGCGAGGGGAAAAACAATTTCCTATGACAGAAGTGATATTCTCTTCCAGGCTCTGACAGCGCTGACTAGAAATGCTGTTTATTGGAAGTAATCCGCGGGATGGCGGAGGAGTTGGGTTCATGCTGTGGACTGTGTGAGACTGATATGGACTGCGAGAGAACATCACAAGTCCCTGAGCTGGGGTTTCTCTGTCAGCCAGCGATCCCTGCAGCTCGCCCTAGGGCCTGTTGGCGAAGAAAGCTCCCAGTGCTTTCCACCTGCAATGTCACGTTGATTACACAGCGGAAGGAGCAGAAAAGAGGTTACTGATCACGTTTGCTCCCTGTTGGTGGCTGTCTTTCACTTTCCCGCTCTCTTTCGGACTCCCCTTTTTTTCCTTTCCTGAGCCGACCGAAATCAGAACTTGCCCAAAGAAAACCAGCAAGAAAGGGTCAATCCTCTCGATTCCAATTGCCCCCAAGGCTTAACACATCTGTCAGGATCTGCCAGGGATGGTTGAAATGAAGGAGGTTGCCATGACAACAGCTCTGCCACTTTGCCACCTGCGCGTGTTTAGCGGGAGAGCAGGAGGCAACGCCTTTCTCACCGCCAACAGGCTCTTTTTCTCGCCTTGCTGTTGGGGAGAAATTGTCCCACCGGAGCATACTAATGGGTTGATGGAGTTCACATCACTAAATCTGCTGGATGCCAGCAGCAACAACCAGAAGATGTTCAGTCATGAGGTGCGATTTTCGCCCCGTTTATGGAACTTTTCTGTTACTCTTGACACTGTTAATGGCCTGTTCA
Organism: Bovichtus variegatus; assembly: GCA_943593645.1. Taxonomy (NCBI): domain Eukaryota; kingdom Metazoa; phylum Chordata; class Actinopteri; order Perciformes; family Bovichtidae; genus Bovichtus; species Bovichtus variegatus. The sequence goes on along the minus strand of CALSCE010009442.1, from coordinate 4,641,625 downwards.
GAAAGTTCTCCATTTACAGTCGTCCCCTGGGCTCTGAACATGAAAAAGCAGCCTCCATTAGTATGGTTCCTTGTTATCCAGGTTCAATAGAACAAGAAACAACAATCTTTTCAACAAGCTGCAAGTAGACGGAGGACTTTTCTCTCCAAGCTGACACACCGGTAACCTTCTGTATAGGAACTGAAAAACAATCCCTGGCACTACCTTGGCTGATGTAAGAGCAGCCTCTTGTGCTTTGTATTTCTTACTCTAATTGGTCCAGCCCCCATTGTCAGCCTCTCAGTGGCTTTACTTCTCCAACTGGGGGAACCACAGGATGGGCAGTACATTGCAGAGTGGGGGATTGGGGGGGGGGGGGGGGAATTCAGGAACATCCAGAGGGCATAATTGCCAGCTAATCTGTGGCCACCCGCTATGACGGTTTTGATGGGTTTTGTGCACTGGTATTTGTTACCGGGTAGCAAGAGCTTGTGCACCCTCATTAACACGTCTCACCTCTGGAGCAGCGAGCAGTAGAAGTAAACAAGTTGGAAGAAGAAACGGAGTGTTGTTTTCACCCACGCACACACACACACACACACACTATCAATCACGCATGGACGCAAACCACACACAAAGGTTCACTCAGGTTTACGCAAATGCACAGACAGATTTCGCATGTTGAAATTCACATAGGTTTTTGCATATTGGAACATCCCGGTTTATGAAATGTCGATTTGTTTTGGTTTTGGTTTAAAGCTTTGTCTTGATCCAGAGAAAATATGGCTTTTTTTTTTTTTTTTTTTATCTCCCCTTTGGTTTCAGTTGAGCTGTTTCTGCCCGGCTCAGCTGAAGGCCAAATGAAACATTTTGATGATGTCATTCAATGCTGTAATTGAATGGTGGAGGTTCTGCAATATTGCTTTCTTTGTTGCAGGAGGTAATTAATCCCCATCACCTGAAAACCTCTGCGGTCCTGCCTACTTTCACTGTGTGTTTTTTTTGTTTTTTTTTACTTTCATGTAAAAGAAAAAAAAACAAAAAACTTAAAGTTATGTCTGAAAACTTGCCACTCAGCTTCTTCTATTTTGACATGTTGTCAACATGATAAGGCAAACGTTTGTTGAACAGTTCAAAAGGGTTGTTATATAATACATTTTTAAGCTGACATACATTAAAACCTAAATTTAAAAGTATAGGCTCTGAAAGCATATCGTGAGTCTTGTTCCTGCTTATTTTCTCTTGTTTATATTACCTATTTTCCAAACATCTCTCTCCCTGTGGTCTGTGGTTTTGTATTTAAGCTTCTTCTGTTGTGTCTTCCTCAGCTGAGTAGAACAACAACAAAGGGAGGAGACAGCCCATTTTTGTGCCTTCTATTCTTTTTCATTTCAAAACTATTTCAATTTATTTTTTTCATCAGTGTATTCTTACTTACGAAGTGGAATATATATATATTTTTTATGTACCTGGAACCTTGTATTCGAGAGGAAAACACAACTTTCAAATCTTTCCTGAGATATTTTTGTTTTAAACTTTGTTTCACACAGAATTCAATTTGTCTTAGCCTCGGCTGTAACACATTTCTGTCATTTTATTTTGCTGTTTCCTCATGATTTGACAAGCTTGAATTATCTGACTGACTCTGAAATATCAGGGCTTAAGATGTGAGAGTGATTTAAAGAAGTGTGTCGTTCAAGCAATTAGTTTTACACTGTACTCCAGGGGGACTGCATTCATGGCAGCATCGGGCTCGGCTGCTGCAATTAAAGTCTTGTGACTTGATGTTCCCCCATACATTTTTAATAAACCCATAAGAAACATGGGTATTGTTGTTTTTCTCCACTAAAGCTTAGTGCAGCGACATACAGTAGTATGTGGAGTTGTAAAATTTGTTTAAATGCAAGTTTTGCAGTTTAAAAAACCCACTTTGTAACTGTATTTACTCTCATTGAGCCTATTATTTTTATGCATTCATTTATTTATTTTCTAAACATATTATATCTTTCACAGCCCTGCAACACACAAGAAACATCTTGGATTGTTTGCCAGGCAGATTTGTATTTACTTAAGCCACATTACACGCATCAAAGCTCGGTTTCCATGAGATCAGATTAAGATACGTTTCAGTTTCACGGCAAAATGTAGACATTTCTTCAGAAGATATGCACAATAATGACCGACGTCAGCGTGAGTCCTTTTCCATTCCATTTAGAAGAAATCACAGCTCGTGAACATATTACTGACAACATAACAGAGTGCATTACGTGTGTGAATAATGAGTTGACGGTCACATGACCTGGTCAGTGTGCATACTGAGCAGTGGGCTCCAGCACGCTAATGAAATTTCCTTCTGCGGGTTTCATTACGGCGCCACACGACTGATACAAATGGCAGCGTGGGGACATCCCCCGACCCCATCTGATTCTATCTCGGTGTTATCAGCCTGCTCGGTGTACTTCTGGGTGAAGGACACGGTAAAAGGCTACAGACAGTCATTGATCCGACGCCTTTGACTCGAAAAATGCAATTAGAGGCTGGCCACAACTTCGTGGGTGGTTATCACGCGGCACGCCGCCGCACATTCCGATGTCTAAATCTGGATACACACAAAAATTCCTGATTACTCCGGCCTGATTCGGCTGACTTCATGGCTGCACAGGATCGATCGCCATGAGGTATTTCTTTTATCAACACATGTCAGTGTCTCTCAGAGTCATAGTATTTCTTCAGCCTTAAATTGGTTTGCGAAAGCAGAGCTCCCGTAATGCGGGCGGCGAGCACACTCGCTGAAAGATGAAATGATGACTTTGAGTGGTGTGGGTATGTTGATAATTTAGCCGTACTCGCTGCGAGAGTTCAACTTCTGGCCAAAAATATTCATGTGCGCCCTTTTAAATCCACCCCCTCAGTTTCTAATTTCATTTCGGTGATGAGGAAGATTTTCAAAATGTCACGTCATTTCATGTCTTATTCTCCTTGGTCACACTTCTTCCGAAACACTCCATCTCTGTGCCGTGTCCGGAAATGTTTTAACTTGGGGTGGGGCACGGACTCACGCGGGGGTTGGCATGAAATACATGTTGGCGCACACAAGCCCAGGCCCCAGCGCCTCCCCTGCATAGGAGCTGGACACACAGAATAGTTGTTTAGCCTCTTTTCTCGTGCGAGTTTTGTGTCTATTTGCGTGTCTCTGTGGCATTTTTGTGAATCATCCCTCCCAAAATGGCAATTCTGTGAATTTGCTGTGTAGATTGCGATTGAGAAACAACAAGAGATTTTTACACTGAGCTACCTAACGTTTGGGATCACTTGGGCTTAGGTGGCCTGTGACACTCGCAGGCCTAGCAGGCATCAACCCCTCGTAGCAGTACACCTGGCTCCTCTCCTTTGAACTGACTCCAAACTGACAGACCACTGTTACTCCGAGGGTAGGCTGGGACCTACATGACAGCCGTCTATTTTGGGCGCGAACTGGATTGCAGGAATGAAATTGATTTCTGTCCTGAGCCTCCTCTCCTTGTGCCCGCATACGTACGTTGATAATTGCTGTGAGTTGCCGTTATGGAGCCTGAAGCAGTTCATGTCGAAATTGTTTCTCTTTCTGTGACGTGTTCAGCCCGAGACGAGAGAGAGAGAGCGTTTTTTCCGCCGTTCACCGTTGTCACGTACGACAGGAAATCAGAGGGAGAAACAAACAAAGCAGAGCTAAAGCTATAAGATGACATGTTAGTCTGAACTTCCCTTCATCCACTCTCTGAACGTTTAGCCTTGAAAGTTCAGGCCAGGTAAGTGCTGCGGGGTGAGTTTATTCCAGTCCATGAACACAATGTAAGAGGCGAAAAGAGGTCAACTGAAAAAACACACTCTCCTGCACATCATCAGCTGTGCTTGCTGTGACGCCGGTCCTCATTTCACATCGCTGTATTTACTGAGGGATTCAGATGGTTAATGTTTTGAAGTAAAGAAAAAAAAAAACAAGGTCGTAATGGTTTTGTGAACCAATTAGAGATCAATTTTTTAATGAACTTAGGTCCTTGTGATTATCTTTACTGTATGGTTATGCAATTATTGTCTCCTCGTTGTAAAGCCCTCCGGTTATTAGGAAATCTACGACTTATTCAGGCTGTCCTGAAAACCATTCATCGGGCTTCGAAGCTTCGGTAGTAATCAACAGCGAATATTTGAAGCTTTTGGAGAGCTCCGCTTCCAGGGTACTCTGCTCATTAAAGTACCAACAATATTTCCAGCTCATTCTGCATTGTGTTTTTTTTCTGGTTCCACGTCTTGTATTTGATTTTTAGAATGCATTCTTGTGCGTGCATGCTCACAATTCATAGATACAAGACTTGGGAAATGAGATTAAATAAGAATAATGGATCAGGTTTGTGTCTGATTAGTAACTGATTAATCTATTGCTTGTACCCATACCTAAATTATGTAAGAGCAAAGTTCATGAACCAATGAGAATGAAGGACTCCCCTCTCCTATCCTCGCCGGTGCAACAAAACTAAGAGGAGGGTCAGGAAAATGCCAATCAAGCACAGTCTGTCCACTCGGTCCTCAGACGAGGTCGAATCAGGGCTACTAAGTGAAAACATCTGGTGCACCATGTGTGTGTAGGACCTTTAATCTATTAACTACAAAGTGACAAAATTTACATTACTGCTAATGGTTTTACGGCTCTCAACCTTGAGATTTTTATTATATCAAACCCCATTTTAGATATTTATGTTCTGCATTTTTGCAGTGACAGTTTTCAATATATTAGCATTCGGAAATTGCCTCCCTTTAGTGAATTTAATTGATATTGCTGGGGAACATACCTTTTTATACGCTGGATTCAAAAAGCACAGCGTATCATTGTAAGGCTAAAATATGTTGACGTTGTGTTTATAGATTGTCTTGTTGCCCCCTAGTGGACACATTTTTTGTTGGCAAAAACCAAAACAATTTAAGGTCTTCTCTCTATTTTTTTAATTTCTTTGTATTTTCAACCGCATCTCATGGTCTTCATCAGCTAATTTCGGGTTTTCCAGATAAGTCCGCCATCGCCATTTTCCCCTCGGTATCTGAACCATTAGTAGCAGAGCTCGCTCTCTCGCAATACTTAACTTTTCAAATGACTCAAAGAAAGATAAATCGGATGAAAGGTAGAAGATGGTTTGAGATGGAAAACAGCTCCGCACAATCAGATGCCATGTTGGGGGATGGAGGGTGCGAGGAACATTGTTTACTCATGGTTCATTAGGTTTTTCGCGAGGTGCTTTTCTCCCTTTAGGCGTCCTCCACGCTAAGTAATGCCGTTCTTCTTTTTACTACCTGCAATTAGCCCTGTACATTAAAGTGCTTGATGATGTCTGACTAATAGCCAGTGTCTATCACACCCCGCATAGCAGGAAGGTTTGTTCTCGACGAAGAGCATGCTGTGTCATGTGCTTCTAGGAAACACCCCATTTATTTATGCAAATGAATCAAAGTGCGTAACTTGTTTCCTGTCTTCTGGCTCTTGTATAGTATGCTGGGATGTCGCTGCAATTGTAATTCTGGATTACATGTACAGCAAACTAAAGATAATGTGTCTCGCTTAAAGAGCTCGGGGAGTAAGTGACATTAATACAAACTCCGATGATTAAATACAGTATGTCAAAACATTCCTATGAGGTTCCTGTTGCATAAGAGTGAGTTTGAAGAAAAATAAATTGATGTATCGTTTTTTGACTTTAGTTGATGAGTACATTAAGACACCAAAGTTAGAGCTTTATTTTTATTTTATTTTTTTTTTTTAAACTAATCTGGCAATTTGCTTGATTCCACTACTATGTGAGACACAAATGGAAGAAACAAATATTCAGCTGTTCACACAGGAACCGACTCAAGCTCCAGTGTCTTTTGCCAGGACAGCCCTTTGAAAATTTGGCAATATTTGTCACGCAACAGGATAATAACTCAGTGACTCTTGATCTGCTGCTGCAGCTGAATTAGACATGCAGACACGAGACGGACGAGAAGAAAAAAATACATCAAACTGAACCACAACAATCCAGTCGAGAACACAGAGCGATGCAGGACAAAGCGAAGCTTTGGATGCAACTGCGGTTCAACATTGAACCGCTATGACCCTGGGTCATCGTGCGTTTGTTGTGTTTGATGTTTCAGGTCTCTCTCCTCCCATCAGAGTGTGTGCGTATGTGTGTGTGTGAGCGCGCAAGGGTGGTGAAACTGGTGGCGCCTAGCGATTGGACCGTTCGCTCAATCGCTGCGTGCTGATTGGTCCACTGGATGACATCGGGGTCCCTTTTTAAACTGCAGCCTGACATGTGGTCGTGTTTTTCAGTAGGCCATTTGGCAAGCTTTGTTGCTGTGCTTAGAGCCAGGTAAACTGAAATAGTCTGTTGTGACTTTAACTTTTGTGCACTTAAGAGCAGTTGGGAAGGAGCAAGAAGCCTTTTCGTTTACTGTTGAACCCTTTTCATCTTGTCTGATGTCGTTTTAGTAGAAAGTTTAGGGTTTTGTTGAGTGAATTTTTTTTTGTTTGTTGTTTTGAGCATTGCTCACCTCTGAAGTTAAATAAACTGCCGACTGTGAATTGAGATTTGAGCCATGGCATTGTGACTTTCACTGAAACGGCTTCAGCTCCAAACAACTTTATCATTCGTATTTATTAAGGAAACCCTACAAACCACCAGTTATTTCCTATTGAAATATTCTCCTTCGCCTCGCTCTGCTGACCAGTATTCTGTAAATGTACTATATCCTTTTAAACAAGATAATCTGAGCAACTAGAGAAATTTGGGGTTTTTTTAAAAAAAAAAGGTTTTCAGTACCGATTCTTCCTGTAACAGAAATGTTTCACCGATCGATGGAAGGATAAAGATGAACATTTCTTCATATGATTTTCCTGAACTGTTTCTGAATCCATTACTTTAAGTTACTTTGAAGGTCGTAGTATATGCAAAAAGCATGTAATATTGCCTCATTTATTATTTACAAAGCCTCCTCCTGGCCCGAGTTTCAGAACATGAGTGTCATTTCATTTGATCAACTGCTACTTTAAATTAATAACCGACTCGAGTCAGTGGATCCTTTAGCTGTTAACATTTTTAATGGCTCAGTGGCCGTGTGTGTCACATACAAGAGCATTTTACCTGTCAACCAACAGTTTTTATGCATTTACCTCATGCATCTAAGTGGCACAAAGTGGAGAAGTAAGTTGCGACTTAAATACACAAACAGTCATAAAGCCAAAATCACTTTGAGGGATCTTCATTCTAAAAGATATAAAACGTGTGTTCTACAATTGTGAAATGAAGCTTGTATGAGCGCTGATTGATTATTCATGAGTGTACTCTGGATTATGTCAAAAGTGTTCCTTCCTTTTTTCCACAAGAAAAAGTATCTGGGACACGAGTTACGGCTGAGAATCACCAACCTGCTTATGTTCAGTTTGATATAGACGTCTTTTGTGTAAAAAATCAATTGTTAAGGTAAAAATCTGTGTGCATCACACACCTGGGTATTTTGCTCTCGCTGTGAGCGACTAACGAGATTTCACATGAACCTCTCAAGTCCTGCCCTGAGACAAGGGACATCAGAACTGACAACAAATATTCCACCAGCGACATAATGCGGTCAATAAAAAAAAGGAGGAAGGTGATTATTACAAAGATCCCTTAAATTCTGTGTCGCACAAAATCAGGCGAGTTTCGATTTCCGCATTAAGGCATTACTTATTGTCTGACTCTGGCTGAGCAGGACCCTGCAATCAGCAGTGCTGAGACTGACTTGGCCTATATAACAGCTAAGCCTCATTAGCCACAGCCTCAAACCTGCATGTGACTGGAGAGGCTGAGAAACACAGATTTCTCCTGGTGACAATGAGACAACAGATTCCCACCAGAGCCGCAGTCGGTATGGCGTATAATTGGACAAACCACAATTCCCCTCATAGAATTTTCCTGATGGCCTTCTCGAAAAACACTTGGATAAGCTGTTGCGCTCGTTCAAAGAACACTTGTATGATTCTTGACCTCCACGCTGTAAGAATAATTTCCAATGTTATCACTTAAAACAGGTGGCATCGTGCACAATCTTGCACAAATTATAAATGTCAATTCCTTATTGCCTTGCTTTGTGCAGTGGAAATAATCCTATATGAGTGACAGTGAGAAATAGCTATTAAAACGGCTATTTTGCTGCTGACCTACCGACAATGTAAGATGTTTTGATACTTCGCCAAAAGTACTATGAGGACACCCGAACATTACGCGTCACTTACATATGTGGGACTGTCGGACATCTCATCACAAAACTGTGGCCACTAACATACTGCTGAAAAAAAGAAAAAAGGAGCTTCCTCTGTGAAGGCTTTTCACAAGATTTTGGAGCCCGGCTGCAGGGATTTACTCCCATTCAGCCACAAGAGCATTAGTGAGTAGCCACTGATGTTGGGCGATAAGCCCTGAATCACAGTATTCCACTTCATCCAGATCGGTCATGTCACCAGTGACCCTTCTCTACACTGCAGCCCCTCTGCCTTGCGCAATAAATTTGAGGCCCTTTCACTAAGCACTTTAAAGGACATAATTGATAAACTAAAGCCTACTACACCAAGTCCTTTAGATGTTTGTGCCTGCCAAATTTCTGAAGGAGGTTTTTTTTTCTTTTACACAGTGTTAGTCTCTCCATCCACTGGCTGAATTACCATTTTTTTTAATGGATTTTTTATAGAAACTTGTTTACTTAGAGTTGATTCCTTTTATGAATAATTTTTTTAATATTTTTGACACATTTTAATCAGGTTTCCCTTCAGGTCACAGCACGGAAAACTGCTCTCAGTAGCCAACGATCTTCACAGCTGGTTGTGATTGTTCCGGGTTTAATTCTTCTTGATTTGAGCCATGCCTTTGACACTGTTGATCACTTCCTTCTATAGCGTCGCATTAAAAAGTGCTTTGGCATCAGGGACTCTGATCTGGACTGCAAGTCTTATTCATTAAACATAACTTTCAGTAATGGCATTAAAAACCAGTTACGATCTTGTCTTTTCTGTCAGAAATAGAATGCTGGATGTCCCGAAACCTTCTACAGCTAAATGAAAACATATCGGAAATAATTGTCTTCCGTCCCCCTAAGTCGATCCCTATCTTAGAAAAAAAAACATCTTGGCTCGCTGTCTAAAAGATGTTAACATGCAGCCAGAAACTTGGGTGTTATATTTGACAGTGACCTTTCATTTGAAAAAAAAAAAAAAAAAACAGGTTTGCAGGGATAGTTCAATCATGTTTTTATCAGCTAAGGAGCATCACGGAAGCCATGTGTATCCTCTGTTGATCAGATCTCGAGAAGGTCATTCATGCTTCTGTTTCATCTCGGTGAGATAATCGTAATTCATTGTATTCAGCGTTAGGACAAAAAAGTGATTCTCACGCCTTCGTCTGGTGCAAAACGCAGCTCCTCCTCATTTAACAAATACTACAAGACAAGATCATATCAGCCCTGTTTTAGCATACTGGTTACCAGTACCTTTTTTTTTAATGAATTTTTTCTGATTCGAAAGCACTTTATGGTTTTGTTGCTGAATTGCTGCTCCCCTACGAGCCAGAGTGCAGCCTCAGATCCTCAGGCAGGGCTCTGCTGGCACACAACTTAAGATGACCAGGCTTTTGCAGTCAGGGCTCCACCGCTCTGTAACTCCCTGCAGAATCAATTACATCTCATAAATCACTTCTTAAAACTTATCTTTTTAAAACTAACTTTTTATTAATGCCAACACATCATGTTATTTCCAACATGTCTTTCATCTTTGTATTTTTTGTATTCCATCGGGGAAATTTCATTTCCATTATAACCTGTAAAGCACTGTGTAACTTCTATTTGAAAGGTGCTGTATAAATAAAAATGTATTAATATTATAAAGGTGCTGCACCGGGATGAGGTCGGGGCTCTGCCACTCAACTTATTTCACACCAAACCAGGACAGCCATTGCTTTATGGACCTGGCTTTGTAACGCTGAGATTTTTAATGTCGTAACCACAAAGAATCTTCCCCAAAATCTGAAGCTTGCTTTTATCTAAAACATAATACGCTGTTGTAGCATTAAGGCTTCCCATAACTTGAACTAAAGGGGATAGCTAAAGACGTTAAAAACACAAACGCATCTTTTTTTTCTGAAGCCAGTCTGTGTAATGTTTTCGTCTTTATCCTCAGTATTCAGAAATATATCCATCTGTGTGTGACCATATTGTAAAACACTTGAACATTTCCAGAGGCCAGACATCATCTTTGTAATCTCACTACAGTAGCTGCCGTGTCGTGGCTCGTTGTAGTAGTAGCTCAAGCATATGACATATTTTACGAGCTGTTTTTCACAGGGCAGGGGTGTTACACTTTGTTTTTCGCCGCATTTTTTTAAAATGTTGAAATAAACAGGCTAAAGATCTAAACAAATATATATACCTATGTACTTATACCTCTCACCACTGGAGAAGCTAAACTACGCGTGTAAAGAAGATCCGTCAATCAAAAGTAACAATTTTTAACATTTTTATTATTTGTATCGACTTTGTGATACTTTTTGTAAAAGAAAAAATAATAATACATTTATTTTTTTAAAAACATACATTTTATTTGAAAGTAACAGAGATCACATTTACAGTAAAATCAAAGGCACATGTGACTAGAATGCATAATGGCTCCCTTCTGTTCTCCCCGTGGCCATGCAAGTAGCACATCCAGTTTGCATACATTAGTCAAAGCAATGATGTGGATTTATGCATCACTTTGATGTGTTTTGTTTGTAATCCACTGTCCCTTTATGTGACGTTTTAGGGCTCCAGCTGATTGAAATTCAAAGTGGGAGAGAGAGGTAAGTGATGCCACAAGAAAAAGCTGGACTTAGATGAGACGAAGAACGCCTTATCGTGTAGCAGTTGAGGGCTGATCGGCGGGTACGTTGAAATGTAAGGAAAATATACCCTGAATATGCAATTATAGAAGGACCGATGGAGGTTAATGACAAAAGGTTAGCCTGTGGTTAAGATTAGACAAAAGAAAAAAAGTTTTGAGGTAAGGTACAGATATTAAAAAAGAAAAGCAACACAATGCCCTTTAGTTTACCCATGCACCATCTGTATGATGTATGTACGTATACATATTAGCTTTTTTCATAAGGGAATACTTTGGGGATATGTTGTTCACTTTTATTGTTTTGAACTCTTTATATTTGCATTTTAAGACATGGTCATTGTGCACAATTTGAAATCCGGCAGTTGGAAAATTCGGCTTCCATCCAACATTTACAACCGACTAACAAATAGATTGTGACTTATAATATGTAAGCTCTTGAGCAAAGATCCTGCTTAACTGTCCCAAAGTGTTTCTCACTATGTTAGAGAGTGAACAACATCTCCACTGGGTCTCCACTTTGTTTATATCACATTGCTCTTTTTCAATGTCCCAAAACTGCAATTATGCAACCTCATGAATCTTAAACTGTCAGTCTCCCTGTGCAACACGAAGAAAATTATTACCGCGCAATTTCTAAGATTAGCAGTTAATGAGCTTGACTATTTCTAAAGTTCGGAGTGTTGCAAAAAATATGACCCAAATTTCCTCCAGGACCATGAATAGTAAAACTGTATCAACTGTAACTGTATGCATATCAACTTTTTAATATACTATAAATATTAATTAGAATGTCCTCCTGCTGCACCAGCCAGCTCAGTGTACAGATTCTGTTCCAGAGCAAGAGAGAGCATGTTACAAAGCGGGGAAATGGATTTAAAACAAGGGACACGCCTGCCACTGAACTTTGATGAAACTTCTCGGCTGAGGAGGATGATTTTATTTTTCCTAAGGGGCCATACTGTAAGTGCATACTGAAATACTGTTCAGTCAGCATTTAAGTGAGGACCCATGTGACCATTCAGCTGCAAAGTGCAAATTATTTAAAGGCCCAGTCTTTAATTGCAATAATTTGCCCCAGCTGGAACACTCACTCTTCTATTAGCTGCTTTAACGTAGTTATTAATTATACTGAAGAGTATTTCAAGGCTAAACGTATATCATATAGTCTAGTACATTAGGGGATTTAATCATAATATCTCTTACCATAACAGAGTGGATGTAGTTGCCTGAACCTAATCATATACCTTGATCACGCTTCAGTCGCAACAGGTACTTATTTTATCCATAAAATTTGACAGTTAACATTTTGCGTCCACCAAGAGTGTGTGAAAGCATCTCGCAGGTCAGTATGAACACGTTGCAAAATCAGAATCAGAATCAGAAATCCTTTATTAGTCCCACAGCGGGTAAATTTACATGGTTGAATGAGTCGGCTGTGATCATTTTTGGGGATATGTTCAACAATAAAAAAGAAAAAATGCTTTGTTCGTCATTTTAAATTTAATCCAGGCAGCATTAACAGTTGGCAGATCAATATATAGTCAGAAGTCCAATGAAAAGAATCAAAGGAATTACAATTGGCTAGGCTGGCCTCATGAAATAACCAGGAAATTGTCCTGAATAATGCAAGTCGTCCTTTAAAAAAAAAAAAAAGATCTTTCTATTTCATTCCCCGTTGATCACATCACATGAAAACATCCATTCGATTTGTTCTATATGCTCGTTTGTACCATTAAATGTGCAGTGTTGGGGAGTAGTGAACGACATGTAATTAAACCAGCAGTTTGACTACATTTTGCAGTAGCTTGCTGATAGTTCAACTACATTCATAGTCGCATAGTGATTCAAGTCATTAAATCACTTTTTTGCCAAGTTTTATGTAGTTAACTAAAACTGCAAACAAGTCTGAGCCATAAAGATTTAAAAAAAAAAAAAAAAAAAATTATTACTTTACCATTGCTTCTCTACTGTGATTAAACCTCTTTGATTCTGCTGTGACAAGTGAAAAGATATGCCAATTGTTTAAGCTGTTCATACTTTCTAAAAATGTTGAAGTTGAAGGCGGTTTAAGTTGTTGAAATTGTACAAGTCAGATGTTGCATACGGGTTAAGACGACAGGCCCATTTTTTAGACCAGTGCTCAAGTCAGTCAAACGGTCGTAAAACGTGCAAATGAAATATGTTTTAGTGGAATATTAAAAAAAATTACAATAATGTTTGGGTTTAGAGTACGTAGGCCCTGTGGACAAGTGGGTACTTTTTGGAACAAACTCAATTGAGTGCCTTTTTTTTTTGCAGCATGTGAGTATTTTATTATGATTGTAAATCACATAAAGCCTAAATCGTCAATTTAGTCAGTAGTTTGAACTCATTGTTCTACGTAGCTTTAATTCGCCAAACTAGATCTCTCCCTAGGTTAGCTTAGCTGTAGTAAAACTTCTTCCAGTGTGATGTCATTGTAAATAACTTCAAAATAGTAGATCGAAGAAGGGAATAATTACTACAATTAGGTAGAACATTTTTTTTTTATAATTAAAAAGCGAGATGTCAAAATTCAGGTTTCTCGCTATAGGGTGACCCAAACGCAGACAGAGATTCAGCTGGCAGACTAGAAGGCAGCTTAAAAAGTTCAAGGGGTCACATTAACAGGCTTATAATTGGTAGGTAAGCAAATTTGGTAAAAAAACCGCAGGCAGTCAGAATGAGTAAAAGGGTGCAGGTTGGAAGCTGGCAGGATTGGCTCAAAGACTACATCAGCAATACAAAATAGATGATCTGACAAAAAAGCTGGCATAAAACTGGCCTCTGTATAAACACCGCGGCTAATAGTGAATGAAGAGCCACTGAGCAGGTGATTAGTCAGCTCAGTGCAAGAGAAGGGAAATAACATGAGTCTAATATTTTTTGAAGTAATGAAAATATATCTGCGACTGAGTTGCGTTGGAACAGAACTGCCGGTATCAACAACAACAACATCAGCCAGACATCAGAATCATTTGTACTGTATATGTTAAGCATGTATATTACATATGCATGACAGTCCGGAATGACATCCATATTGGACAATTCTGCACCTTGAAATTTATATCCAATTTCTAAGTTCAGTTCCAGAGCAGGAGGAGGAAAGTGAGGGTGTTGAGGTCCTGGTGGTGGATGGATGTTGTCTAGAATCCCAGACTTAAATACACGAGTTCGAGTCTCGTCACAGACTTGCAAATTGACCTTTTCATGAACAGTAACCACAATCTCTCCCGAACATTGCTCGGATTAAGTTGCATAACCCTAGTCGTACTTTAACCACTCACCTTAACCATGCTCTAGTTGTCATGTGCAGATATTGTTTAAAAGCAATATATTTTTTTTTAAAACAGACTCATTGGATGGCTAAAATGTCCCTGGACTCAATAGTTCCCAATTTTAAAAGCCATATTACAGCTACTTCTGTGCTGTCAGGCGGTTGCCTGTGAGTTTGCTGAAGAAAAGGCATCCGATGCATGACTTTTTCACGCACGCAATTAAATATTCACAGTAAATAAATAAGAGGAGAATGAATCGCACGTAAAGGATTCCGACATAAAATTGCGCAAAAATCTCATAATCTCATAATCTGGTGAAAATTTTATAATAAAAAATACTATTCAGCTTTTCAAGCAACACGGAAATGTAACGGGCTGGTGAGGAGATCCACATTTTAATTAATTTCATTCAAAATATTGATCTTGAAGGATCAGGCCTGTTGACATGCATATGATTCCTTTTAATATGGATGAGCATAAACAAACACTGTTGATAGAAAACATGTATACAGACAGGAGTCAATAAGGCTCCATAATTAGACAAGAGCAGCGCAAATAGAAACTAGATTACCATCTAATCATTGAGCTGAAAGTGAGACATCAATGCACAGGCTCAGTTCTTATGCTACAATGTTTTTACGAAGGCATTATGCAAGACATGGGAATGTTTATCTAGTTTGGAAGTAATGTCAATGTGCGCCAAATGTAGGGCTCTTTACAGTTTGATATGGAAATGAAAGCTAATATCAATCCTAAATAAATTGCACAGTCTTCACATATTAATATGTTTTGGTGGTTCTGTCATTCATTCTGCCAAGCATTGTTTATGCAAAAAAAATAACAATCTAAATGTGTTGATGCTAGGATGCATTTCTTTCTAGATGGAAGGAGCATCTTTGGGAGAGAAATGATCTCGGGCAGCATGGTGATGATACTGGATGATGGTGGAGGCAGGCTGATGCTGAGATGTCTCAGTATCTGTGCCAGATACTAAAAAAGCTCTGATGCAAATATTCAATTGATCTGATCATAGCTGATAGCTGTATGGCACCGTTTTTTCCCACACATTTTATCTGCATTTCAAGCCACAGGGTGATCTGTCTTATATACGGGAGCGTTATTCTGAGTGCTATCAGGACCCAGATGCATCATTTAAATTCACTTATAGAAATAGTGAGAGCCAACAACATTTCTCCATATTTCGACTACTCTTTCAAAAGTAAAAGTTAAGTGTTTGTGCCTTCAGAAGAAGCAATGTCCGCCCATTCTTTTTTGTACGCTATAAAATAAACTCCCAGTGACTTGAACGTGGACCAAACAGTCTATCAAGGTAAACTTGAAGCCTCCAATTGCTCTTAGTTACAGTTTCCCAGATTATTATTTATTTGTGCCGTAGTTAAGTGTTGTAGTGTCAGAGCCGTATTATTGCATGCGCTGCTCGCTTTAAATAACCCGGTGCAGAGATGGAAAAATAATCAAAATTTATGTCGCCTCAACAATGTCCTAAGGCGATTATTGTCGATGACGTAAAGCTAAATTTGTTATTATTGTTATATATACATATATGAAATATATTTGTATGTATTAGTCCTATCAAACTGTTGTCTAACCGTCTTGTGTGCTTTGATCAGATGCAGGCTATTTTTGCAGAAACATAGGGTTGAATAGTGAAACATGTTTTCCGTCATTATACACCGACCGTCATCGGTTTGAAATCAATTCCCCAGATGGGGCACACAAGGATCAATATTCGGCCCTGCTTATTACTCTATACATGTAAAGTCAATGTTATTGATATAACCCAAAACCACAATCACAAATTTTACTTCAAAGAGTAAAGAGTGCCTCAAACACAAACATAATTCGTTTTTCAACTAAACATTGGAACGTGTATTTCTATGCTGACGATACCATTGTATATGCCGTTGGCTCTACAGCACACCAGGTCATCTCCAGGTTATAATCTACCACTGATGACCTCCAGACATCGTTTATTAGCTTCAAACTTGTTCCGAACTCCAAAAAAAAGAGAGCAGAGAGGAGAGAGCAGAGCTGTAATGTCCCTAGTAGCTCATTTATTTACTGGGTTTTGTTTAAAACTAGCTGAAGAGTAAAAAAAAAAGACTGGGTCACTTGTGGATTTGCTTTTGTCCCAAAAGTACAAGAAATAACCCGCCAGGCATCATCGCAGTGATAGGAGCCAAACAACAAAGCTTGCACCGAAGGTCTGACAGTCTGATGCGGTGTCTCAGAGGGAGATGCCAGATGTACTGTATATTTGTGTCTCTTATTGTGCAGTTTGACCTCTTTTAAGAGCAATTTGGATACGGGAACACAACATGACAAAGTCAAGACCTTTTCATATCCTTTCATACCCTTCAGGGTGCCATTCTTAGGTCTAATTAAATGTTTTTAATATCTTTCACAGAATGTTGAAGGAGTCAGCAAAAGCTTGTTTTTTTTTTTTTTTTTGTGGAAAGATATCATGGGACTGAATAGGAAAGATCCAGGACCACACACTGTAGAGTGCAGTTAGACAATGTAAACAACAAAACACACACAAAAAAACACTCATATTCTGCATTCTACAACTGGGGATTTGGCCTGAGTTTGTTTTCATCTTTCTGTATTCACAGCAAGTGTTGTGCCTTGAGGCATGCCAACTGCCTGTCAGTTACACATACACAACTCAGTTGAATCCGTTACTCACTACCTGTAGACTGTAGAGACAAAACAAATAGTCTTTAATCAGGGCTGTCTGTTCACTTATTTTTTGCACATAGCACTGGTGCTACAAAGGTTTAAAGTTTTGCAGCTCAGGCCGCAAAATCGTAGCACGAATATAAAAGTTTCAAGCAAGTCCATTATAGTTTGAGAATTTCAAACACACACATTATTCCGTTATTATGCACAAAACGCATAATGAGAAATTGTTGTTATTGCTGTGTGTGTGTATATATTTCAGTTGTTACTCTTGCATAAACCGCACATTGTTACAGAAACGTGCAATGAATGATGAAAAAGCGCTGCCTACAGTCTTTGTCTGTCTGCCAATGGGCGCACCTTTTTCCGCCCATCAGCGGTATCTGTGTTCTTTGCTCAGGATTTCGGGGTACATTTTAATGAACCTAAAAATATAAGGTTATTGTCTAATGACGTTCCGCTAACAGAGCTCCAGAGAGCCGGAGATAAGAGCAGGTGTCAGATCTGTGCAGAACACCGAAAAAAAACAACAACAACAACAACACTTCATACAGCACGAAACTACCAGCCGACACACAAGGTTCACTATTAGTGGTTTCTGTGACGTGAGAAATACTTTTTTTAAAATACAAATATTTTAAAAATACAGAAACGGCCAAAAAATACACAGAACTACCGGCGTCGCGGAGAAAGCCAGCAACTGAGCGCTGACTTCCGCCTACGAAGAGGACGCCACTTGAACAGGCGGCCCTTCAATGTGGCCCGGGATGCATTGTGTGCACACTGCTTAAAGAATATGGCCAAGGAAAGTGCTGTTGCCACATATGGTGGCATGTTTTTCCAACTCAAATGCAAAAATAAACCTCCAGTGGTCTCAAATGTGCACGGGAAAAAGTGAGATGGAAATTGACTTTGCTATAAAATAAACTCCCAGTGACTTGAACATGGACCTTGAAGCCTTCAACTGCTTTTAGTTAAAGTTTCCCAGATTATTTATTTGTGCCTTAGTTAAGTGTTGTAGTGTCAGAGCCGTATTAATCAATCTGTGCGCACCTTGAGACCATTGTCCCGTAGGTTCACATCCTGTCACACTGGAAATCACTTTGTGTTTTTATTGCCTACCTGTGACCAATGTCCTTCTGTAACCTCAACTAATGCCTAATGCTACACTGACGACACCGACTCTCCAACACAGAGTGAAGCTCTGTTTCTCTTGTACATCACTATGTGTTCGTTGCCGCATTGTGTAATTCGTGCTGGGGAATAAAGCAACAATTAATTTTGCTGATGAATGTTTTAGTTACAGTTAGATTGAGCAAGCAGAGCTGCAATGTGCATAAAAGATTCAGAATTAATTCAATGTTTTTTATAAATTCACCACGTGCATACACTTAAACCAGGCATGGAGTCAGAGTATAGGAAGGGGGGGGGATTAGGATCTTTTTTTTTTCTTCATCAACTTTCAAAGCATTGTTCTAAAGTTATCTTCTGCAGCTTTAGAGGAGCGGAGGGAAACAATGTGGCAAAGTCTGTTGTCTTATACCACTTTGTTCACCAGAAAGCAAACAGTCAAGTAATTGGTTCCATTTGAAGTTGAACACGGGGGAATGTGGGTAGCAAATCTCTGTCTGGCTGTTAGCACAACAGATGTTAGGTTGCATGTGGCTAAATATACTCTTTCGGGGTTTGTTATTTCCTCAGATATCGATTCCTCCTGTGCCCTGTGACTGAAAAGCTTCTTTTTTTTAAATTTTCCTTTAAAGGGCCCCATCACATGTATTGTATATGTGGGTGCACTATTAACATCAGAATTGATTTAATTAGCTGTTCAGTCACCGGTAATCACTTAAGACGTTCGCCGAGTCGTGGTCAGTCAAAAAAACGAGCAGGTGTCTCGACATTTTTCTTAAAATCTCATAGACTTAACAAGCTCATGCAACACTCACACATTACTACAATTTGAGTCATCCTAATCCCACAGTTATCACAGTTTGTGGATATACAGGCTGCAACAGGCAAACGCTGGCACCAGCTGCTTCTTTAGACACCTGTCAGATCTATTTCCACCTCTGATCTGTATTCATTTGAAGGCCTTAATACCTGCTGAGACAGATCTCAAGAAGCTTGTTTGTACCGCACCCACTGCATCTCATTGCAAGTGAGGATGCACATTTATCATTGTTATAAAACCATCTTCTTCTTTTTTTTTAAACATTTTTACAGGTCTGGAAACAAAGGAGGGTTGCTGCGGGGATAGGCGTTTTGTTTACGCCGTGCTAATAAGAGGAAACAAATTGATTTCCCTCTGAAAACTGAGGCAACACGGAATCAAGTTTGCTATGAAATTAATTTGAGACTTCATGTTTTGTTTTTTTTTGTTTTTTTCAGAACTCAGAACCTTATCAGTGGGGATTTTTTATTTTTTTTGAGTTTATGGCCATTTTGAGCTGTCTGCATTCAGATCGAGTAATACCTGCTTTCCACTTCTTGTGTGGCGGACGATAACACCCTCTGAGGTATCTACTTGACACAGAAGCACTGGAGGGAGTTCTTTGCCTCCAAGGAGAGCATTATTTATTTGCCAATGGTAGACCTCAGAGGTTATTACCCTTTATATACCACAGCCACTTTTCCAAAGATAAAAAGAAAAAATAACAATCTATCCAGAGAAATGTATTATTTGTGCACTGCTCAGCAACAATTGTTTCTTTATTCCTGGGGAAATTATTTTTGCTGCTACAGTACATGGAACAAATTGAGTCTCTCTGTAGGACGACAGGCTTACAAACATACCTCATGGGGTTTTGTAAAGAAAGAAAAATGCAATACTCCAGAAACCTACCGTATGGTCTGATGTACCAAACAAGCAATTAAGCGATTTGCTCATATAATTTTATTGGTAATAATAATGAGAAAAGAACGTGAAGATGTTAGAAATGCTAAGAACAAAATTGGAAAAATAAAAACAACCCGGGGCAACAAGGAACAGGTTTACCCAAGTTCCCAACCTTTGCGGGACTTTTGTAAAATGTGTTGGTAAATAGAAACATTACAGCAAACACAGATTATGTCAAAGTGCATTTGTAATGCGAAAAAAATCTAATAATTATTAGGTTGACACAATAACCTCAGACTCTGGCTCCTCGTCATTTAGGATATCTGTTGAGTTCTTCTGTGACATAGAACCCATTCACAGCTGGTTATAACCTAAAGTCTGTATGTGGATATGTGATCCGGACAATGACATCTCAGCACGGGGCCTTTGTTTTACACACGGTACTGATAAATGTTCTGCTTTCATGTCTTCTCGATTCTGCCGTGTTGGGGATCAGCTTCAGTATGCAAATTAGGTAGGGCGGGGCTGACGTAGTTGCCAACAAAGACGTCTTGGGTGATGAGAAAAGCATCGTGGGAAACTCTCAAAGGTCTACAACATGCAAAGCTAAAGTCACAAGACAGCCAAAAGCGTCCAGGAACTATTTTTGGTAGCCTTGCCAACATTACTTATACTGTAAGGTTCGCCTTGCTCTGTTGGTCACGTGACACCTTGTCTTACATATAATAACGGTCCATTGAGACTCTCAAAAGCGATGCTGCTATGTGGGCAGAAGAGATCATCTGTGCTTTTTGACAGACAGCTAGAGATAAGGTCAGGTCAAGTCTAGCTTTGTGTCTTAAGAACTAAACTGTATATATTGTATTTAAACCTGGCTGAAATGATCGCAATCTTGATAGTAAAGAGCTCTGTGTGCACCCCCCATCTTTAAGTTTGTCTATCTAAATAAGGTATCCATATGCAGACTGTATGTATGTTAATACCAGGTGGAAATGGGGTCATAACGTCCAGAAATTCCAGACAAATCAACATATCTACTGCCATTTCAACCATCGTGTGGAGATTGCCTGTATGTATTTTCAGAAGAAGTCATAAACTGCAAGGCCTGGGAGATAAATGGAGTTGTAATTGAAGACAAAAAGGTTGTTGATATGTAATCATAGTCTGATAAGCAAGAAAGCCCCTTGTTTATCCAACACTTTGCAAAAACAGAAATTACAAAGAGCTTTATACAAATAGCTTCACTTTACAGAGTAAGTGATGAGGAAAGAGAAAGATGTTCTTTGATATGACTTCTCTGAAATGTGGTGGGACGCTGCTGTAGAGTCAAGGAGCGACACCAGCAACTGGCCTTCTAGACAGATTCTTTTTAAACTAAAATTAGACGCATACAGTGGAAATGCATTAACGAACAAGCTACTGCAGTCTGGAGTAAAGACTCGCCTCGTGTGCATCACAGAAACGTTATGTCTCCCCCCTGGAGACGCTCGCTGGCCCATTGGCACACATTTCACAGAGCTAACCTCCGACCCGTGCGGAAGTCGGGGAAAGGCTGTGAGGATAAAGACAGAGGGAAAATCAGACCTCTCCAGCTAATTGTGCTACCTCCACCAGTGCCTGCTCGCGGAGTGGGTTCTCTCCTGTGTCCATGTTGACTGATGTGCTGAGAATTAGATTTTGTCACTTAAAGACTCACCAGAACGATACCCTGCAGACTTTTTACCGGGGCCAAGGAAGGAAGCCCCGGTGGTATTTGGAGAGCGAGAATGAGGTCACTTTCAGTTTCTGCCTGCAATGCATGACTGCTTTTTCAGTGGACTCTTAGAAATGCTGTGGACTGTGGAGCACAGAAATAGTATTGTCTCTTTTACTATGGAAGAGAGAAGAAAAAGGAATAACGTCACGCATAATGAAACCGCTGTCGCAATATAATAAACTAGCCACTGGTCAAAACAAAGAAATAATCTAATTTTCTCTTGGAAGGCATAATACAAAATGAATGCCAGAAGCTAATGTTTAGTTTAAAAACTCAAACCTTTCATAAATAAAAGGTGGGAGAAATGTTCTCACTTTGGAAAACTTATGGATAACATTGTGCCTTCAAGGAGGATTTAAATAAAATAAGAGGTGGGATAACAAATCGGGACAGTGGAGAAAGAATTGTTGAGGAGAAGAAATGCTCTGCTGCACAATGGGAGACGGCGGATTGGGTGCTCATTGCACCGAAGACAGTCATGTGGACAGAGAGCATGAAGAGCTCACTTAAATTTGAAGTGGTCATGGAAACTTTTCTGATTACTGGAGCAAAACCAACACCGCGGCCTGAACTCACGAGAAAAACAAAAGCATGTGTAGTTTGGTCAAAGGCTGAAAAACAA
>CALSCE010009442.1:4577073-4605091 GCA_943593645.1 Bovichtus variegatus | reverse complement strand
GGTAGGTAGGTAGGTAGGTAGGTAGGTAGGTAGGTAGGTAGGTAGGTGGATGGGTAGGTATGTAGGTAGGTAGGTAGGTAGGTAGGTGTAGGTAAGTAGGTAGGTAGGTAGGTAAGTAGGTAGGTAGGTAGGTAAGTAGGTAGGTAGGTAGGTGGATGGGTAGGTAAGTAGGTAGGTAGGTAGGTGGGTGGCTGGACTAGAGTTCAGCCTTTTATATATAACACCAGATGGTTGTGAGTTCAATAGTGATTGAATAGATAATTGTGAGTGCTACCATTGTGCCCTTGAGCAAGGCTCAGTAAGTTGCTCCAGGGAGACTGTCTCTGTAGTTAGTTCACTGTAAGTCGCTCTGGATAAGAGCGTCTGCTAAATGACCTGTAATAATAATAATAGTAATAGATAGATAGATAGATTTCCTTCAGTGTAATTCTTTTTTTTTTATGATGTTGAAAAAGTGCTCAACTAATAATTTAAGATTGCAACAGAAAAGAAAATGAACAGCACTGATTCACTGGCTGTCAGCTTCACTCAGTTAATTATTAGATGCCAGTATTTCACATTGTTTTGTGAGGGCGATGAAGCGTGCAGTGCAAGTGAATCATAATACTCCTCTTAAAGTCAGTATGACCTTCAGGGGCTTCACCAACACTGTTCATTGTATTTATTGGTCTTGTTTTGTTTCCAGATTATCTACACCAGTTGTAATGATGTCCCGGACAATTTACTGGTGGATTTTTCCCATTTTATGTTTAAAGATGGCAGTGTTTGTGCTTCATGATGTGAGACAGAGCCACAAAGTGATCAATACTTATAAGGTAGAGTCCCGCCTGGCCCGTTATCATGTTTTGGATTGATTTCTTTATTGACTTTTTTAGTCCAGCTAAAATCTCATTTTGCAGTCACAATAATGTCAAAGTCATTTTAAAGTGTATTGTTAATTGTTTTTGTTTAATCACTTTTGCGAAAAGAAATGGGGAAATAGTTTCTGGGAAATGGTTCCCTCAGATACGTGTTGATGTTCATGTTTGACCTCAGATGCTATGGCCAAGCAGGGGCATGAAGAGGCACAGTTGGAAACATTTCCCCATGGCTTGTAGGCTACAGTTTGCAATGTTCTTTTTTAGCAGTATATCTGACAAATAGGGACAGCACTAGTATGTAAAAGGACCAAAATGGCATTTACAGGTACAGCACATGCTGTGATGTAGCAGACCAGATAATTAGCTACCGAGCCTGCAAACTGACGTTAGCCACCATTAAACAGAGACATATAAAAATATGAATGTCTCCCATTTGGGTGCAAAAAAAGGAGGAGAGCACTGGAGATAAATAAAAATGCATGCATTCTAACTCTAGTTGGACTTCAGTTTTATCATTATTCTTATATTTTGTCTCTTCATTTTATTATTTTTTCTTACTTTTAATGGTACTGGATCTATCTATCTATCTATCTATCTATCTATCTATCTATCTATATTTATTATGGGTCTCTTGTAATCTCACTTTAACTGATAATAGCATCATTTGTATTCATAAAACTGAGAGAAGAAAAACCTGCAGCTGAAAAAAATCCAACCATAAAACATAATCCATCGATACAGTATATTATTTCCGTAATATTCCGCACAATCCGCAACCTGCTTGTCGGCTCTTTGAGTGGATTCAGGTTTTGTTTTCAATTTAGTTACAGACACCGAATTTAGTTGCAATTGAGGAGGGATTTGCTTTCAGTGGGTTTGCTGTATTTGCATGTATTTAAAAGACTGCCCCATTTCTATTTCATACAGGGAAAAAGTTTTTGATGAGTAAGGAAATTGTGTCAAATGACATGTATAGACTTCACCACCGCCTGTCCTACAACTGTATTTAAAGGAAACATAATGCGAGCCGGTTTGCTAATAACACCATGAGGAAATGTTAAGTATATGGAGCTTTTTTTTTTTTTTACTATCTTTATTCAAGAGCATGTTTTTTTTTTTTGTTTTTTTTATTAAAAAGCATGCCTCCTTTATTTTACCTTCAGATTTTGTAATACTTTTGCCCTCACACTCAAAAAGTCCCTGCTTGCACTGAGATTTGATCTGCTTCTGCCTAAACTGCATTCCTGCGCTCCAACTCCAGCCCTTCCTCTCACACTCAGACGGCTTCTGTGTGAAACGTCTGCTCTCGGATTTCTCCTCTTGGATTTTTTTGTGCAATAGTCAAAATTCCCCAACCAATCGAATGCCGGGTGTAGTGTTGACCAATGAAATGATCCCTACCTCGTTGACGGTGCGTTTGCTTTACTTTTAGAGCGTTTCAGACCGGCGGTTACTCTTTAACCAGGTTCATTCAACCCCGTCCGCCTCCAAGGCGTTATTATATGTAGTTCCCTGGCTGTGAAAAAAAAAAAAAATGTATGACCTTTGGAGTAAAATGACAGTTAGTATACATATATCAGCGCCCGTACTTTTTATTTTCCAGTATTTACTGTAGGTAGGAGGCTGAAGTGTAAAACTCTTCCAGATGCCTGAGAGCATTTAAATGTAATATAGACTATATTGTATTTATTCCATCTGACAGTAAATCAAATAATGCCTCAAGAATAATCCACCGATGAGAGGCAAGATAACATATCCGCTTGATGTTTGTTGCATATGTGGTAATATCTACGGAACGAGAAAGTGGCTCACCCTGACAAGCACGGATTTAGTCTGTGATCGCACTTACGGTCCAACTCCTTGGTGAAAACTGGGAGGCAGCTGGTGGTCGAGATGGTGTTGGTGGTTGCAGGGATAGTGGTGGAATATGTGACGGTCATGGGAAATGAATCCATTACTATCCCCAACAGCTCTGCGTGGCAGGTTATTAATCAGTTCAACATGCACCACTTGCTCATCAGATAAGCATGAGGCTGGAGTCTGTTTCAATCAGAGCTCTAACAACATTAGCATGATGGTTAGACCCCGATGGTTCGACCCTGATGGCGCTGATTGAAATGTGCTAGCATGGTGAGTGTCTTGATCTGACATTGGAAAGTCAATGAACATCCCTCTGTGGAGCTTCTGCCTCAGCTTACAGTCAACATGTTCTTTATTTGCACAAATTATAATGCTCCACTATATTCAGACTACATCATGATACTGATGATATAACAGTTAACATTGCTCTTGTTGGGGTCGCACAAAGTCACGTGACCTGCAAACTTTCTTGTGTGATTTGGGAATTGTTTGGCAAAATGTATGTGGACGGTGGTGTCCTTGTTGCTCAACTTCCCAACATACACTAATGCTTTTGTGGCTGATTGGGAATGGAGTCCCTGCAGCCAGGTTTTAAAGTCTTGGGAAAAAGCCATGTCAGTAGATTGGAGGCTGTTTATATTATTGCCCATGATTTGGAAATGAAAGCAGGTTTTATGCTAATATGGCCTTTTTTTGCAGGTGTAAAAACAAAAAATGCGGTTGTTGCTTGTTGCTCGCCAGTGCACCTGATATTAGATCAAAACCAGGCCACAATAGTTTTGCGATTATGTACCTTTTCTCTACTCAAGTGTCATTTTAATAAGAAAAAAACACTACATACTTCACATCCAAGATGGATAAGCTGACTTTTTAACTTTTTTTATTCATGAAAGGTCACGTGCTATAGGTATTTTTGATGCAAATGATCAAAAACCGTGGAACATAACTAGAAATATTGGATGGTGGAACTGGAGGCAATTCTAATTCTATTCAGATAGTGAACCTTAATTTCCTTCCTAATAACTCTATCCTCATTTAAGCCGTGAATAGTTCAATCTTTTCAAAGGGAAACCTATTGCAAACTTAATAAAATACACTAGCCTAATGATAATTAATACACTCTTTATACCATAATTATTTTTCTTTCATGGTGTTTGGAACTGGCAGTCGCTGGCCGCTTTTTGAAAGGATTTAAGGAAAACATCACGTGGAATACTTTTGTCATTTAAAAACAAAATGTGAAAAGTGCACATTTCCACTTTATCATACATTTTACCCTGCTCATCCTCAATCATTTAAAAGACATTTCTTTACCACAACGTTGCTGGAGGCTCGTATAAAAATGTGTATAACCACAGTACTTTATAATTCAATTAAGTGTTGAGAGGAAGACGTTTTTTTTTTTCGGAGAATCTTCTATCTACACTTGAGGACGCTGGAGGGATTTCTTGTAAATCTCAAGCGGTAAAGTCTCACTTAAATGATAAATATCTGTCGGGATGTTGTCTGTCATGTGAGAAAGCAAGGGTTTGCCCTGGAGCTCACTGGTACAGTGAGTGGGAAGCTGCTTGTACCACAGCTCTTCATTCATACCCTATAGGACTCAGGTTGTGAGGACAGGGATAAAAGGGGTTTGGGCTACAGTTCCAAGGCGAAACAAAATACCATAGTACACTCGCACACACTCATGCACATCAAATTCATCAGATTTTCTTTGTGGCATAGCAGAGCGAAGCGATTAGATTCACATGATATGTACTTTCAGATTAGGGTCTGCATGATTAATCACGTTCAAACCGGCATGGCGATGCAACAGTAGGCAATTTTCAAATCGCCAGAACTACGCTTAAAAAAAAATCAAACCAACCAGCGGGTCAGAACACCCACGTTCCACCTGAAATAGGCGACTGATAGTAAATAAAGAGAACAGCTTATTAAATGACACGCCGAGTTTTGATGCTACCTCTAAAATACAGGTATAGCTAAATTAAGATGCGTTCATTTATGTGAATTCACGGCTCGATGCATCTCATTTCATCACACGTAGGCCTGGCCTACATGAAAGAGGAATATGTCGCCTCTATCATTGTTGTGTTGGTCATGGAATGATTTATTGCATAGTGAATGATACAGAAGATAAGAGCCCTAAAAATTGCATACCGAATCGCAATCCCAATAATGGTTTAAAAAATAAATAAATAAATCGCAATTAGATTATTTTCCCATTTCGTTTCAGCCCCATTTCAAATGTAATAAATATCTTAGCTATGAATGCATTCACATGCTGTCAGAAACATATGGAAGCAATTGCATCCACTGATTCCACTGCTCCAGAGGTCAGTCTGAACTGACACCATGCAGCACATATGAAAGAAGGAAGATGAGATGTAACAGAACAAAAATGGCATTGCAGAGAAAAGAGACAGACCGCCGATCTGCGGGGAAAAAGGCGCAAAGTTGTTTATTAGATGTGTGCCCTGCAGGTCATCCAAACTCACAGGGTTTTCTGTCGCATTTAGCAATAGATTGATTGATACCGCGTTGTCCCTATCTGTCAGTCACATCAAATCCAATCTACTCCATATAGAGAGAAGAATAAAAAAAATAAAAAAAATTCTCTGTGGCTGGATTCCAAAAGTCCTTCATAAGCCCTTAAAATGTTGTTTAAAAAAAAACAAAAAAAAAAACACCCCATTGTGTTAGAATAATTTGTAATTATTGTCATCTTCTTGACAATCAGGTTTTACATAAGAACATGTTAGACCGGCCCAGAATCTCCATAGTCTAGAGCAGTACCAAAATGTTTTTACTTCTACCAATTATCTGTGGCCCTACTCGTGACAAGTCACACATACAGTATTTGCAAAGGCTGGAAGTGAGACGACAAATTGTACTGGAACCAAAGTCCCAGATAGCCATCCTCACGTTGACAGAGGCATCTGCAAGCGGGAAGATAAAAGACGGAACTGGATCCAAAAATTCTCCACAGAAGGATGAGCTCTTACGCCGGCTCTCGACTGCGTACAGCTTGACACCGATGAGACTTTCTTCCGACAGAAATTTTAGCCGAGCTCTGTAATCCCCTCCATCCAAAAGTTCAGGCCTTCGGCTGTCGTTCACAAAACTGCAGAGCCGTGCAGAGTTTGAACATGTTGTTCCATTGCCGCGATGCTGATGCCTTCTTGATAATCTACAGAAAAGGAGATAGCAGGGCCGGAGCGTAATATCACAACAATGCTCTTTCTTTTGTGTGTGTTGCTCTTTGTCCACGAGACACATTTTTAACGGCCATTTGTTTCAAATACATTATTTAAAAACGGCTTGCAAGTGGGATGAGTTCAGAGTGAATGCGGACAGTCGCTGTCCTCCTTCTCTATTCTTGGAAAATGCATCTCTGTATCTCTGGGTTTTTTTTATTTTTTATTCCACTTACTATTACTAAAAGTTTTTTTTTCTCTATACCTGTATACCGAAAATGATATTGAGATGATTACTTTTCAAATGCTTTCTCTTTCTTATGTATGTTTTCTTCCCACATCTTCCTAATTGAACATTTGATTATGGACTTTTTTCCGAATTTCATTTAGCCACCTTCACCTCAGTTAACCAATTATCTTGTTGCTTTCAGGATTTAAAACCGTTCCTTTGTCGGCTCCTGTCAGCTGGTATTTCAGTGTCTGACAGACTAAACTCATTTCCAAGCCTCCACCTGCAGTGTTCATTAGAGCCATCCCAGAGTGTGACACATTCTGGGGGGTCCAGTCCCATGAGCTCTTTGGGATCTTCACTTCTTTCCAAAGACTCAATTATGGGGAAATCCTGGGCTACTTCACGATGTCCTTACCCAATTAAAATCATTTGAAAAGTAGGTTCAAATGCCCCAAAACTACAGCCATGTCAACTTTTACTTAACGTTTCACTTTATAACAAATGCGTTGTTTTGTTTAGTTCATTTGGAAAGTTTTATAATTATTATTTTTTTTTTTTTTAAATACATTAGTCCCACCGGATTTAATAGAATTTCCTACAACAATGTGATGCTTACAAACCCCCGGAGACAATAAAAGAGAAAGAAGGGAAGGTTAAGCTCAGTCTCGGCTCGCTGATTCTTGTTCAGGCAACATTTTCCAGCCTTTGCAGAGCAACCGCTTCTACAAATAAACAAGAGCACTGGCTCATGAGAAAACACTACGGTGTCGGGCTGCAACTAATTTTCACTGTCGATTCATTACTATTACTCATCCGTAATGATAAATTATTATTTTGAGTTTTATAGGTTTGGCTTGACATTTGGCGGTCATCCCCTCGGTGGTCTGTGCAGAAAACATTGCGACAATGTAGCTCATTGAAAACCTGTATTAAAGGCTCTGCTCTCCTCTGTTTCTCTTTAAGGGAACGTAAGAAAAGAGTGTGTCAGTTAACTTGTGCACATTATGGAGGCTTGATCTGTCAAAAACCAGGCGCCAAAACCTCTCCTTCCGCGACCTCATCTTTTAAATTCAGTTCACTGAAGATGAGATGTAGATGAAGAGAAAACCTGTTAAAGAACGATTTTCAAGCCTTGGTATAATCGAGACACCACTTACATTAGAAATATTGATCCGCACTATTGAATAGACCAGTCACAGTAAACTGGGGCAGAGTCAAGGACACACTGTTAGAGTGCTGGGGCAAAGTCATAAGATCTTCCTTTTTGTTTAATTCTAATAGAATCTGTTTGGTTCCTAAATTAGTTTAAAAACATTGATGTATCCTCCCACACAGTGACTAAAAACAAATAATCTAATTATTCACTGTGATTTTTGTTAGGAAAATTCCTCCACTGTCCGATTACAGGTAATGATGTTTTCCCTGAAATGGATATGTTGCACTCTGGAAAATAATAACTCTACAATTACAAACTATCAGCCAGTAAGTGCCTTCTGGGGATATAATGCAGAATGCTGGAGAGTTATGTGAAATTCTATTATGAGCCTTACTGCCATCTTCTGCACAGCCATTCACTTTTCAGTAGGCCAGGGTGACAGCCATTATAGATGGGGGAACCAATTACTTCTTCCACACCATGCAATATTTATGAAACACTTAGCCAACGGTCTGGAGGTTAATATTTCATTCACAGATAAGACAGAAACTTACACTCAGAATAGAACTTCAAAGAGAATTGCTTTAAGTACCTCATACTGTGAGCAGCATATCCTGGGTTGTTTCAATGTCACCAAACCCCCGACATGTTAATGGAATTGATTAATGGAGACCTTTTTTTTACACATGTTAAGCATGTGCTGGGTGGAGTCCATTGCATACTGTATGTGTGGTTAAAAGACTCAGCCTAGTGATGGGACATTGATCAAGCTCTCCTTCCTTCTATGGCCTGAGGAGCACAGATTAGTTGCTCAATAAACAATCTGCCCGAGCTGGGGTCATTTTCAACAGCAATTAGTTAGTTGTGGATTGCCAGAGGTGGATAAATTGCTTTTATAGAGTAGACTTCAGGCTTCTTCTTGTACAGTAATTGCAATCCTTATCTTCTCCTTTTACTTAGTATTTTTCACAATGATTCCACTCTGCAATTATGAGCTATTAAAATATCTGTTGTTCAGTGTAAAGATCTCATGAGCTGCTTCTTGACATTGCTTTCATGATGTTTGAGTATGCAGCCACTTTGACACAGTAAAAACCACGCTGTACCATGTATTATCCATTCAAGGATGTTACTAGTAGACCTATACTGTAAATCTTAAACCCCTAGGTGTTGATTAAAAATTCCCTTTACCTCCCCTAACCTATCTCTCCACCATCATCTTATATAAAGCTGCTTACTCGTAGAAAAACTATATATTTTCTATCATCCCCACATGACTCGCTGCTTCATCGTTTTTTTGTTTTTTTTGCTAAGCCATGCTAGCCACGTGGCTTTGAGGATGTTGGTTATTCGGTCGTTCCACCACTTTGGTCCAGTCTGATGTATTTCAACAACTAATTAATTGATTACCATAAGTATTTGTACAGACATCCATAGTCCCCAGAGGATGAATGCTACTGACGTTTGTGATCCCCTGACATTTCCTCTAGCGCCACCTTGAGGTCAACTTTTGGATGTATTCCCATTTGGCTTAGATATTCATGTGTCCCTGAATATTCTTTTTAAAACAACTTTGGTGATCTCCTGGTGTTTCATCTAGAGCCAACATCACATCACAGTTGATGTCCTTTCATTTATGACAAAAATACCAGTAAAACCAATGGTTTTCCAATCAAGCCTCACCTTTGTGTTCAATGCTAAAGAGCAAAATATTACCATGATAACACACTAAACTGCAATTAGCATTTTTAGCATTGTCATTATGAGCATATTAGCATCTTGACATTAGCTGAAGGCTCTTTGAGTATAAACCCTTTGTGGTCCTGTAACAGTCTACAGATACAGTTTATTCCACAAGAGTATTTTTCTACTAGACCTATAAGTCTTGAACACCCCTGTGTTGACTAAAAATTCCCTTTTCCAACTTTCACCTACCCCAACCTACCCTCCTAACCCCATCTTAAAAAATGCTCCTCACTGATAGAAAAAATAAAAAGAATTTCTCCCAGCAAAAATTCTCTGGAGGTGTGACCCATCCGTCCTCGTTTCATCCCTGCTGTAAAATCGTTGATGCCGAGTCCTCAAATGTTATGTATCCCACACTTAACTCCAGCCTTCTGATTTTCAATGAGTTTAAGCATGAGGAGGTGATGGCAAACAGGGATGATGCTCTTCATACGCGACCAGCATGTCCAAGCACACTGAAGTTAGGAAGATAAAAAAGGACGGGAACTTTTTACTTATTTCAACTTCACCTTGAGCTTTTTCCTTGCTTACTACAGCCAGAAATACAAACATGCAGTGGGTATTACTATCAAAAATACTTGACAAGACTTTTATGTATGCATGCTTTATTAAATATGAATCACTTTATTATAACAAGGTAGGGACGCGGTGCAGAATTCCCTCATGGGATCATGAAGAGCTGCCCCATTTGCGTAAACAAACATCAGCAATTAATCAGATAGCCAATCAATTAATTATCATAAGCACACCTCACCATTAAGCAGCTACTGATGTGTTGTTATGCTTTGATATTCACTCTATGCTGTAATAAATATGTGTTGTACACCCAGTGTTAAATATAAAGCCCCACTATGCTTATCACCCTCTAAAACTCCTGATTACTCCCATTTTCAGTGCTCAGCTGAGGATAATTCAGTGGGAATACACATGTGTAGGTAATACCGCTGTGATGGTTTAACCATTACCACTGTGTCAAAGAGTGGTGCACTCTGCCAATTCACAGAGGGCTTTACTTTAATGTATGAATATTTGCTATAATTAACACTCAGGCTGGTTGGTGGATAAAAATATCTTTACAGCAGAAAACATTTTGATCTGCCTTTTGCAAGAGGGAATTACATGGTAGTGAAGCGCTATAATTTGGGTGGAGAGAAGGTCTCAGTCAAGCAGGATGAGTCAACGCGGGGTGGGGGGTAGGGGATTGCGATGATTAAACCGCACTCAGACACAGAGTCATGTCAGGAGCACTGATGGATGCCACAGATGTTTCGCTCTCTCAAGTCACGCCCAGCAGCGCTCTGACACAGAAACTGAGAATAGGCTCTCCTCAGATCAAATTCATAGAAACGCTGCCATCGGGCTATATGTTATTCTGGTTATTGATCGTCCCGAATCCTACGTCATCATTATTGAAACGCCCACAGCCGGCATTGTTTACTTCGTAGCCGGCTAACCTGGGATTTGTGATAAATCAATGAGGCAACAACTCAATACGACATTTGTTATTTACAACACACACATGTGCAGATGGGGTTAATTCATAAATGCTTCTTTTTTTTTTCTTTCTTTTTTTTACTTGTATACGTTTAATATATTAAAATTTATTTCGAATTTTTGATAGGAAATATATAGTTTGGAACTTTTTTTCTATTTTATAATGTTTACAAAAAACAATTTTCACATGTTCAGGAGTAAAATATGTGATAAAGTTTGAAGCAGACGCATCTGCTTTGTCTGCACGCACTGTTAACAAAGTAGGCTTTAGCGGGGGCACATTTTAAAACGGTAACACTGCTCACTGACATTGTGAATGACATATACAATGTACGTGACCGTGGGCCCAAACATGTTTTAACTCCTGGTAAGTAAAACATATTTTCTGTATAGATATACTATATATGTGACACACACAAAAAAAAGTCAACAGCTCTTCTCCAAGCTCCAAAATGTATTCTCAAGCCGAGCTCACTTTGCTGACAATGCAAAACTCCTCGCATTGGAAGAGATGTGACACCATATCTCACTCCAGCCAAACATGTCTTTCTTCTCTAAATCCCACAGTGAAAATCAAATTCAAGGGGTTATATTTTGTCTGACAGAGTAAAAAATATCAGAGGTAAAGTGACTTTAAATCATGTCCAATATTTGGAATTATTTGGTAAAAAAAAAATTGGTTTCATTTGCTGGCATGGCAGTGTGTATTATGCCTACTGCCATCTTCATCTGAGCACAGAGAATGATCATTGGTCTATTATTGAGTCTTGAGTTACCAAATCCATCAGTATTTTTTACTTCAGCATGGCAAGACAAAATGCAGAGTAAGGTCCCGGAGTAAGTATTTCTTGGTTTCTATACGACTGTACATCGATTGGGCCTTCTCACTCAATAGTTTCATTGCTCTATAATGGGCTCTAATTGGAACAGAGTACAACAACCACAGGAGATCACTCTCTTTTTTTTTAGTGGGCGGGGGGGGGGGGGGCGGGACGGGACAAATTAACAGTAATTATAAACCATTATGAAAACCACGGTGTTAAGTGGCATCCCAACTAGCACATACAACGGGAATGTAACTGTGGGAAAACAAACTGCCCAGTGGTTTTATAAGCCCATTAACATGTGAAATCCATTTTGACCACCAGACCTACTTAGCAAGCCTACAAGGGCCAGCGTAATCCAGCTTGTATATAGGACTGAAATGATTCACAGGATAATTCTATCATTCTTGAGAAAAATATCACAGTTAAAAGGGACAGTTACGAAGGTCGTTTTCCATGGTGTTCTTCAGCTCAACTCGTATGTACAGACAGTGTTGGATTGCATTGCATTGGTGTGCTGAAAAGGATTCATTCCACGCTACCTGTTACATGTTTGGCTTAATCAACAGGTAACAGCAGCACTTAGTGTAGAGTATTATCCACTACCCAAAAAAAAAAAAAAGGCCAATCTAATACTTAATATTCTGAAATACACAGTTTCCAGATATCCAGTCAGTAAAACTTTATGGTCTTGTTTCCCTTAAGAGATTCATGCTTCTTACCAATCTTCACAGATGGGGAACTTTTCTGCCAATTTATTATTCATTGCATCTTGGGCCAAGGGAAAATTAATTCCTAACATGAAGATATTTGCAAAGGCATGAAAGCAATCTCATTTTTCCTTAATCTCAATGGCAGGGGTAAGAAATAAAGCCAACCTTACATCAAAGGGCCGTGTTTGTTTGCTCGGCCACTTGCAGTCACTTTGATTAGGTCCACATCAACCTCTCATGCACTCTGTGTTTTCGATTTGTGCGATCCTGACATTTACTTGCTTCACTGAAAGATCCTGCGTCCAATGCAGTGGACACAATTCTATTTGGTGCTGATCTATTTTGCTGTGACAAAAAAAATCTGTTTAAACAGTAAAACAAATAAATAAATAATAAATAGTCTACAAATTTCAAATGATTGTAAATGGTCATTGTTCAATGTCAACTGTTTCTTCCGCAAATGGTAGGCTCAGTGTGGCTGCGCTTCATACAGTTTCCTGATTTTAGAAATATTCTTCACTAACATGCCATGTCTTGAAATTATAGCCCATACTTAAGTGGCCACTTAAAGAAAATCTCCACACGACCAGAAAATCAGGTTCCATGGAAGCACTGGGGAGCAACAGGGTATCCTGAAGTGGAACAAAAGTAATTCTAAGCTCCGGTAATGAGCTCTAATGCTCATTACCAGAAAACAAAATTGCCCTGAGAGAAGCGGCCATGCCTTTCCTCTGCCATGCCTTTCCCCTTGTTGCTACTCTCAGGGCTTATTCGTCCGTCACAACTGTACTTTGTTCAGGCTTCGAGATATATTGTTATAAACTGTAAGTGTTGAACAAGTGGAAATTTGACCCGCTGGTATGGTGTAGCCTGCATATCATAGAAGAGACTCAAGGGGTCACCAAAGTCACCAAAGGATTCATCATAAGGAAACCATGCAAGTCTGAATCTAATTTCTTTGCAAATTCATCCAACATGTATTAATCTGGAACAATGAATTTGACCAAATGACAGAAATGGCATTATTACAGCGACATTGTTATGCCTCATTTCCACTGCATGGATCGACTCGACTCACTTTTGGTACAAGGTGATTTTCTCTATTTCGTTTCCCACTGCAGATCGTTTCCCCCTCGGTGTAGGCGGGATTCGTGTTCGTGGTGTAACTCGTGGATTTGCAGTCCGCCATTTAAAAAAAATAAATCTGGGTTGAGTGAATGAAATCATGACTTGTAATTTTTAGCAACATCTCACAACAACAGGGAGGCAGTAACAGGTGTATTTTGTCTTTGAAAAGATGATCAAGGTCTTAAATTTAAAAGAGACATTATGAACACCTCTTACATACTAAGAGCCCATGAAACAAATACATAGAGTCTACATAAGCACTGAACTACTATGAACCTCCATCTTTACAAAAAGGTAGGAAATTAAACATAATAATCCATAGAGCAGCAGAGCCAGTGGACATACTTTGAATACAAATTTATATATATTCACAACATAAAAATGGCAGAGTTTTGAGCCACGGTAGGATGAAATATATCCAAAGTCATAAATCATGTAAAAACTCATTCTTAATATAACTATTGATATGTATCGTGCACTAAATTCACTACAAAATAGCTTCTGAAATTGCATTTTGCAATTTAACATGAATTTCAATCATCGCTTTCCCATCGACTCACTAAAGCATATTCATCACTGATAGCGTAATAATGTTCCATCCACAATTTAAATGGTGACAGAATAACTTCCCTCAAAAATTTATTATACTACATTATTAAATTATGCTCAGCAGTTACAGTTTTGTTTTTCTTTTCCTTCTTTCACTCTCATTGCAATCTGAGATACCCAGTGGCATAAAATACCATTAACTTTGGTCCCTTGCTGCCGGCTGTCTGTCTGATACCATATATTTAACTCCTCTGTTTAAGTCACCCTGCTCCCTCTCTCTCTCCCTCTCTCCCTCTCTCTCTCTCCCTCTCTCTCCCTCACTCACTCACACAAACAGGCTCTCCCCCTCTTTCACACATAGGCGCAAGGCTCCCACATCCCATCTTTTAGAGAGAATGGGTAATTATATAAACAGCTTTCAGCAAGGCAGGGATTAGGTCCCAGAGAAAGTGATGCTGCCTAATGTTGGCACATTTCTATCGCACGCTGAAAAATTGTCTCATGAGTATGCCATAAAAAGAGCAGTGAGCCAGGAAGAACACGCAAAAGGAATTGGGGTGTGTATGTGTGTGTGTTTGTGTGGGGGGGTGGTCATATATATGAGCAAGTTTGTTCCCAATACGCCCATACTTGATATTGCAACAGATTACATTATTAATCTTGATGCTCTCGCTGTGAGCTGACGACACTTGACTTAACATTAAACGAATGCAGAGGTGAGGCTCCAGGTGTGTCTTTAGGCTTAAATGCCCACAAATTACAGTTATCTGCTCAAGGTGATGTGTAGAGATGCCTGATAAATCTCACCTTCACCTGTTGTACACCAAATCAGGGCTTCACTGCAATCGACTTGCGCAATTTGACATTCATGTTGAGCATGATGCATTCAGGATCGTATCACTGTGAAGCTGAACATAGGTAAAAATTACTGCCTAGCTGAGTAAATTACAGTAAACTCAGACTTCCCAAGCTGTCAGAGTAACCGCCCGCTGATTTCTGTAACTTCCTTTGCGTGAGAGGGAGGATCTGTTCCTCACAGAACTATATCTCAGACATTAAGAAATCCCTGCACGGCTTTCAGCAGTCAGACAGAACTCTACAGGTAATTGAAGCTCAGTGCCAGCAATCATTGAAAAGTACCCATACCCCGCTCAACAAAAACCATAAAAAAGGAAGAAAAAGAGTGAAGAGAAGAGGGGGGGTGAGAGGAAAAGAGGGTCAAAAATGGAAAGAGATATCTTGACGAAGAGCCTAAACGTCAGCAGAGACAGTTTTCCGTCTTCTGGAAGGGGGTATTTCCTGAGATTGTACAAGGAAGATAAGATGTCAAGCTCTGTCCCATTGCAACCTGGGTACAATGTCTGGTGTCAAATGAACTGATCCCAGGACGACAATGAACATGGCATCTGTAAATTGCACCTCAGAGGTGCAGTGGGTCTTGGCACAAAGCCAGCTAAGCAAATATGCATATGGTCTTCAAAGCAAGACTAATAGAATATACAAGACCTATTAAAAGTTTAGTTGGAAACACTTTGCTTCGGCCCTGTGCGATTCACTGACCAAAATAGAACTCTGAGCCAATTTAGCATTATAAGACACTGCAACACTTCTTTACTTTAAATGCATCTATTCATAGCAAGATAGTGCTTTACAATTCATATTTGTCGTGGGGTAAATGTTCTTAACGTGCAGTAAATGTATTACAATATCCCTTGCCATGCATTTCAGAAGTTGCACTCACGTAATATTGAACTTAAACAGATCAGCTCACAAGTCATATACACTATGAACATTGAACCTTTTTACATTTCTATAATGTAAAAACTGAGCAAGACCGTGGACAACTTTCCCAGTGTGCGTGTGCGCGCCTCATTTCAACAATAACCGTTTTAATGAAATGTTAAGAGAATATCGCTCAACATCAAAACCATAGAACACTTAGAATTATATTCTAAACACATGTAAAATGTACATATAATGTTTACTGGAAAGTGCCTCAGGATAGCTACAACATACAGTATAACATACAGTATATTTGTCATGTATGTTTACAATCTAATTTTCTCATCCTGATTGTCCATAAGCCTTCTGTAATTGTACAAAGTTGGGCTATTCTGTTCCCAGGACATCTGTTCAGCAGACTGTTGAGATTTCTTTCATTTTCTTTTCTCTTTTTGTTACCGTTTTTTGGGGTGAGTTTGGCCTTCTACGAATGGAGCGCCTAGTGTGTCCCTGTGTGTGTGTGCCTCTTGAGGAACATTTGTGAGAAAATGTGGGCTATAATGAAATTGACTCTTCTTGACAGGTTGTGCAGAAACATTTGCTAACTTAATACGACCAGAAAGTGTATCCTCCCTTGGTTTTGTATGATAAACCGACTTGGGCAGAACAGTCATGTTGTTGGTAAAGACAATCTTAGCTTGTTAGAAATCGAAGACACTACATTGGTCATTGGTTTATCTCAGCTTACTCAACTGACCTGCACGTGGATACTGTTAATTTCCATAACTAAGACTTAAAGTAATTGTTGGACAGGTTGGTAAATACACAATGCGACTTCTTTAATGTCATATATGAAGCCGGAGCCAGCAGCCAAATAGCTTAGCTTAGCATAAAGACACAGAAAAAACAGCTAGTTTGGCTCTGTCCAAAGGTAAAAAAAAAGAATCCTACCATCACCTTCAAAGCTCACTTAGTAACACCTTATATCTTGTTTGTTAAATCAATACAAAAACCGAGGTGTTAAAATGAAATGGTGTAGCGTTATGTGCCGGACTATTTCTCGGCTGGGGTCAGTGACTCCCTGGAGTCTTGTCACCAGCGTAGAATCCAGGCGAGCACAAAAGCAATAAGTGTATTCCTAAAAATGAAAAACTATTCCTTTAAGTATGTCATCAAAACCTAATGCTATCCAGCAGTCAAAGAGCAATCTTAACTTATAATATCATAATCCTCTGTCTCTACTTCATGAGCACTTCCCTTGTTTTTGGTGAGAGCAGAACGACTTTGCCTTTAGTCATTTTTTGTCTCCGTTTTGCAGATGGGATTCTTCCATCTTGAATAAATCCTTAAATGGCGCACCAAAGCCCTTGCTGTCGGCTACTCTCTCTCACAAATTACAGGCTATTACACGGCAGTAGGTGCTCCACAGATTGGACGCTGTACATTGTTGACAGAAAAGTCTCCAACATAGCAACAGTAACTAAGGTCCTTTGACGACACGTGATATATCTGAAAGTGCTCCTTATGGACGCCTTATAATCCCCATTTAAATGTTCCGCAGTAGGGGATCATTTAAACTACTGAAGATGCCATAAAGATCTGTAGCTTTAAGATCAATGTCAAATGTGGATGTTTAGATGAAGCCTGTGAAACATGCAGATAGCGATAAAAACTGCAGCTCCCCACATCAAAATGCTAAATCACAGGCCGTAATAAGATATTTATGACAGTTTGATGGCCGCTTCTTAAAGTCAGAGGTACGTCACAGCGAGCCACAGCGGTAGCTGTAGATACAATCTTTCATTAAATACAATGCCAGTCCCCTCTGTGCTGTTCATGAAAAGCTGTGTCAACGGCTAATCCGCCATTATAGACATCATTTGAGGCCTGATAACTTGTCACAAGCAATTCCCACTTGCGTGTAGGAGGGACCCTAAAGGACAATCTGATAGTCACCAAATCAGAGGCCCAAGAAATACAAAGGTTGTCTGGGGTGTGCACAAGACATTTGGTGGTAAAACAAGGCACAGAAGCAGGCACATCTAATTCCTATTCTCTTCTCTTAGCACTTCTTCAATTAAATTGTCAACTATCATCTCAGCTGCGCGGACAGACAACTGGAGAGAGGGAGGAAAAGAATTAAGGATAGATTTACAGCCGTGGATCCGTCCAATGTTATTTTGCCCCAGGGCCAACCTTGGTGATATCAAAGAAGAGCGTGATGAAATGCCTCCATAGACACACAATGAATCAATCCGGAGAGAAGTGTTAACAGAATGACTCAGAGAAACATACCCACTAACTAATGTTCTGCAACAAGCCGGTTACAGTAGCCTTTGTGTTCCTGTTCTTCCCTCTGGTTGTGAAAACGCAGTGTAAAGCATATATGTCAAATATAATCTCACATAAGCATATACAATCGTTATGATATGTGATCGTCGTCGTCTACTGTGTAATTGAAAAGAAGTTTGCGGTGTCTTTTTCGTTCACGATTTATCCAAATAGGTTATTGCTAACGACAGCATGGGGTTTTATATCCGTATATAATCAGGTCATCTGGTTATTGACGCTGACCCGAATGCTTCAAAGCTTCGACCGTTGCCATAGTAATCGACGTCCACATCAGCATTCCGATGCTTCATTTGTGTTTTTTGTGCCGCTGGCGTTGGGAGGGATACTAGTAAGAACTACACACACACGCACACACACTTGCGTGAATATATCGCAATCGTCGGTTGTTCGAATTTTAGCATATCGCCCAACCTTAGCGGGTGTAGCTAATGGATGGATGGAAATGGAAATGAATCTGGCGTACATGGTGGTTGTTTGTGTGAGCCAGACATTCATTTTTCTTTCAGCATATGTGTCTTCTTTAATACATAAATATGAATGCAGTGTCTCTCTTTGACAGGTGCCATCAAAGTACCCCAACAATAAGAACAGCAAAACAGATTACCTTAGATTCTAAAGACATACCAGATGGATGGAGGGGCTCTTTCATTTTCAATGCAGCAAAAAATGGTAATTAAGAGAAAAAAAACCGCATGAGATATAGAAAACAGTCTCACTACAGGGCTCTGCTCCCAACTGTCAAGCTGTCACCACTGTCAAAAGATATCTTTAACGCTGAACGCTATATATTTTGATTATATGCGTAGTATTTTTTTATACAGAACAGCACTCTGTGTGCTTTTGGCAAAACAAGTGAAGTCAGTACTTACTTGGACAGCGACAGAAAAGTGAAACTTAAATGTTAAACGTGTTCAAGCTTCTGTGTCAACAGGCATCTGCCCCGCTGAAGTGTCAGATTCAGAATCCCTACCAGCTCCGGGGAGGCCTTTCTGACATCTGACCTCCCCTTGGAAGAAAAGTAACAGAAAGGAAAATTTTCTTTGGGTTCAGTTGAGTACCAAAGACTGCCTGGGGGGAATGCTCTGATCCATCAGAATACCAAATATCTCCGGCGCAGAGTGAGGAGATAGGCTGGATAGCTTTTGCAATCTGCTGCAGTTGTATCTATCAGTCTGAGAGTTATGGATGAGATGAGACAGGTGAAACTCAATTGACTTCACTTACACGCGACCAGCTGCTTGTACAGGTGCTTCTGTGCTTATGGCAAATCAGATCATTCTTTCTTCTCTCATCACAACTAAATCCCCCCGCACAGTACGCACACAAGACAGACATTAAGCACGATGTACAATGTGAATTTTCACATGGTAAACACACTGTAGGAAACAAGTATGCTATTAGATTGGACCACAATATTTCATCTTATTCCAAGCAGGGTAACACAACCGTTAGCCAGCAGGCATGGCTCAATCTGTGCTTCACTCTGAATTACACATGACCTGAATGGAAAATTAATTAAAACCTTAATTAGTACTATACACCGGGCATTATAAACGGGCCACTTAGAATACTACAGTGTTGGGTGGCTAGGCCCAGAAGTAGAGCATCGGCGTTTGTGCAACTCCACAAAAACAAAACAAATGATGTGTCACAACGAATGAAGCAGGCTTTCGTTTAAAGGGGCTGCGCAAATAATCCAGCTGACTTAGCGTTTGTAGCTAAAAAGGGAGAATGAGAGATGAGAGGGAAAGAAGACGAGGGGAAGAAGGAGAAAGAGGGAGGCGCAGAGGCAAACAAAAACAAGAAAGGCACAGGCAGAAGGCTGGAATATTAATGCAGGCAGTCATTGTCCCCCTCGGAAAGCCTGTGAGTCACGAAAAAGTCATGACTTCTGCTTCAGGACGAGACCTGAGGATGATGAAAAGGACTGTCGAGAGAATGTTTCCTTTCAGGGAATTATGAGCGTGGTATTTTATCTTATTGGGATTAATCTGTTCGGACAAGAAATACAACAGTATGGTTGCTTGTGACTTATGGTTTCAGACAGTAGCCTACACTCGCGCTATATAGTACGTTCTTTACTAGTAACTCCTGGGGAAGCTACAATTAAGTGCCCTAAAGAGGTAGTTGTAGGAGTGGTAGTTCGTTCTGTATGTGTGCTGTAAAGGAGGGGTTTGTGGGGGTGCATTAAAGGGGGAGTCGGGGATTCTTTGACCTCGACACCCAAACAAATACCCCCCCCCCCTCCATATTTACTGTCCGTCTTGCACCCATGGCCTTTCCCATGCCCTGTGCATGAACGCCCCATGTTGCTGATTGGCCGGAACAGTGTTGTATGTCTTGGTCCGAGACACCTTGGTTGTTTCCTATTCGCAGAGCCAGGCCTGTTTATGAACAGCGGATTTATTTATTATTTTTTTTAAATGCACACACGGAACAGAGAGCGAGCGGACCGCGAGGAGATATTGGCTGAATTTGACAACAAAAAAAAAAGAGTGTATTGGATTAGAATCGCTGACTCTACCTTGTTAGGCGGTTACAGCGTGGCAAAACATTTTTTTAACTACACATCGAGGCTCCTGCTATGACGGCGACTGCAAGAACTGTGCTTTGTCAGCCGGGGTTGCTTTTGTTCGTCTTCTACAACTCCCTGATGCCAGCAGAGATTGTTGATAAGACAATAAGAAAGTTAAAGAAAGGCATCCGCTCCTTTTTGAGCAACACGCATAGGTAACAAAGCGAAACCATCCTGTATACTTCTGCTTATCACGTTCGCCACAGTGCATCACGGTGAATGTAAGAACGTAAACATGGCAAATGTGCGTCAGTCGTCTCATGTTCAGAGGACTAGAAGAACTTCCCACACTTGCTCTATTATTTATTCCTTTATTTTGTAGCCTAAATAAGGGAACCTAAAAACAGTAATGCCCCATTTCACACTCACAGTACAATGTCAAAGTAGCAGGCAGCCTCTCACGATCCTGACCTGTGTTTAGCTTTAGGCCCATTATTTATATACACAGTTTGCTCTGATTGGACACTTGTTTTTTTTCTTTCCTGTTGCCACTTTAGCAAGTAGTTAATTTCCCAAAAGATTTGTGTTTCCACGTCATTTCACTTTTCTTCTGTGCCTTTTGTGTTTTTTTTTACATAGTTAAGAGTAAAACAGCTGTGCTTCTGTATCCAGAGAAAATGAAAAACATGCGCGATTGGTTATTCCAGGGCTGTTGCTCCCGTGTGTCGGACAACAAATTGGACCTTTCACGACCTCTCCAGGTCGCCCCACCGGGACACTTTTGATTCTTGAATTGCGGGGGCGGCAGCGGGTTGTTATGTGGAGGTTCTATTCACAATGAATAGCTGCCCTGCTGTGCCTGCAGTGAATGAGTGTGTTTATGTGTTTCTACTTACTGTATGGCATTGAAGAAAAAAATCCAATAAA
This sequence comes from Bovichtus variegatus, assembly GCA_943593645.1. Classification (NCBI taxonomy): domain Eukaryota; kingdom Metazoa; phylum Chordata; class Actinopteri; order Perciformes; family Bovichtidae; genus Bovichtus; species Bovichtus variegatus. The sequence goes on along the minus strand of CALSCE010009442.1, from coordinate 4,583,816 downwards.
ATCCCTCTGATATTGCGATGGCGCTATCAACAGGTGAAATCCAGTGCCGAAAACCTACACTGTAGTGCAGGTACCCGGCTCTGCAGGGCAGTGCAGGCTCCACTGTGTTTGCTGTTCACCTTTTTTTTTGTTGCCTAAGCATCCGAATGGTTCTGCATAAAAAAAAAAAAATAATCAGCAGACCCTCCCCCCACCACCTCAGCAGGCCAGCATGCGTCCAGCTTGAGCCACTAAAAATCGTCCGACACTTGCCCTTGTGGAGCCCTACAAGCCTTGATCCAAATCCACACTGACACCTCATAAACAGGTTGTCAAAAGGCTTTACCTTGATTTTGTCTGTCATTTTGTCCATCTGTCTCAGTCTCCTCTAGACCTCAGTCAATAAATTAATTACGTCCACTCAGTGAAGTTTCTTGATCGTTGGTCCTGCACACACTGACTCTCTCCGTACTACTGTTTGTTATTCAGACAATCTCCTTACAAATTTGGACATATTGTGCCTGATTCTGAATTATGGAGAATTCCCCCCTTCGAGTTAATGTGATGGACAAGAAGTGGTATATTGCATTTCTTGCAATCTCACGTACTATTAATACACTCCCAAGCAAAGTCAATAAGTCCAGATGGCCACATGTCAGTTACATCCGCAGCTCAAATGATCTTTTCTTTGTTATCATTTCTTGATTTCCGAGGCAAGTGTTGATTAGGTAATAGCAATTTTACTTTAGCTCTTTGCTTAACTAAATACATTTCAATTGACCATTAAAATGCAAATTCTTTCATTAATTGAGCACAGGGGTGTGCTAACTGCTGAAAACAGCTATTGTGTTTGCTTAGCTGAATAAAGAAACACCGGTTAGTGATTATAGCACACAGATTACCGGGGCTAAATTGTTGCGTTGCGCTGTTAAATGATTGTTTATTCCTCTTTTGACTTTGAATAAATTCACAAACAAAATATGAAAATGACTTGCACTGAAAGCATCAGGTATCTCCAGGTCACTTTGTACTTTCTACAGGGGGAGATAATTAAATGTGTTTATTTTGACAACATTTTAAATTTGCATTAATATTTTAAGTGCTGCTTGCAATTCTTCCGAGCTGCATCTGTGACCACGCGCACGCACGCAAAAGTGTATTGCATATTTGAAATTGCAATTTGTTTCCACATAGGGATCTTAAGGCACTATGTCATGTTATGGCACAATTCATATGCACACACAGGAAAATCTTTTGTGTACTGTACGAAATATGTATATGTAAGCTGGAGGATGAATGTTGGAGAATGTCCATAAACCTGCTTATGATCTAAAGCAAAGGGATGATGTGCCTGCTTTCCAAATTATAGTTTAAACGTTTGTACTAACATGACCGTTTAAAACATTTATTAAAAGTTCACTGCTGTCTATTGTCTTATTGTAAGTCGCTTTGGACAAAAGTGTCTGCTGAATGAACTGTAATGTAATGTGTAGCTAGATTCACGGGGATGGATAGTTTTAGTGCCCTGAAACTAAAGAAACGTCCATCATTCAAAGTTTTCCAAAAAACTGGCTCATTAGTCTCATTTGAATATTATAATAATAAAGCTAACTTTGGGGTATTTCAAGCTTTTTACTTTTCCTCGGGCGACACACAAGTTAAGGCAATATTTAGACCTTTATTGAGTCCATAACAAGCTCATTTTAAGCCTTAAAAACCAAAGGTGAGTTGACTTTAAACAATTATTAAAACTATTGCAAAGTAATTGCAGACAAACAACAAAAAAATCACTCATAAGTTGTGTCAAACAAAAACTATGACAAAATGTATTCTACTACGATTTTCATTAAATGATTAAAATTGAACAGATTTTACACACACCTCCATATAGCTGAAGACAGAGAGTTTGAAACGGTAGAGCCTTATGGTGCATGTTTATGATTGGTGAAACATTGTGCTGCTGTTGAGTTTGTGCCGTCTTCTTATTGTGTCAGCATTCGTTCTCAACTGGATAGGATCACGTGATCACAAATTAAAAAGGTATGGCACATGAGTTGACCCATTTATGATTTCCAAATATCATGCAGTAAAACTGATTTCAGACGAGTCGAGGATAATATGCACGTGTAACAAAATAAACGTCTGCGTATTCCCAAGTACTGCTATTAGGGACACTTGCGAATGCATTATGTTGATTTATAAATCTCAAATACTGGAACTCCAGTGTGGAAGAAAAAATACATCCATAACCTTTGCCATTGTGATGCTGGAAATAACCTCACACCATTAAAGTTCTGAAAATCCTTGAGGCAGATAAGGGGATTCTATGAGGCACCATTTTTAATATTCAGTGAATAAAAATGTAGTCCATCTACAGTATATAACTGTCCACAACTGTTTCTGAAACACTCTCCGAACACAACACTAATATGGACCTTGAGAAATCCACACTCTCCATTTGACAATACGAGCACATTCCTAAGGGGAAAAAAAACACTTACACAATTTACAAAAGATAAAATAGTTTGCAAAATATACACCAAATCCGACCGTTAGTTTAAAGAAACTTTAAGAAAAAGTCAAATTAAAAAAAAGTTAAAAAAACAGGATTCAAAGACGCTTTCCAAAGAAGCCTTTCCCCACAGAGAATACGTTGACTTGTCGAACACAAGCGTAACAAATAACATAAATACTGGCTTCATTTAATTTTGGTTTTCCAAATTTTTTTGGGTCCTGACATTGTGCATGTTGACTCCCAGGTCGAGCAAACTGGCACACCTAAATTGAACTGAGCCATTGTGATTAGAGTCCCACCTGTGCTTTTCCTGCTATGGGTACACAAAATATATGCCGTGTAAAAACCTATTCCTTTAACTTTGAAGCTAAATACAATAAGAACGGGCGATCCGATCATATTTTTTGGGCGAGGCCTAGCTAATTGTTTTGGTGGTCTTTCCGTAAGCGCCACTTTGAGTTTTAAAGTGTTTTCTATGTCACGAAATGTGTCATGGACATTAATTCACCTAAGAGACTGAGCAGCTAACAGGACAGCTGGCTCTGTAATGGAGGTCAGGGTCAGTGTGCGTTGAATGAATGCACAGCTCATGGCTCATGCGTCTGAAGGGAATTCCCAGTTAGTTATAAACAATCGTTTCTGTGCATATTCATGCTCCAAATAGGAACGATTGTCCTGATTTTGGTGAACCCATTGCACGTTTCCTTTGGGCCACCATCTGGCTGAACTGTGGCTACCATGTACGTTAGTACTGTATCTCTTAAGGCGACAGAGTAACTCTCTGGGGAAGTTGCCATGCTCTGCACGCTACTGAATATCTAATTGTTTTCAGAAATGTCTTGTACTTTTACAAAAAATTAAGAGTTGTGTTTAGAAATACAGGAAATACAGGGGTCAATGTGATCTGCCGGAAGACCCAATTCAAGCCTAGAACACATTTTGAAAACCAAAGGCTTCCTCCGAATGCCCTTTAAAGGTGTGAACCAAGCATTTCTGATGGAAAATGACTCTAAAATGGAGAAGCCAGTAAGGCTCTTGATAGTGGGCCACGGCGTCAAAGCAAAGGTTCTCATGTTTACACAACACATTCCTGGATGCCTTCAGTACTCGAAGAGCAACAGATTCGCGCTGACACTTGTCTAGCTATTATCCATCTGGCTGCCCAGAAAAATAAGCCCCTCTGCGCCCAAGCACGCCGCCATCTAGTTTCCATGATACAGCTGTGGGACTGGCGGGGTCTTTATTAAGAATAAATGCTGATGCAGTCCATCTGCGAAGCTACGGGTTTGGTAACTCCAGATTTTAGGAATGTGATTTTGAATTGCACCTCAGGGAATACCTGCGTGAGAAGCCGACATCTGTCTCAGAAAGGCACACTAAAGTACTGAACCGCAGCTTTACTCCAGCCTGAGCCGAATTAGAAACAGGCAGGCGACAGCCATTGAGTTTGCTGAGGAGGTAGAGAGAGGCCCTCCATCAACTGAGAGTGGGATTGGAGAGGATGGGCAGGGTGATGGAGACGACTGTAGCGAATGCCAAGCAAGGGGCTTTAGATTCTGTCACCATCTCACTCACCAGTGTGGTATCAAAGCCCTCAACGCCGTTATCGCACATGAATTATAAGGATATTCCGGGGAAACGATAGCGGCATTAGAAAGCTATTAGTGACTGCACACAAAAAAAAAAAAAAAATTCTAAGTGAAACTCAAGCCCAGTAACTGATCATAAGCATCTGTAGAATTATGCTATGTTACAGAAGGAGGTGGCTAAAGAAGAAGTCAGTTTCTAAGTGTGTTGCATCGGCCTGTCTGGACCTCAGAGAGGATCTGATTGGTTTCTCTTGGCCAAAAGAAAACCTTACCTCTAGGATGTCTGATCCTTGTTAACGGAGCCGTTTGTTCCGTCCGCTCAAAGTCGCTCCGCGCTTGACTCAGATTTCACCCACTCTACTCAAAACCGCTCAACGTTAGCTCCGAAAAAGCAAAGAAAAAGCTGTGTTGTATTTGAATTTTTAAGGCTGTGCCGAATGACATTTCTATGTAGTCGAAGCTTCTATGGAGGTTTCAAACGAAGCTTTTGAATGTCTGTCGTCATATTTTCTGACAATTAAAAGAAAATAACAACAAGTTCTTCAATTTAAATAAAGTGATTCATCGGATAAAATCAGTCGGTGTCTTTATTAAATCGACTTCCTTGAATGAATATAACTTCCGCTCTTTTACGTTTGTGTGTAGACCAGAGCAGCGAGCGGGAGAGCAAACTGTGTTTTCACTGAAGAAAAGGCTGTTTTCGAAACGGCAACTATTGAAACGGAATATTGCGTTAGATGAAAAAAATATGTTGTGAATTTTGGATATAATTTAATTTATCTTTATTTAAATAAATTTTGACTTTTGGACTTTACAACGCTCTGCAGTTATTGGAAATGTTTGGATCACACGTGTCGGAAACAATCCTACGCAGCCACCACTGGAATCTACAAATAGTATAATACTAATAATATTAGTGTAGCCTGACATTAGTGTAGCCTCTGCAAAAGAGAGCAGGTTTAAAAACAGAATGAATAGACATGCAACAGGTCGAAACTCATGGTGTGAGCGGTAGGTACTGTACCAGAGCGGGAGACAAGGTGGCGCTCAATATATATATATATTTTTTAAATCCGCTCATCCAAAATCATGCCGACGCTCCGCTCTGCTCAAATATTCGCTTAAAAGAATTGATCGAAATGATCTTACCTCTGAAGGAAATGTCTTCCATTCATGTGACGCGTTCAATCCGTTGTTTAACTCAAACGACAGCATTTTAATTGAGTCCAACGTGCGGTAAATAGAAGCGGCAACATCCTCCTTTACTTTATACCTCATGATAAGTCAGGCGACCCGTGGCGTCCGTTAGAAGCACTATTACTCAGGCATTTGCTTTCAGGTCTAAGTGTTGGTTGGCGGTTTAGCACATCCTTTGGGATGCCTGTGTTTGGATAACGGCATGCCATAAATGTCATCTGAAGGATTACTGAGCTGCGTCTTGTGCTGAATAAATTATCTCAGTGCATCAACGTCTTTACACCTTTGCGGGCCTGGCTTTTAGTTCATGTTAATTACCTCGGCATGTACACAAGGTGATGTGGTTAACAACAGATACAAATGACACTATTTACACTAAATGTCATCATTTCCACACTGTCATGATGGGCTGGCCTGACATTTAATTTGTTTACATGAATGCCGATGTGCCTGGTGCAAAACTGATTAGGAGAAGATGTATTTTAATCGAGCCGACGGTACATGTTTAACTTTGAAACCTTTTTCTCAAACAACTATTGATGGCACACCCGGGTTATTCAACGTGTGAGCTTGCACACCAGCCAGCATCGAGACGTGTCGGGACACATCACTGTTCTCTTCACCGACGTCGACGTGTGTCAACGCTCCACAGAGGCAACGCGCTCACGAAACTCGACGGATTTAAATGGAATCGTTGAATAATCACAGAGCTTGTGAGAAAACAATTTTCAAGGACTGCCCTGGTGCCATTTTGTATTTTCTAATTGCCAATAAGTCTCATAGAAACACCAAAAACAAGAACGCGTTGGCCCTCTGACTCACACTGTGGATATCTGAAAACCGAATTTGGGCCAGTGCATTTTTTTTCTTCTTCTTCTTCTCTAAAGTGATGTCGTTATACAGTTGATGACGATCGGGTACATAATCAGGATTAATGAGCACCACCTGAGGAGTTTGTCCATTGAAACCAAAACCTTGCGGGACCTTTAACTCTCTATCTAGCCTGTGCGTGTTGTGCAGTGTCTAGTTCACCTGCAAAGGCTATGAAATATGACAGGAATGACAGGCCCTGTCATGACCCGTGAATCATGCTCTCTCTCCCCCTATTGCTCTCGCTCGATCTCCCCCTCTCTCTCCGAGGTGAATTATTCAACAACAACAACAACAACAGGAGGAGGGGGTGGAAAGGTACATTAGAGAAGTTTCCTAAAACGGAGTGCTGAGGACTAGACCATAGATCACCCCCCCAGACACACACACACACACACACACACACACCCACATCCCCCTACAGATCTTTATGGGCCAAGCTGCAGCAGTGGAGTAGCCAGCGCCTGCGTCCTGCTGGTGTGAATTACGGCAGCACAGCCAGAGCAGCCACCCACCAGGGACAATATTAACTGCTGATCTGATGAAACACACACACACACACACACACACACACACACACACACACACACACA
>CALSCE010009442.1:4527317-4567703 GCA_943593645.1 Bovichtus variegatus | reverse complement strand
GCATAGCCTATAAAACAGGGGTTCTCAAACTTTTTCAGACCAAGGACAATAAAAAAAACACTCACGGACCACCTAACTCCCCAAATACCCAAAAACAATTGGCCTGCTTACCACTCCAAGAGTATATTACAAATTACAGTTAAGGTTTCTTTCACATCCAAGATTTTTTCATGAAAATTAAGGCTTTCTTTTTTACTTAAAGCTTTTTCCGTGAAAATTAAGCATTTGATATCCAAGCTTTTTTCATGAAAAAATGTTGTATTTTTTTTTCACATCCAAGCTTTTTTCAAGAAAAAATTTACAATTTTTTTTAACATCCAAGCTTTTTTCATGAAAATTAAGTTTTTTTTTTTTTTTTTACTTAAAGCTTTTTCCATGAAATTAAGCATTTTCACATCCAAGCTTTTTTCATGAAAAAAATTTATATTTTTTTTCACATCCAAGCTTTTTTCATGAAAAAAATTAATATTTTTTTTCACATCCAAGCTTTTTTCATGAAATAATTTTGTATTTTTTTCTCATCCAAGCTTTTTTGATCAAAGTTAAGTTTTTTTTCACATCCAAGCTCTTTTCATGAAAATTAAGGTTTTTGTCACTTCCAAGCTTTTTTCATGAAAATGTAGTTTTTTTTTACATTTAAGGTTTTTACATCAGGGGTTCTCAAACGCACACAAAATCGGCTGAACCACTTGTCGCTGCTGAACCACCTGCATCAGGACGATGCACCTTGACTGTCGCGTCAGATTTTTCATTTAATTTTCTTTTACCTGACCCGGTCTTGAGCCATCGATGCATCTTGTCAGTTGACGCTGTAATTGACCGCGCAGATCATTTGTGACGTAAGATCGTAAAACCAACCGAATATATGACATTTTACCAATATACTCACGGGCCACTAGGGGTCACTCGCGGACCACTCTTTGAGAAAGACTGCTATGAAACAAACGCCCCCCAAAAACACATAAACGCCCCCCTTTCAAAAATATTGCTTCCAGCGCCCCCCAACGTTCTCTGAACGCCCCAGTTGAGAACCCCTGGTGTAGACAGAAATTAAACGTGACAGTTCGGGCACATAGTCGCTGCACACCGCCTGTTGTAGTTAGCGATCTTTAACCACCCGTCGCCGCACTCTTCTTTACGTGTCGCTATAATTGTAGAAATTATGTATGCAGAGAGTGGTACACGTTCAAAGAGCTCGTTGTGACTTTTTACCAGCAGGTATGTTTATGTTCTTCCGTCACTTAAAGCCACATAGTCTGAGCTGCCCTGAGTATTTCATATAAATACTTTGTATAGATGCCATATATGAGTAATACTGCCATTGCCTGTGGTTTTCACAGAAGTGCACTGACTTTTCGTCAGTGTGTAAATAAAACATGGCAGTACAAACTACAATAATTCCCCGTCTTTGACACAGACTCATGGTTGCCAAGATAAAAACTGAATGTGTGCCATGACTTTGATCTCCACTGGAACGGCCAAAGATGGAGTGATGGAGCCAGCTTGGGCGATGTGTTGTGGTGCGATGTCACCTCTGTTCGCCTCATGATGTTTAATTTATTGCTATGAAGGGCAGAAGACCTGTCTTAGCTTAAAACAATACTCATGTATTTCACTGTGTGCTCCCTATAACATGAAATTATATTGCACATTAGAAAAAGTCTTTCATATTTCAGAGCAAACCCAACAGGCGATTTAATTGGACGTTTATGGTGCAACCCCATCCATTACCAAAGCAATTTCTGCCTATATGGAAATTTGATTCTAAAAAGAGACAACACAGTCAATTTACTCTTGCGTGATGACATGCCTTGGTTTGGTGACCTTTGTTTGCCTCCAGCAAAGCATTCAAGAGACACCTCAGTTTAGATGTGTTTGTAAAAATAAACAGAAAAAAAGAAAACGTGACAACGGTTAAATTAGACCGCAGAGCATGTTTTGTTGTTTTCTGTCTCTTATTCTCTTCGGGATGGACAGCTTCTATTAAAGCGGCTCGCCAGAGCGAAAGATATTAAGTTCCCCGTCTAACGGCACTTTCATGCACTCTGGCTGTGTTCTGCTGGGCATTCGTGCAGAACTTGCTCGCTGAGGCCATTTGAACCGCATCTCCTGGGGAAGCATCTAGGATCCCTGTAATGCATGCCAGTCACACATGTAGCCTCTCAGATGGTCTTCTCTTTCGGCTTCATGTGTTGCGTTTGATACCGGCTAAAAACACTCGTCTTATGTTTTTTTTACCCAGGTGGCATCAATTAATGTTAGAACTGTTCTCACATCAAAGAGCTTGAAATATCTTGATCCCCAGCATTCCTGCAGGAGATATGCAGAGATTTAGTTGCAGAATCTCTCAAAATTGGAATACGACTTCCTCACACATTTTTGCAGTCGTACATCATTCCAATCATTTTAAATGAACAGAACGAGCATAAAATACTGATGTATCATGTAAATGATTCCTAAATCTATACATTGTATTTCACAATGAGTTCAATTAAATTCAGTATTATAATTTGTCATGAGAACATAGCCTATCATGTTGGACCAAATTGAATGATTCAGAACAAGTTACAATTTAAAAACTAACAAAATTATTTCTTGAATTTGATTTACACATTTGAAGAGTGCAGGTTCATAACAGTGGAATACACTCCATTGCTTTAAAGAATCATTTGATTATTTTATGTTATTTTGTATACTTTAACCATATTGTATTCGTACAACATGAAGTTGAAATGATTATTCAATTAATCGATCGACAAGAAAGATTAACTGTCAGGATCAAATAGTGGTAGTTAAGTAAAAAGGCTAAAAAGTCACTTCTCACATGTGAACTTCTGCTGGTGTTTTTCATCTCTCTGGGAACTGATTGCGCTGAAAATATTTGCGATTTGAATTGTCGCTAGAACAAAACTAGTTGATTCAATACATTCATACTTTAGGAATTTATGATGACATTTTATGGACTAATCGGAACGTACATTCTTGGATTAATCCCTAATGAAAAAGATTGGTTGTAGTACCACTACAGTATACTATATATTCATATCCAATAAACCTGCATTTTCACCTTTTCTTGACACGCAATTTATAAAAAAAAACAGATTGAGAGTCTCCAGCTATTTGAATGCTCAAAGCCTTCTTTAGAAACTACAGCAGATTTGAAAGAATAAGCAGTGTGGTGGAGACTCTGATTGCAGGCCACGACAGGGAAAGGACAGCACAGATTGCTACCTGCATGTACAGATGGTGTCGTGTCAGTGACTCGACTTGTTTCTTGCTCAGTGTGATACATGTTCTCGACAGGCACCGGTGGCAGACACAGTGAACGTAAGGAGCAGGCGGAGCTAAATCAGATTAGGCCTGGCCAGAGAGCCAAAATGCACCTCCGGAGCTGCGGAAGTACCTGTTGTGCAGCTGTAATTCAGTGAATTACCTCAGGGGACTACTTCTCCTTCTGCCTATAGACAGCTTTCCTGTTAACAAACAATTAAGATGCACACGCAGCAGGGAGGGGGGGGGTAGAAAATGAATGGCCATAATGTCATTATAGTTAATTTTGGACATTTTCAGAGTGTAGAAAACAAAGCACGTTGCTAGAAACCTGGAATTTGTATGAGACAATTATCCTCCAATAAATATTATTTTCACAGCCACCTTTGATTGGTATGTGTCAGCTCTGGGTAGCTATCAAGACACCTTCCAGTGAGAAACGGAAGCTAGTAGCAGTGGTAACGCTAACACAATAATTAGCTCCATAGTAAGAAATTAACAAGTGTGTCCCAAAACATCAACAGGTAGCACGGGTTACACGCACAGAAGCCTCGAAGTATCGTTAGCATAACATTGGCATGAAAATCCTGCCGTCTGTATACGTACCGGCCATAGCCATATGTTTTATGTTAGCGCAAAAACCTATATTAGAGATGACTGTGGCAACTGCAAGTTAACAAAAATGCATTTGTTCATTGAAAACCATCAGTGTACACGTCAGTCAGGTGTTACCACTGAATTTGGACGCAAACAGACACAAAGGGCTCTGCATTACAATGACCTCTACCATATCAAAAGGCCAGTGTGTGTGTGTAGCTAGCCCTGTGCTTCCATGCATGTTAAGTCCATTACTTTTGCTGTCCGTCTTATGGGGTTGTTATGGTCATGTCGACTCAATGGAGGGGTTGAGTTTCTTCATCAACCTAAAGTGGAGCAGCAATTAGACTGCGTAAATCGACACGATGGATTCAGTGACATTGTCAAAAAAAAAAGATGCTGGCAAACAAGACAGCAAGAGCCAAGAGCAGCAGAAATGTCCAATCTGTAAGTGGATGCTTTAAATGTCAGGTCCTGATCTGGGGTGACAGTAAACTCTTGAGAAGGCATGTCAGGTTATGCAAAACCAAGTGCCGATGATTCACCAGCAGCTGAAAGGGACATATTCACTACAGCAGGCCAAATGTGAGACATAATGTCTGAACTTGCTTGATCTTTAACATTTTACAAAACCATTACTGAGACGTCTAATACAGTATATTCTCTAGTATGTCACTGTAGTGGCCATTGAGAGTGCCATCAGAATGATTCTTGAGCTACATAATAAATGACGCCTGCTCTTGGCTTTGACTTGATTATGAGTGACTTTTTCCCAAAACGAGGTGCAAATTACGAAACGTTAATAGCAAACTTTATTCAGCTAATACTCTACCTCTTAACTACTAGAATGTGTCTATATGTGACAATCTTATTCAAGTCATCTATATAAAGAAAAAAAAAAAAGTGTATTATTTTCAGATTGGTGGCAAAATTGTTGAATCGACCTCCAGAGCACTGATCCTCTCAGTACCAGTTACGGTCACGGACGCTAATAACATTTCCGTCAATTCTGGGTAGACACCATCAGTTTGTTTGGGGCACTGCTGACAAATGGGTCCTCTTAAGGATCCTGGACCAAGAACATGCTAAGAGCAAGTCAAGTTTAGGTTCAACTGTTGATAACATGGATAAGTCCTTCGTCGAGTCAGGCCTATAAAAGGCATGGCTGAAGTTCATCCTCATGTACATGTGCAGCTGGCTCCGGCCAGCAAAGCCAATTAAGGCTCGGAGAAGTCAATGTCAATCAACCAGGTCGTCCACAGAGGGAGAATAAAGCTCACACGAGGCTAACAATAGACATAGCGTGCAAAAAAAGGAACCATAGCAAAGCTACAATACAACATAGCCAGTACTAATAAGCATAAGTGTGTGTGTGTGTGTGTGGGGGGGGGAATTAAACCTTCTAATGTTCTTATTGTTGAGTGGGAATACAACAGACAACACAGCTCAGTTCACAAATGTCATTAAAGTCAGTACACTAGTCTTCAAAGTCCAAAACAGCAAGTCAAAATGCATGAGGTTGCGAGAGAGTAAAAAGGATAGGAAACACATCTAACACTATTACAGCCATTAAATGCTTCACATAAGCTCCTGCTTCCCACTTTGTGAGTTGTTAATGCGTCTTGAAGTGCTTCGTGCTCTGCTGCACCAATAAGTCTTTCTGTGGGTGGCTGATTGAATAAAAGACATGATATAGAAGTCTGCATGCGCACTAAAAGTTCTTCCCCCATGTGTTAAGAGGTACAAAACAACAAGGCGGCCGATGTTTTAAACACGTAATAATCAGTCAGACTTCCCAAGCACAGTCCACACCTTTGGGCTCCACCTCCCACCTCCCACCCCACCCTTCATCCTTCAGCTGCCCTGAGTCGTGAACATCACGTTCTCAGACCGAAACAACAAGATAAGTTGTCTGTCATTGCCAAAAGGACCCAAATGAGTTCAAGTTGACAATTCCTATCAGCTTTACCAGAACTGCAGGATACGGTTTAGTTTAGCTGGCAACTACGACGTCTTGGTTTAAAGCTGGGATGTAAACTCAGGTGTCAAAAGTAATTTCGCACAGCCACCCCCATGCCTCGCTTCCTGTCCTACAGCAGTATAATGTCAGGGTGTGACTGAACATTCACAACAAAATGTTGATTGTTTACATTGCTGCATGCTGATATTACCGGCTTTCAACTAATGTGCTTTTTTTTTTTAATACCAAAAAAATATATTATCTTTTTTTTTTGTTTCATATTATATATTGCGTGGTTATCACACTCATTTATTGTGTAAATGTAAAATGTCTGTTCACCAATGTAATGGTTATTCTGGCAAAATTAAAGATAAATGAAATAAATGACATTTCCGGGGGAAAAAACCCTTGAAAATCAGCTTTGATATTAATCCCGTTTTAGGTGAACTATTACACTCCACTGATAACACACCAAGGGCCCTGACATTAAACATATTTGCTGATGAAGCACTAACGCCACAGCTTTTGTCTAGATATATACAGAACACGGCTGTCATACACGTTTAGTCTATGCGTCCCTCAGGGATTTGTAAACTGCCACGCAAATGTCTACAATATTTTGGCTACAATGGCTCATGTTAATTTCCACCTCCTAGATGAAAACACTTATTGATCCTTTTTTTGTTCTAAATCTGGTGCCGCTATTGTTAGGTGGACAAGACGACAAATACAAGTCAATGTAATTTGCCGCAAGACAAGAGGCGTGCATTTAAAACGCAGTTGGATGACTCGTGTTAAGAACTTAGTTGCATAAATCCAGTTTGCATTTGGGCCTCGGAATTCAAATGGAGTGTGAATTCATCTCCTGTGTATGTTTGGCTCAATTAGCCTTCAGTGCTGTGCGGCGGGAACATGCAGCCTGCTTTCCACTCATCAGCCTCTCTGCAGTGACCATTAATTGGTATTGTAGCATTTGGCTGTTAGTATTCAATTTACATATCAGTAAAGTACACGAGTGTGTGTGCGAGTCCTCGTGCTCTTAGTTTGCCGTGTATTCTCCTGACCGGTGAAAAATCCAATTCTCAGTCTGCGTCACCGAGTGGAACAGCCCTGGTAGCGATATTACTTCCCCCACAACAACATGCTGTTTACACATCGATAGTGAGATACATGTATACACTCCCCGGCTAATTAAATCGCACACACAAGCGGACAGCTTACTGCAGTGAAGCACCGACTGCTTCAAATATACCCCCGCACACACACACACACACACGCACACACTTGTCGCTGATCAGCATAAACAAGTGCTGCTCTCTGCTCCTCGAAATCTCCAATGAGAGCACAAGCTGCTTGTCATTTCTTCTGTCAATGGACTCGTCAATCAAGAGTGAAAATGGGCCACTTTTACACCTCTCAATGACGGGCAAGTTACCGTCAGTCGCCAAGCTTCACCGTGGAATCTGAATCAGTTTGGTAACAAAACTGTTGGACAATTGTAATATCAAATAAACACGAGTCAGGAAAGTGCTGGTAGACCACATTCTGCCACAAGGTCACTAAGTTAGTAGGTATGAGATGATGCCACGATTATCCTGGCCCAACATTTATTTTTAGATTTTATCGATAGTATCCCGATAATCATCAACAACACTCTTAAAATCACTTCACCTTGTGTTTTGGTTAAGAAACGAATGTTTGAATTGCATCACGCAGAGGACACACATCTTTATGTGTAAATCATTTTTTGTGAAAATGAAGCAATAAAACAACCTTGAATATAGTAATGATAAATAATAAGCTCCCCCTGCATGAATAAGAGATCAATTGAAAAGAATTAGCAACACTGTGTACACGATAATTCATGTATTTATTTTATTTAGGCTCCATTTTCACTTCTCTAAATTTTGTCAGTTATCGGACAAGATGAACTGATCAAAATGTTGCGTAGCTTCTTCACAGAGACACTCACTGGCGATCGCCGCCGTGTTAATAAACATGAATCCGCATGGGCAATGACACAATAGCTGTCGGACGTAATAGTGTCCAGTTGTAGGGAGAAATGCCAAACAAGCGACTGAAAGGTTAATATTTACAGCGTCAAAACTGAACCAACTCAAAGCAGCATTTCCCACTGAGAACGTGGAAAGGAAAAGCCTGTATGGAGGCAGCATTTTGAATTACATGCTGCGCAAATAACTCTGGACAAAACAAAACATGAAAATACAGACTCAAGTCCCCTGCAAACCCACCGCAGAGTAAATTGCAGTTGGTTTTTGAGTCAGCAATAGAAAAAGATTAACACCCGTGTTTTTCTATGTCCCTATTCCTCCTGCTACACTATTTCCCCCTGGGAAAAAAATAAAGTTCTATCCCATCTTTTTGTCGGTGGTTTTTAATTTCTGATGTTGCTTTTGCACAAAGTAACACGGCGGAGCCCCACTCCTCTGCAACGGGATAAAACACTGCAACAGAAAGTGACAGCGCAATCACCTCGGCGACGGTGAGAAGTGTTAACTGAACATGGGATTCAGACACGTCCCAGTTCAGCTGATGCTTTTATTTGACGTGACACCACAGAAAAAAAGACGTTTGCCTCAAGTTGTGTTTAAGGCCAAAGTACTGTCGTTGTTGTGAACAATATGATACAGGAGCTCGCGAGGAGAAAACATGATGTAGCATGAAGACATTATACTGAGAAGAGAAGTGACATAATGGGGCTACAGTGCATTTTGCCTGGTTTAGTGTCCCTCACTAACCGAGGCTCAGGTTAGTGGTAGCGAGAAGCAAAGAGACAGGCACGGCCATTCCCCGTGTGTCTTCAACATCAGCCAGACTGGAAATAGGATTAAGGTTTCACTCCCATATGCAGAGTTATTTGGTGCATTTGTTTATGCTTCATGTGCAGCCACGTCTGACGACAGGCCAACACACACGCACGCACACGCACGCACACACACACACACACACACTTGGGAGATGAGTCATTCCCTTTATGAATCATATTGTCTCCTCTGAAACTAGTGTGGGGTTTAGTGCAGAAAGAACAACTGAAGTGAAATACATTGTCATACTGTACTCTCTCCTGGTTCTGACCATGGAGCACATTCTAGCAGATGGCAAACACACGAAGGTATGAACTTCTTAAAAGACAAAAAGTTATGGACGGGCTGGACAGCTCAGTGTTTTATCTACCCAAGTGTGAATGGGAATTGTTGTTATTGTTTTATGTATGAGAGGTATGGGCTTCGGGTTTTTTGACATTCAATAGCATGTTTTGACTGCTGGGATTGAATCTCGCACGTCCACGTCTTCATGTGGTTCCTGGCATTTTCTTGTGAAAAATGCATTGTGTGTGTGTGTGTGTGTAATCCATACTGTATGTTAAAGGCATTCCCTTGCTCACAAAACTCACAAAAACTTATTTTAACAGTGAAATTTTAAATCCAAGTTTGCCATCTTGCAGTTTATTTCTTCTTGAAACCGTGTATGAAACTAGGGCTGGGTGATAATTCAATATGATCATTTATTGTCTTTCAAAAGGAATCACATTGTGATGAAATTGTGTATTATTGTATTGTATCGTACATTGCTCCATAGCGCTACTAGTGGTTAAAAATAAATCTACCTTTTAGGTGCAAATAAAAATGTGCTTAACAGAGTATAGTATGACTGTCTGGTAAACATGCAAGACAATTTAAAAGTAAAACAATTTGGCACACGTACAGCTTATTACCACTCTAAAGCTGCAATCAGATGTGTTACATTTAACATAGCAAATGTACTCTGATATAATAGTAACAGAAAAGTTTTTAAGTTTTTTAACAAATTTATATGTGATATTTTTTTTATTTTTAAATATGTCACCGTTCCAAGGTCTGATCTGAGATGGCATAATGTCTAAATAATATGCCCTTTGAACTAAGCACAATGGGAATTAAAACCGTTTGGGGGAGTTTGCTTTCAAATGCTGACATGCATCAGGGTCTTGGTCGAAAACACAGCACACGTAATATTAGCTTTTTCATCCGAAATCAAACTTTGTCCGAATTTGCTGTCTGAATGACGAGAATAAAAAGGGAAAGAAAACATTTGGTTTGAATCAAGATTATGACATTTTACCAGTTTACTTTTATCATACGACAAGATACCATGTACATGCCTCAGCCACCTTTTCAGTAGAGTCATAGTTTGGAACTCGATCTCTATTTTGCACATTGCCTCATGTCTTTTCTAACTTTGAATTATAAAAGCACAATGCGGGCTCAAGAGTCCTTACCAATTCATTTCAATCCATTCTGATTTTTCATTCATGAGGTAGCAGAAAGCAGCTCAGTGAATACAAACGTTTTTTTTTTTTTGAGAGCCATCTATAACAATATCAATATTGTATAATATTGTATATCAATAACTGCCAAAACTGTGATAGTAACCAACATACAAACAATCTTTGTCTTCTTTGCTCCTAATATATAATTCTGTTAGGTCTCTACTTGCATCTATTCTGTTGTAAAGGAAGGAAAGTCTTTTCACAGCCAGAGTAACATCTGTGGTTATGAATGTAGATCACTCGTGGGCTTTATTTCACCTGTCAGATTTCTTTCGATGTTCCCTGGAAAAGACTGAGTAATTTGGTACTAATTATAAGGAAAATGGAGACATCGTCCTGTGACAGCACGCTCTGTTAGTATCCATTTATTTGACTTCATAGAAGAGCACAGTTTGGTGAATGTTCTGGAGAAAAAATGTCTAATCTTAATAATAAGAAAAATAAACCCAAGTAAATAAACTAAGTAAATAAATAAAATAAAAGTAAAGAAACTTGAACTTGGCATCTCCTAATGGTAGCGTCAATAAAGACACTGTCACAGACAACAATCCCCCTTAGGCCCCAACGTTTTCTCAAGAATGCAACACAGTCTACACCGATTTTCAGTTGAACTGTGAAATCTTTCCACAAAGAAAATTTATGACATCAGAATAATTTTTTAAAAATCACATAGAAATCCACAAATGGAAGCTTTGATTTGGAAAAAGAGAGTTGAGTTCTTCATGTTTGTTGAATTGTATATCGCTTGAATTCTCAAACTCACAGGATTTTATACATGTAGCTGAGCATGCAAAAATCCCTGCTGTGCACAGAATTAGACTCGAGGCTACACCAAATATTAATTGGAATTAATTATCAGTGTTACAATTGAAAACTGTCACCATTTACCGTGTAATTAGTAACAAATGACATAGTCCTCTCTAGGAATCTATTCACAGCTGCACACCAGGTTCCCTTCTGGCAGTTCTACTAAGTATTAGGAAACTATTGGACCAAGAAGTGTTATCCACCTCGATGGGCCCGTTTATGCTTTTACAACCTTCTCAGTCCTTTGAAGCGTGCAATCAACAAGGTGCTGGAAAATGTTTGCTGATCTTGGTCCTCGCTGACTCAATAGCATCACACAGTTTTTTTTTTTTTTGCTGTCCCTTCCATTCACAGTAAACACCGGAGTGCACGCAAGCCCCACGAGGTTAGCCGCTTTTTTTTCTGCGATGGCTGCCAACGGTGGCTGGCACCGACGATCAAAACTACCTTCAATGTCACATCGGCAAGGCGCCTTACTCATTCTCGCGTTTAGTTGAACAGCAAAACAAACGTCACCATCTGCATGCTTTATAAAATGAGCCACAGTTGTGTCACTCTTTCAAGAACAAAGCAGTGTTAATGTCACCAAAAGCATGTATCAGTACACACTGTTTTCCCCTTTTCCATGTGTGCGACCGTGTCTATAGTGGCTTCGTTTATAACCATAATCCACAAATGGCAGACACGAACAGGTGATTGAATTGGAGTTTGGTTGGACTGGTGAGCGTTTGGCACAGATTTCATCCGTCAACTATTATGTGTGCTGTGAGGTCGAAGCAGAACCTCATTTCATTTTTGTCCCTCAAAGCCCATATCTCATCCAACCTTCTTCGGTTCATCCTATTGACTTTGATTGTATTGATTTTATATGAGCCATGAAATGATGGTTTTGGTAAGTTGAGAGGATAGCCTAGAATTTCATCTTCTGCTTCGTGCGATTCATTTCTTCTGAATATGTTGGCTGCGGAGGTTAACAATTTTCAGCAAAACTGGTGGCACCCAGGATGTGAGTGAGCTGAATTTGTATCTTATTAGAACCAGACATATGTTCACTTTGAAGCTCACATCTATTTGCATATTTGTAATTGTCATTTATAACATCTGACTACTGTCTGGTTGTTGTGAATGTTGCCGACACTGTGAGCTAAAGGGAAAACAATACAATTGAAGAAAGCGACAAATACCGGCTAATTCTTTTTCAAAATATTGGGAGATTATCCACTAACTACCCTGCATTTGTATTCTTTCTCTAAAACAGCTCTGCTAACAATGCCTGCAGTTGCAGCGTGCAAGTACAAGGTTAGTGTCTGACACAAGGACATGTCTGCGGAATACGTGGCCATTAAATGGACACTGTGTTCCTGGAGAATCCCGCAGCGTTGAAAGTACATGTTCTGCGGATAATTACAAAAGACAACCGCGGTAGCCTGTGGCATTCAAAAGCTCTCCAGACATCGTGAAATATGTTTTTGTGCATCAAATATGTATTTAGTCACATATACAGGTAGTTTATCTATTCAAGTCAAACAAGGTTTATCCGTGAAGTGGCTTATCAAGGTTTGAATGGAGATAAAAGCAGGACTCATAAATTGGTTTTGTTTTTGAAAGCTTTAAGGCATTCAGTGCTCCAGCAGGGAGATGACAGAGCTACAGCCGACCCGGAAGACGAGTCTTGTCAGTTGCACCATGTCATAGATAATTACGACAGCTACTGCAAGTGTCCTTGTGTCTTTGTTCTGATTTTAATTCTGACGAGCAGCAAAAAGGCTGAGAACCTTGAAAGAAATCTCACTTTTATATGTGTCCTCATCTCCAAAAATCCTCCCCGTCAACGCATGTGTCTCTCTTTTGTTTGATTTTTCAGCTACCTGGATTGACAGAAACGTTGGAATAAATATCACACTCTCACCGAAACTTTGATCCTAAACTTATTTCATGTCACTTTAAACCACGCAGGGACAACGGAAGTGAAGTATCCGACTGTTGCCCTGTCTAGACAACCATGAAGGAAGCGAACGGGTTAAAAAAAATATTGAGTTTTTCTCTTCCTGTTTAAAAACCAGTCGGATGAAAGAGAGGAGGGCATGTGAGGGTCTGGGGCCTGTCATGTTTCAAGATGCAGAGGATGGTTTTTACACCCAGAGGCATGCACTTTGGTCAGAGTGAAATCTGTGTAGTATGTCATTTGAATTTTATCAGACCCCCCCCCCCGAACCCTACGCAGTGTTGTCATAGGCAATAGATTTGTTTGGGTGTGAGGAGAAGAGAAGGGGCCGGGTTGTCAGTGTGCGGGGGTAACATCTGTTTCAAGGCAACCCGGGGCCCCATGCCTGTGTGTTTGACCTTGCATCAGCAAAGTTGGCTGGGGCTCTCTCCCATGGACAACACGTCGCCCGTGGCATAAACAAGAGGAAGTGATGCTTAAACACAGTTCTGTTGTGTCCAGAAAAAGAGCAGCATTATTCCCCCGAATCACACTTGCATTCACTCACACAAAGAACTCTTACTTGCTCACGCTTGATGCACAAAAACCCATTCACAGACACACACACACACACACACACACACAAGTCAATGCTGTTGTGCTGAGCTCCCGATTTCCTTGCCTTGGGCTTTGTGAACGAGCACTGGAGTACAGTCGTCTGGCTTGCATGATTGCAACATGGGGAAAGGCTTCAGATACACAGCTGCTCACCCTCACATATCCCACCCACCCTTAGCTGCATGCTTATGACAATTATATTATTGTTTGCCAGGCACACACACACACACACACACCCTAACACAAGCAAAAAAACGCAGCACATGTGCATCCACAAACGCAAATGAATGCACACATAGACACAGATGCTCAAACAGTCCTCCAGGCTTTATTTGTATAAACAGAGATTCTGCTGGAGCTGTGCAGCCGACCTGCTTTTCAGTGTCTGTGCCTCCTGTTTTTTTTTTTTCGTTTCTTTTTTCTGTGGTCTTAAACAACAGTTGTCTCGCTCCTGTAGATCTTTCTTTCTCCATCACTCTCTCTCTCTCTCTCTCTCATTCTGCCTCTCAGCCTTTGTCGTCGTTGTTTCTCTCCCAGCTGTTTGTCACTCAGCTTGCCTCTCATTACATTAGAGGGTTAGCGAAGAATGTTGTTCTTCCATTTCCTTTCCCTCTTTCTCGCCTCCACCGTTCTTTACCTCAGCTCACTCCCCACTTCACTGCCTCTCTTCCTCGGCCTTTCTGCAGGTCCTCCCCCCTTGCTTCCTCTCTTTCTCACCTTCCTCTGCCATCGCTCTCCTTGCTGTCCATCACAGTCGGGAGTTGCCAAAGCTTTTGCATCCCTGCAGCATCGGAGGACAGGGGAGAGGGTGTTAGCAGGAGGAGAGTGAGAGCTGGCACTGATGTTGGCATCTTACTGGCGCAGGGATGACCATGCTAAGTGGAAGTGGAACTAAAAGTTGAGATTCAAGCACTTTGTGGCTATCCTAAGGCAGGCGAGCGGTGTCCCTCTCCCGTCTCAGCTAAGCTAACTGGCTTCTGGCTCCAGCTTCATATTGAACAGGCGTATCAAAGTGGAATCGATCTTTTTACCCAACTATCTGCGAGAAAGCAAAGTAAATGTTAATATTACGCAAAAAAAAACACAACTATTTGTTGAAAGTCAATACAAACGTGGCTCAGGATTTCTTCCTTGCTAATCAATTGGAGCACTGCTCAGCACAATGGCGGAAATACTAGTATACAGTATATGTTATATCTAGTATATTATTAATCTTCCAACTAATAATTGTCAAAAATTTCACTGTGCGCTGTTGCAATAAGATGTTCCTACTATTGTAGGGTACCGAGTCTTTACCGCCCCAGAACATAAGTACATTGTTAATTTCGTCAACGAAAACTATGTTCGTCAACTGCCTTTTTTTTTTTTTTTACAATGACTAAGATGAGGAACGATGACAAAGCAGAGACGTCATTAAACACTAACTGTGACAAAATCAACATACAAAATCGTTGACTTAAGCAGAAGAGACGAAAATGTTTTTTATAAAAGCTTTACTAAAATCTCTCTTTATTTTCTGGACCTTGCACCTTCTCTTCCCATCGCTCTCTCTCAAACGCGCACACATACAGGCACAGCTAGCTCCGCGCGGCTCAGTCCATCAGAGTCCTATCGTGAGAGTTTGTGCCACTATAATGAATAGCGTTTTGCGGGTCGGGTGGTTGATTAACACAGATTTTTGCATATTGGGATTAACTTTCCGGCAGGTGCGACTCACCCGCGGTGCACATCACTAATAAGCACATTCAGGAGGACTCTGAGGAAGCAAACATAAGAAATAAGTTTGACTAGAATGACAAAATGATTGGTTTTATCTAGCCTAGGTTGACTGAAATGTTCCAACATAATCTGATGACTAAAAAAGGACATTTGACACAGGATTTAAGACTAGTAATGACAAAAAGTGGACTAAAATGTTTTGAGTTGTCGTTGACTGAAACTAGAATAAAACTATGCAGGACAAAAATGACTAACATGTGACTAAAACTTTTCGTCTAAAGACTAAATCTAAAACGGCTGCAAAAATTAACACTGGTACAGAAAAGTATGTAGAGAAAAGAGTCCACATACTTTTGGGTATATAGTGCAGCACCTACTGTGATTACACTACAATAGAAGGTCATGAATGAATCACTTAAATCTAAGTGTTTCTGTTTCCAGTCTTTTGATCTCTTTTACTTCCCTTTCTCAGTTCAACCCCCTGCTGCTGGTTTCCATCTGTCTTCCGCTTTTGCACTCACTCCCCCTGTCGTTCTCCTCTCTTTCTGACTCCATTTCTCAACGCTAATCTCCCATTACCAGAGATGCCATGTTGGAGAATGAGCAGTTTGAGGCAGCAGAGGCGTGTGTCTCTCCGTCTGCAAAGAGGCCAGCTTAATGTGAGACTCCTCTTTGAAACGTATACATCCAAATCTCTTCCGCCCCACACACTTCCCGTCGCGTACTCTCCACTTACAAAGCTGTACATTTACAGAGCAGTCGATGTGAGGTGAGCTCTGTTTTCATGGTGTGTTTATCTGATTTATCGGAAGGAAACAACAAGGGGATTTATTGAAGCACAATGTGGCCCCCTGGTGACAGGCAGGGTTAGTGCAGGAGCTCTGCAGAGGTTTTCCTCCTTCAGCCCTGCTCCTCTGCTCTCATTCTGTTCACACACAGTCTGGGCTTTCACTGCCAAGTCTGTAGCTGATTTAAGAAAGATACTGCACACTGAAGTTGCAGCCAAAAGCAGCAGAGTTCTATTTGGGGAGGCATATGGTTTACCGCGTTAGTGAGCCTAATTTCTCAGTGGGGGGAAACATTTGCATTGTGTTAACGCTTGTTTTTAATAGTTTCACTCCAAATGATGACCTTGTGCTTCTGAGTAGCTCAGTGGAGACAGCATGGTGCCAAAATCACCAAGGTCAGGAGATGTATTGTCCCAGAGGGATTTTTGTTTTTACAGCTGGTACACAACAGATATACACATAGCAACACAGCAACACGTGGGAACACATAGCAACTGAACATACAGATATCAACAGTAATACATATGGCCACATACAGATATAGACAGTAACGTAAACTTTATGTATGCATCCCTATTTGTGTCAGCAAGGCAGCTTGTTCAGGGCTTTTGCAGAAACTCCTGCTTAAACAAGCCCTTCTCCATTGGAGTGTCCTCTATCTCCGACCACAAGGGAGTAATGTGAAGTGTTGGTTCAGTGTCATTTGATATTGTGCGTGTGACGGAAAAATGTCTGAAAGACTGGGTGTGGGAAAGCAGATGATTTTGGAGGCAGCGAGCGTGATGATCGTGAGTTTGTTTCTGTTGGGCATGGTTATGGAAAAAGCAGGGGCAACACACCAACAGGATGGGTTGAATTATGCTTTTGTAAAACAACAACGGCAGCAAATTCTATTTGTACAAGACACGTTGGCCACACCAAGGAGCGTCGCATGACTTGACATAGATCAACTGACACCCTTAGGATACATTGGACACGCAATGCACAAAGAAATAGTAGTTATGTAGCCGGGAATGTGATACATTTCTGCTCTTGAAGAGCAATACACGTGGGTGTGCTGGAGGACTGCCCATTGTTCCAAAGGCCCATTATTCTGAAACCCCAACAGTCTGAAAAAGGTCCCTTTGGACTGAAAGCAATCGCCCATTGCCCTGAAAATACAAACTCTGCTACTATGGCGAAGGCACGACCTGCCCTACTCTCCCTCTGATTGGCTAGTACTCATTGCCTTCGTTGGTTGGATTGGTTAGGTGTGTCATTGTTTGCACTCATTGTAAGTCGCTTTGACGAAAGCGTCAGCTAAATGAAATGTAATAATTTAATGTAATGAGACATGTTTTGAGCAGTACGACTACAAAACAGCTAAACAGGTCTCATATGACTTGCATTAGGTGTCTAAAAACTTGTTGTCTGCTGCCTATTTTCTTATGGTTTTAAATTCAATCTTTATGAGCCTATTGTTAAGCAAAAGTCATACATGAATACAACTAAACCTTAAATGTCTAAATAAATTCCAGATTGCATTGTTAAGCCACAGTGACATAATGAAAACAATACATCCACAGAGACAGTCAGGCAGACGTGTTGACACTGCCTGCGCCATTTCCATTTTATTTTTCTCCTTCCTCAGATGCTGAAGCTGGATAGCAGGTTTTTCTGTCAACATGAGGAGATTTAATCTGAGGGTGGTGACAGTGTGAGAGAGACATGAGTGCGAGGCACATCATTATACAGATACCACAGAGAGCATCAACGAGCAAGACTGCTAATTGTATGTATACTGAGGAGCATGCAGGTGATGACCAGTGCACACAAGTGCATGTGCACTGCAACAGTAACGGGAGGAATGCATTTGTAATGCAATAAGCAGGAATTAAAGAAGACGCTTCCCTTAGTCCCATCTCCCTCAGCTTTTGAACTCATCGTTATAAATATTCAATCAAAGCCGTCGCCTCCATTGTATAAGAAAGAGGTTTCCATTTAATCTAAAAACATATCACTCTCCACAGTTCCAACAACATCTGCCAGTGAGTGCAGCAGCATTGCACAACACATGAGCATGATTCATCACTCAGGGAATACTGTACGCAGAGCAATTGGGGAAGGAAAGGAGTACAGGCTGGTTGATAAAGAAAGCAAATAATTGCTGGGGTTTTCAAGTAAGAATGTGGCGATCAATAAATGATGAAAAATGATCAGCTGACTGACACTTTTTGCTTCTCATGGGTCGCAAATTCCTGACAGTGGGACAGCTACGGGAGGAACCTGTCCAGCCTGCGAGTCCATTCTCACCACCCACAACCTACCATCCGCAAAACGGCCCTCCGCCACAGCCACACACCCTCACGAGAAACCTGGTACCCCCTGGAACCTTCACACCCTCCGTGCAAGCTGTTCGCAGCCTCACCTCGCATTTCACTTGTTTTCTGGTGCAGCAAAGGGCCCTGTGGCAACAGTTAGTTTGTGTAGCATCCTCTGCAGTACACTCACACTCACACACACACACACACACACTGAGAGAAGCTCTGGTGAGTCAGTTCAACAGAAGGAGAAACATTTTTAGTTGCATTTACATTTCAGTTTTATGTGGACTGCGAACTTTCCGAGACACTAATCAAATTGTGAATCTAAATAGTCGTGACAAGAAGGAGCTCATACTCTAAACGGCGTGCGGTGGACACTCGAGGAAGCATTGCAGGCTTAATGGTTCAGTCCCATAATGGTTTGGGTTTCATTCATGTACACTGAAGCTATGGACTGGAATATATTCTGTATGCTGGACCTATGGAGTGGAATTCATTACCATTTAAAAATATCCACATTCCACTCATCATTAATGGTGGGGATTGCTAAAAAGCTCTCCCTTGCAAACACAGGGTTATGTAACCCATCTGCTCCCTGCTCCAGGATGTTTTCGATTAATTGTTTGTAAATTATGCATTTAAGAAGAACATACTGTATGACTTCAAATCAGGGTCTGACAGAAGGCCAAAACTCATTAAGCATGAATTTGACATGCATCATATTGAGTGCTTCCTCTGATGTTGCCATGGGCGCCCCACAGATGGGAGAGTTGAAGCATCAAGGGAACATAGTCTTGAATTTCACTGGGCATAGGCCTCATTAATACATTCTTTAAAGATATTTTCAAACATTTCAGATCGAAATTAATGTATTCAAATATAAAACGTTAAACTTCAACCAAGTGTGTCCTCTGTTGCCAAACTACGGAGATGCCAGAGACCGACCCATGATGAAGTGAAGTCTGAACAACAGAAACGCACTCCTCTGTCTAGCAAGCCAATAATCTCAACATTTCATCTGTTTACTAAACCACAGTAAGACCCACAACAGACATACTGCAGACTGGCTGACTCAGACTTTCCCAATGGTATAAGCTAACTCGTAAGAAATACAAGACCCAGTAATGTGAATGGTGTGGAAAAAGTTTGGGCAACAATATATGATACACTTATTGTTATATGGCTGTCTTGTCCAGTAAAAAGCTTGCTGCTAATGACTCCGGTCGTTCCCTGGGGTCTGTCACTTCACTCATTTTGCCTCCTTCATTAAAAGCTTTTTTTCGCATTCTGTTGAGTAGGGTACAGCTGTTCGGAGAGTGTTCCTTCAATAGGTCCACCATCTGCCATTTTGAGCAGGTCTACACTGTTCATTCACAATGAGGCAGTTCCCTTCCTGTTTTTGCTGAGGCACATCCTTTTGTGACAAAAGCCAGTCCTCCACAATCTGTGTGAAATGCATAAATGACGACACAACATATTTTATACATGGCTGCTTTAGCTTATGGACTGTTTACGAATGTTGAAAAAAGCTATAGTGATTTGTGGTTGCGTCTTAAAGAGCAAAACCGCATTTGTACGTAGTATTAATTATTATTAATTAATTCATATTATTATAAAAAAAAAAAAAAGTGTACAATAAGTGTACTTATCATTGCCCTTTAAAGAAAACAATAACAGTGTTCTCAATTTAGAACAAGACTGTGCTTGCATGTAAAGTTAATTCATAAATCAACATTTCTGCCACGCACAAAGTAGTATTCAGCCCCATTTACCAGCCACATAAAATGCCTTGCTCAATGACAGGCAGTGTAGATTACCAGTGACACAGGGCTGGAATATAAGATACTATTATGGTTGGGCGTCTAACTAGTGGCTTTCCATTTACTGTCTAGTCCCTCTACCTCTCACAAGGCAGCGCGTCTGCAGTCCTGATGCTATCAGGACCTGCACAGCGACACTGATACTCATTGTAAAGAGGAGAGCAATTTCATTACACGCCTGTCATACCTGGGCACATAACCTTACACAGAGAGAATGCTGGCTCTGAGTCCAGACTGTTGACTATCATTCGCCCCTTCAGTCTGATATTACTGACAGAGCTGTCCTCTCTTGGCAAATTCAAACTAACTATGAAGGGTCTTGAGGCCAACTCAATAATGGGCTGTCCATGCTTTGTTTATCCAAGATTTCTATAGGTCTGGCCTCTCGCCTTCGTCTGCTACTGCTGGACTGCTGACTTCTGAGAGCTTGAGCAACGACTTTTAATTTTATGTGCGATTAGTTTTGCTTACGTACAAAGATCAGTGATTATGCCGCTCGTGAGTCGGCTAAGTTACGCTTGAACGGGATGTTGTTTAACCAGCCAGTTAAAGAAACACTATGAAATTAATACATCATGTAAAAATGTGTTTTCATTATTGATTTCAATGGAATAAATGGTCTTTTAAAAGTACCCTAGTCCCTTTTTGAGCAACTATTTTGAACATATTCTCCTGTCCTCACTATGTTTCACAATGACTGAAGACAACAGATGATCACCAAGAAGTACCTTGTTGTAATATCAGAATAAAAATGTGTTTATACTTGTCAGTGATTAGTTTCATAGATTTCTTCAGTGTTCTCCATCACCCTCTTTCTTTGCATGCATTTGTCTAAATAGGAGCAGGCTTTTGACAATATAACTGTCATTGGGAAATGACTTCATTATGCACTGTTATCGTGTTAGATGTGCTAAAAACCTCACCGCCTGAGACTTAACTTCTCATTGGCGTGAGAAGCCCAAATTTATTTAGCCGGAATTCAATACCGTCATTTAGTGCTTTGCTCCCTCTCTTGCTTCGACTAATCCTTTTTACTCCCACACTGACGGCTGAAAAGGGAGCGAGAGAATGAGACGGAATGACATATAAAGAGGGCGAGAGCGTGTGAGGGAGTCGAGAGTGAGAAATTAAGTCAGAAGTTTGTGAGGGAGGACAGAGGTAAGGATACAGGCGGGGAGTGCATCAGCGAGGAGAGTGTGGGAGAATGGGAAAAGTGAACATCAGGACAGAGAGGATGAGAAGGCGAGGGAGTGAGGACAAAAGGATCCTGAGAGGAGATGAGGAACACTGCTCGGGACAGTTCGTTTTCACTACAGCTTGGCAAGACATGCAGGAATGGCTCTATTACCAAAGGCCAACCATCACCAAGGACGTCTCCAAGAACATGTTTCCCTCATAGGCTGCCGGCTTTTCCACGCGTTACTCTCTCTTCTTTCCGGCTTGCTTTTAGGAGATTTCTTTTATATGAGCCTGATGTCCTCAAATGCAAATACTGCACAGACAGAGGGAACACATTTACATGGCAAAAGGATGGTGGCATTGAAGGGGGAAATAGGTGACATTGACATAAATGTGAACTTGTGGAGGCTAAAAAGGGGGGGGCCCCCCCCCCCCCCCCCCCCCCCATGTTTTCTACTGTCAATGTTTCGTTTCAATTTAGTTTCGCAGAGCCCTTAAATATTTGCCGCAACACACCCCTGTCAAATGAATCTCACGGCATAGTATAACAGCAGAAGGAAAATGAGACTGTGACCTTGTAAAATAGCTCATATTCTGCGTGTTGGCTTTATTTATCCCAGCTATTTCCATTTTGATTTAGCCCTATTTGGTCATATACAGTGCAGAGGGTTAACTACCATCTTATCAGTGGATGTTTGACCACAGCAGTGCCACGCGGGTTTAACATAAACTGACTGCATCTGTTTAATCCAAGGTTGTGTGAAACAGGCTGACGAATAAGCAGCATAAATCATACAAGCAACTCCAGCAGAGACGAGAGAAAAACACCTATTTCGTCAAAATCATTTTTAAAGCCTACTTTTTTTGCCATATTTGGGTAAAGCTGATAAGAATATACTGACCCTCACCAAGGTTGAGTCACAAACATACAAAAGTTACAGTTAGATGCAGTGAAGGAGCTTCAAACGCGGTAAAAGCGGTTTTCTGAGGCTGCTTTTGCCCTTCGATTTATTCATGTCCTTCACAAATAACCTCTTAGTGTGTGAATGATGCTTTGCTTTTGGTAGCAAAGTGTGCAGAAGCTAAAGGGTTGAGGCTTAATGGGGTTGAAGAGATGCAGGTGGCACAGTACGTGAGCCCGATGAGCTCAATCAGAAAGTACGGCAGGATGCAACAACTTAGCACGCTGCGATTCATGTGCCAATGTTGTGTCAAACTACATTTTGTCATCACTTTAAATCCCTATAGTGAATTCAATTTTTAGAATTTGACATAGTTGCCTCTAGCGCTGAAATAGTTCATAAATGACATGACAGAAAATTAAGAAAGTTTGTCAAAAACCTTTGAAGATTGATTAACCTTTTGAATCCTTTGTCAAGCAAAACTTGCAAACATTCACCTTCCTTGGCTTCTCAACTATCAGCGCTTATTGACTTTTGTCTGTTTTATATTATTGTAAATGAAAAAGTGGGTTTGATGAAGTAAGTTATGTGAAGACCGCGCCTGGTGCTTTGGGAGATTATAATGCAATGCATGCCCCGCTCTGGCCAAAAATTAATGGGAATTTCTTTTTACAAAAGAAGAGACTAATGGCTGCCATGATGTTGTACACTCTGGTGAGTCCTTGTTTGGAGGGGACCGAGATTAGGTACTGATTCAGTGTTCACATTAAAATTCCCAAGTTGGAACTGCATAGTGGGCATCTATTGGTATGCTTTATTATATGAAAAGATTTAGAGTTTGGGAACAATGCAATTTCACTGCAAGTATAACAGGATGAAAATCAACTGACTCATCGTATTGGCAGGATTATTGAAAACAGCTTTCGTTTCTCCATATTTCACTATCCTGAGAAAAGGAAGTCAAATGGCATTTATTGAGCCCATAAGGCTAGGCCAGGGATAATGGAAAATTGCTCATGAAAGCGAAGAAAATGGCTTGAATAGAAGAAAAAAAAAAAAAAAAAAAAAAAAAAAAATCAAGGCTGGATCCGGCTCTAAGCCATTACAATAGTATAGAGGCAGAAAGAAGAGAAAAACGGGCAAGAAAATGAGTGGGCACGATTAGAGATTATGTGGGACCTGAAATGGTTGATTATGGGGGTTTGCGGAGGAACGGTAGGGGGGGTTAAAAATGGCACGCCATCTTGAAATTAACAACTCCATCTTTATATTTGGCCTGTCACACGCACGAGGTGGAGTTGAATCACACATCTTCCGCTCGTGCAGCTACTAGCAGCACATGTCCAGTTCTCCAACCTGCGTCCCTGGCAAACAAGGAAGCAACATCCCCTTCTGCCAGCTTCACGGCTGACCGACCCGCTCTCGCAGCTTCATTTTGCAACTTAATAAATAATGAATGCTTGGTTTCTCAGAGGGGTGTCTTCACACTGTGCACCTGGACACCCTGCATGTCTGCTGGCAGGCAATAAAAAGAGCCCGCCAGCAAAACTCAAAGAACCGCAGCCACTTCCTGCCACCCACTACATCCTGTTTATAAAAGAGAGGCATTTTGACTGAACTGATGCTTTTTTCTCTTGGGAATTTCCACATATTTGTGCAATGTTGAATTTCTTCTTGAAATCATTGGCAGTTAATAACACAGATTAAACACTGCGGCTCTCTACAAAAGGAGCGACACAGTTTTATAAACATGGGTGTCCTTGAGGTCAAATTCTCTAAGTAGGCCAAAAGATGAATTTTTTTCCTTTGTTTGTTTGTTTCAGCGACTTGGCAATGACATGATAATAATGAAGCTCATTTGAAAGAACTGTAAGCTCTGTAAGCCTTGGCTTTAGAACCTCTGCCGGGGGCAATGCGAGTATTGCGTCATTGCCATACAGTATGTTACTCACCCCTGACCTTTACAGTGTACTAATCTAATGAAAAAACGCCGGAAACACCAGAGTGAAGACCTAATCTGTGATATGGCACTGAATCCTTGAATGGAGACAGACGTAGATTAATGATTAGACAGACATCGGCAAGTTCAATTTTTCCAGACTGACTGTAAACTCCCGTCTCCCTCAACAAGCACTGAGTTTCTTTTGGGCAAGGCACCGGAAACGTCCACCCTCGGGTGCTCTTGTCTTATTACACATTAGTGCATTCCAGGTGTTCTTTCCTGAGGAAATAGTGTTTTGCCTCAACATCATCTCCTGATACTTCATTAAGTCATTTCCCACGTTGTCCAGGAAGACTTTAAAAATCCCCCGAGAGGAAGGGACGTATCGCATTCCGCTGTAGAGTTATGCATGGAGGTGGAGAGAGCAAGAGTGATGGCAATAGCATTAAAAAAAAGCAAGAGAGCATCAGCTTTTGCACTCTGGTTAAAAGGCGCGCGCCTCACACAAAATGTAACATGTCTTGTGGCTGCATTGCATTCTGGTCGACTGAGGATTCTGTCAGGTTAGAAATGTGCATCTTCTATGATGGATTCTGCTTATATTGTGAACATGAGTGCACATGAGTGGCCTATATAAAGAAAGCTTTTCTCTCTGAGCTACTACAATAAAACCTGACATTCAGGTCGATGTTCACGTCTTAGTCAAATACATTTTTCTCCTGCAGAACCCCTTTGTAGAAATGAACATTTTTCCATTTAAATAAAAATATTAACAGATTAAATCACCAATTTTCTATAATTTGGGAAATGCGCTTATTCCCTTACTCGCCAAGAGGTTAGAAGATTGACAGGACTCTTATGTCTGCCCATTAAATATAAAGCTACAAACAGGAGTGCTAGCTTAGCACAAACACTTGCACCAGGGGGAAAAAACTAGCCTGGCTCTGTCCAGTTGCCAGGTAACCAGCTGTTACTGCACAAAGTTACAGCGCCCAGCAAAGAAGTAGTCTGGCAAATCACTTCCTGTGAAACTGGGAAGTCGTTTTTACACTTTGGTTTTTGTGCAGATTAAGCAAATGAGATTTAACATTTTAGCAGAGTCAGGCTAGCTGTGCTCATTATCCGTGCTAAGCTAATGAAGCTAACTGTCTATTTCCTGTAGACTAACTTTTAGACAAACAGACAGATACGGGAGTGGTATTGATCTTCTCATCTAACTCTCGGCAAGAAAGCGAATGAGTGTATTTCCCAAAAATATTCATCTATTCCTTTAAGAAAAACACATCAGCTAGAAAAGGACCAAGAAGTGAAGTCGCATTACCAAATACCATTTCTGTAGGAGATTAATATTACGTCAACTGTGTCATAAAGTGTCTTAGGGTGCAGTATTTTCCTTAGTAACAGTTCCAGTGGTAGTTTACAGTTTCTAAAAATATATTATTGAGGTTGTTCTAAGCAGTCTTTGATGTGGAATGGTGGCATTTTTTTTGACTTCTTTGGAAAATAATTTTTTTTAAGAAATAAAATCTAAGCTCCTGAGGAAATGCTTAAGAGTGTTCTGTCATAAACCATAAAATAAATGTGTATTTGATCTAGAAGTTGAATTAATCCGGGTTCTAATCAGTAAAACCTTTGCAAATAACCAGGTGAAATGCAAACTAGAGCGCGACAGCACAAAGTCTCTGCTCAGTGAGTTTGCAGGTGCAGTCCAGTCTGGCTGTTTCTTCATTTTCCTGCTGACCAGGCATCAGTACTTTTTAATAAGACTCATTCATCTTCCCTTCATGCTCTCTCTGCTTACTTCTTTATTGGATCAGACCGCTGACGGCTATTATTCCCCATGGAATCTATTTACTCACCATTTAGGTAATATTACACTCACTTTGTAATAGTGTGAAGCAGCAGGATAGTATATTAAGCCTGGCAACATGTTTTAATAGCTGGAGAACAGATAAGCATGTTACTGTTCTGGACTGGCTGGTAGGTTCCTGGAGGCGAGATGAATAATTATGCATTCAAATGCGAAACACTCTGAGTGATTAAACAAAAAATATGACCGTTTCAGTTGCAGTAATTATTAATGAACCGCGTTACTAATGTCTGGACTCTCTGGTTCAAATCAGGTGAAGCAGACAGCGGACATGTTTTGTTTGGGTATTATTATTTAATGCACCACGTTCAGCATGCTGGGCATTTGTATAGAAATTTAAAATGCAAGAAGGGGAGACAAAAGGCACACAAAATGCATCAACAAGCACGGCGAGTGCTCTGAGAAAACAAGGTTGAATAGAGCCTTCAATGGCATTAGCATGCAACAATGTAAGCTTACATACTTAGCCTTTTCTTTATTGGATTTCTGCACAGTAAGCCTTTTTCATATTTAGCTACCCTTTCTTCTAGCTGAAAGTTCAAATATCCGAAGTAATACCTCTTCGTTTTTTTCTTAATAATGCGTTTCCCACACTCTCACTTTCTTGTCCACATTCTTTTCCCATTTCAGACAAAAGACTTGTTGAGTCTCAATACCCTGATTTAACCAGACTTCAACTCTTTGATTGATCTGATCTTGAAAATGCTGTCGTATCTCACCATTGTAGGCCGTAGAAAGCTGTCTGCTTTATATCCTATTGGTGTCAGCGTGTAGCTGAAGGCAATGTGATGCATCAAAAAAGCTCTGGGACTCATTACCAATTCTCCCTTCCAAAGAGGGATTAAATATTATTTATAGGGCACGGGGTAGACTTAAGTTCACTTCAATTGCTTCTGCCTCTGTTGTCAATCTAAATGATACGCTTATAGGCGTGAGGCCTTTATTGGAGAGCAGGATGTATAAGAGAGTTTAAATTCTCCATTTTCGCTGCAGGATGAGCTGCAACCTAAATCACACCGAATGCATTGGGAACAAAAAATTGATATTGACCTACAACATGCGAGTAGTTCAGAATCCATCTTTATTTTCCGGTCTGAAAGTAATCATCCGAATATGACTATTGATTGTTTTTAGACCTAGATTAAACAATGAGATAATAAAAGCCTTGGCAAATTGAAGACAACCACTCGCAAACAAAAATAGAAACCCCAGAGTTTGTGTTAAATACTCATCTCCAACAGAGAGTCACGTAGAGCAGAGGGTTTCCTTTTTTTTTTTTTGGGTAGCACTACCCCACCTTACCCATTCGTCGGAGGTTATGGTGCACTAAAACACACTCCACTGCCTCCACTGACCCTGTCCAGCACCATAGATCTACATTACAGACTTGGTCCTGCATAGGCTGTCTATATGACTGATTCTGCTGTGTGCCTCTCCTCCTCCCCTCTTCACAAGGGCAGAACTCTGAGTTCTTGTAAAGTTTTCGGCGGGTGGTGGTGCAGACATGTGTTACAGTGAAGCCCTAACTCACGACTTTCCCATTTGTTCGTGAAGACCCTATAATTGGTCTGTGACACTTCATCAATTAAGGAAATTATCTTGGAGACGGCAGTCTTTTTTTTTCTTTTTTTAGAGATAAACTCCCTAGAACGGCGATCAATGAAATGCTGATGAACGCCTTCGCTGTTGTTGTCTAAAACATTCAAAGTTCTTTTGTGTCATCTGAACGGTCGACATGCGTGTTGCAGGGACTGAACGATAAGGTCGCCGATGTCCTTCAGCACATCCAAGGAGCACTGATCTTTCAGACGTTAACTGTGTAATCTCCTAATCACCACATCTCTGCCACCCATATTCATTGTGTCTGTCCGTTTGGATGCTGCTCTGGCAGCAGCGTGGGATTTAAAAGGCTTCTCTTTCATTAGCGATTCTGCTCGTCACTTAGCTCCCCGTCTCAGGATTTGTGCATCCGTCACCTGCTTTTCTCGTTAGGGTCCAAATCCTTTGTCACAGGTCCGTGGCTTTACGAGCAGGTATCCTGTTCGCTTTTTGGATGTTGATTTAATGGCGGCAGCAGATATTGATGGGCTGTACGCACAGTCTGTCAGAATTAATTTAAGTCGTGGGTCTTTTGATGTCTCCTCCCGCCGACGAGGTGTGGAGTTATTACCTCCTCGTCACGGGCTGCCCCCCCCCCCCCCCACTCTCCCATCTTTGCCCTGCCCCTCCGTCTCTCCATCTGTCTGTCCTTATCAATGTGTCTGCTGTCAGAGAGGGTGGGAACGAAGGGGGAGGGAAAACATCTCAATACAAAGTAGCCTTCAAAATCTCAGCTCCACTAAAAGCAATTTCAGCATGACGGCAGCGAGGCTGAGCTGTACTGTATCAAAGGTGTCAGTTGAGTGCTTGACACAAGCCGTTGGATTTCTGATGGGGTTATTTCCCAAAGACTTACTTGACAGCACCTGTTTTCGCCGTAACATTTACAGCCCAACTGGCCCCAAACACAGGATTTTCAGCAGGGACTGGGAGATGTACAGTATGGGAAGGCGGCTTCATACATGTTTTTGGCTATTTTCACCAAGTGCCTTGTAAGGACATTGTCTGTGCACTTGAAAAATATACGACGTTCATGGACACTAAACCTGAGCAACATCTAGTCCCTCAATACAAAACATTTGTTTGCAACATTTTTGAAAATGAAAACAAAAAAGGATGGGCTAGCATTTTTGCTCACGATTGGATTTAAGCATTTTTTTTTTTTTTTCCGGCACTGACGACTATGTCATTCTTTGAATATGCATTTGTAAAGAGGGTGAGAGGGAAAAAATACTGGGAGAATCGCCGATCCTGCTTTGATTGATGATCGGAATTCAAAAACTAATTTGGAATCCAAATCATGGCACTCCTAAACTGTTTGTATATATATATATATATATATATACAGTTTATACTGTATGTGTGTGTGTACATGTCCAATAAATACTGAGCATGAATTCTTTACAAGTTCTTTTTTTTTTCCCCATCTATTCACACTGAAGCGCTCTTGCGAACATGTGCCCCGTGTTGTTCAGTGTAATCCTACTGAAGACCATTAAACTGCCTTGTGTACTAGGTTATAGTTGTCCATCATGCTGGAGGAAGAGACAGGAAGGAGGGAAATGAAAAGTCTAGGGGAGTGTTCAGGATGACTTGGCTGTCCTCACCGTGATGAATTGACATTGATTAACTCAAATTAAGACGTAGACGCCGGGCCTTCAGTTTGCTACTTTCATTTTGCTAAGGGCAGACAATGTCTGGTAATTCTTTTCACACTATGAAACATAATATTGTTGTTTTAGCGCCGCAGTGCTTTTCGGTGTCCATGAAATACAATATCTCATAGCTGCAGTTAATAGCTGTGGATATGGACTTTGAAAGCAGCGGTTTCTGTCACCATATGTTAAACTCTGTGATACTCCGTTGAAATCGGTGTTCTGTTGATATTTGTATGTGTACATATTTCTTTATAACTAAATGAAACCCAACCAAATGGCAATTACTTGAGTAGGCCTTTTAATACGTTTTTAATAAGTCGTTTTTTCCTTAGCTAAATCAAGGGTCTGAGGATAGAGGGTGTCATTTGCTGTACAGATTGTAAAGCCCCTTGAAAGGGAAATTTGTGATTTGTGTTATCGGTCAATATAATTAAAGCTGACATCACACATGATGAAAATGCAAAAAGAAAATCTTAGTTTTATTGCAGGTGATAGAAATGTGTCTAATTAAGCTCCACCTTTTTTAGACCCCCACTTAATCTTGTGGTTGTTAAGTCTTGTAATTAATGGCGTAATTAGGAATTGATTTATGATCAAATGTATATGTAGTGAGCATAACTGTAATGACTCCGCTATGGTTTTTTCCCTATTTTCCAGCACATCATCACCTGCAGAGAGAATATAGGGGAATTACTTACTTACAGAGCTACAAAATGAACTCGGACCTACATATTTATAGTCAGCAGTTATCAGTTTTTCTTGACTTACTGTATTTCCTCCCAGAAAAGGCTGTTGGTGGTCACTGATGTGTGGCCTTAATGAGATACCATAGTGATGATGGTGCATTTAAAAGATAACACTTTCATTAAGCTTAAATAAATCAATTTAGGAAGGCAAAATTAAAATTACCCAGCTATGAACAATTTGAGGCAGTTGCGTATTAGCAATCTGTAATTAAAGTGAAATGTAAAACCAGTTAGTCATGGCTCATTAAAGGCAAGAAACCAGCTTGAAACTTTAGTTCAAGGAGGGTTCAGAAGTTCAGTGCGGATACGAGTGTCTAAATACTATATATAGGCACTGGAGAGGGCATGGCCAAGTTTTCAAGTACCAGTTTTTGATCAGGCTAAGTGAAGATGATTTTCTGTGATCTCGAAGGAGACCTGGCCAAGCAGCTTGATGATTTTCTTTCTCCAAGAAAGCGTGTAGCTGTGTTTAATTCCTTTTAATGCTCTCTAGTAACTACATCTAATCCTGCACTCAAAAAAAAAAAAGTCTTGTTTCTCATGAATCACTGACTGCTTATCCCTTAAAGCCATTTTTTTTTTCCCTCTCTGTGATGAAATATTAAACACGCTGTAAACAGAGTGGACCCCTGCCTGTCTTTTGGTCGTACAGGAAAAGAAAGAATCGGTTGAGTCTAAGCCTGAAAAAGGGCATTTGCTTATTTGTAATACCCAGGGCACCACTCTGACCATCCATGCTGGAAGGACGAAAACTGGGCAATAAAATGCAAGGACGTTTGCCCCCCCCCCCCCCCCCCCACCACCATCACCAGCACCACTCACCCGTCATCCTGCTCTCTCCCCTCCCTACTCAACAATGAGGAGGGAAATGATGCGTTAAACACGGTGGAGCCACTCATTCTATAAAACAGCCCATGAAGGAGAGGAGATACTGCCAGTAAAAAAAATAAAAAATGCAGAAATGACAAGTTGTTATTCACAGTTCTCCGACACTGTGCCTGTTGTTTTATGACTATGAGCTGCGCAACTGGGCGCGGTGATGAATCTGCCCACAAATCTCTCCACTGAGCGGAGGTAAGACTAAAAAGCAACGGCTAAGTAGCCGGTCAAAAATTCATCATCACTACAAAATGGACGTGAGGATAGCACTGCTTGTCGCCATTTCATAATTTATGAAAATTGTCTCGGCAACGTCCCCTCGACACACAGTTGTTACTTTCAGCTTGGCCTACACCACCGTGTGGTGCTCCGACAGCAGCGGCCCCCCGACCTTTTTGCACCACCGACCGGTTTCATGTAAGATAACGTATTATTGCACACATTAAAGTGTAAAACATAAAATATATACATATAATTTAATTATTACATATATAATATAAATGTATCATATATCAATATATCAATTTTATATTATGCAATTTATTTATATTATTATTACATTGTAATATATATAATATCATACATAAAAATGTTTACAATAAATATTACCAACACAAAAAAATTTATTCTTTCTGTGTGGTCCGGAACCAAATGATCCACGGCCCGGTACTGGCCCGGGGCCCGGTGTTTGGGGGTCTTACAGGATTCATATGTGTAAACAAGTGATTATAGCTTCCTAAAGGAGCTAAAGGCACCCGGGAAAATACAATAATATCAAGTTAGAATGTTTCCTGCTAGGGTTAATCGTTTTGCTCGGTGGACTCTGTAAAAGGATCTCCAGAAGCACCAGGTTTATTGTAGAAATCTCTCTCACACACACACACACACACACACACACACACCAACGCACAACACAAATATGCACAATACTCACACTGTAGAGGAAGCACAGCTGAAATGGAAGAGATTGAAGCAAAAAATTGAATTGCTAAACCTTATTTGTCAGCGAAGAAAGAACAGAGGAGGTGGAAGTAGAAAAGAAGTGCGGCACCAGAGACGCTGACATTCTTCTTCTCCTTGTCTTATTTTAATTGCTTTCTGCTGCCTTTTAGTTTCCCCACTGGCAGATAACAGTCACTTCTCCTTCTTCTGCACGATTCTGAAATATGCATGTCTGTAAAATGTCTGTTGAGGGGAAAAACTATGACGTTTATATATGCCATTTAAACTTTTTCTTTTAAATGACGTGTAAAATGCTTCTCAGCGGTAATGAAGCTTATTGTGGTTAGGGTGTTAGTTAAATGTCCTTTTATTACACAAAAATTAAGTGAAACTCAGTTACTGGAGATGTCCCAAAACTATTTAGAAGATCTGTATTGGGGTAGATCCGGAATTTCTTTGTAAGAATCAGTATCTGCTAAGACAAAACCGATGACAATCCGCTCCTTTCTTTAATGAACTTCAGTGTGTTTTCTCCACTTCAGCCTGCAGGTGTTGCAGCCTTAACATCATCCGGTTTCTACAGTGTTGAGCATCAGCAGACAGTGAACATTAGAGTGTGTGTGAATTGCAAAGCCGTGAGTTCTGACACCAGGTTCGGGGAAATAACCTCAGACTCTTTTGCACTAAAGACATTCCGGTGACAGCTGCTCATTTCTAGCCAACACTTTCAACTGTTCAAATGCTAAAAGTCCCCAAACATCATATCAGCCAACCCTAATTAGCATTAATTCCGTCAGTACCTTTGTCTGTTGTCTGGTTAAAACCTGTGTGTTCTATTCAATTCTTGACACAACGTGCGGTTTAGATTTTTCTGCAGAATAGCCCGTATTATTATTTTTTCCCTGCCAACATCGGGTTGTCCTTTGTCTTTTGCTGTCAAAAGCACTATTCCTAATTGCCCTCAGGACAAAGTAATAAAGATCTGTGCCATGCTGTCAATCTGTGTTCTGCACTGTTTTGCCCAAGGGCCCCCAAAGTCGTCATTCAGCTGTGAACAGACAGCGTTATTAAAATTTCACTCAAACACACCAGGGCCCGCTGATGAACCCGGTCATGGCTGAAAGCCTGTGCGGAATCGCAGCACATTTAAAGTCTGTTCCCTTCATGTTTTGCATCCTCCACTTCAGTAGATGCAACATTTAAGATAAATAAAAAAAATAAATAAATAAATTTAAAAAAACAACAATTTGGTGACCAGCTGTTTGTGCCAAAATGCACTAAATGAATCCAAACTCACGAAAAGTGTGGCAGTACAAATATCTAGACATTTCATTTCAGGGAAATGCAGTGCTGCTGCTTCCAGACAGGACAGGTACATGAAAGCTCGGGTGTTTGTTGTGCAGACAGCGATAGCGTCAGGGTCTATTGATTCAGCAGCCAGCTCCACGCATAATCAAAGCCCATCCCAGAGGCAGCACCGTCACTGCTCCACTGCACTCCAATCATATTTACGCTTGATCACGTCCCAAAGAGCTTGTCACCTTAGTGTTTTGTGACACTTAAAACCCCATATATACACCCCGAACTTGTAAAATGGAAGTTGCCCCTTCTTCTCCTCTTCAGGTGAACTGCAGGCTCCGGTGCCCTTCTGAATGAGATGTTGCACACTGCCACCGTGAAGCGATGGCAATGCCGCGCACTCTCCCACTAACCAACTAAAGAAAAACGTGGAACACACCTGGCCTGCTGTGGTCAATATAAGTCTTAGTTTGGGCTTTGTGGAGGAGAGGCCCTCAGGTTAGCATCTGGCAGTTTTACTGACTTCACGTGGATTTTCACACCACTTTCAAACCGCAAGCGAGAAAGCAACAAAGTAATCAACAGCATGTTGGCGGGAACGCCGAACAGACACCACCCTGTGAAGCACCTGCAGTGAGCGGACGGTGGAAGCAGGATTGTTTGCATTACAGAGTCATGGGTTGAGACAGGCCTGTAAATAAGCAGCGCCTTGGGGGTTATTAAACACGGGTTGAGGACGTTGACAAAGATCATAAACATGAAATCGTTGCTACGGCTCTACGTCCACCCTCCTCCAAAAATCCTCTCGTGACCGCCCTGGTTAGTATGACCATCAGAACTTGTTTATTGCGTGGGTTAAAATAAACAAGTGTGAAATGAGGCTTTGATGTGCTATGCGGTGAAGTTAAGTCCTTCTAAACTATATGTGATTAATTATTAAAGAATGTTTTCCGGATGTTCTATATATTAGTAAAATGTTAGATAATGAATATTTACCATGCAACATTGCATTATACTGCATGCTGTAGGCCTTCACATGTAATATTCCCATGTCCTGGATGCATATATTTCATTGTGCTTCTTTTTTGTTATTTTTGTTGCCAGACTGTAAACATGGATACATGTCGTCAGGGGAAATGGAAATATCACCTATATAGTGGAGGCTGAGATAACAAGATTTGTTGAGAGTTAGCTCAAGCTGTCTGGAGTGTTCAGAGTCAGTGAGCTCCAACCAATGGAAACTCCTCAGAGACAAAGCAGCATCTCTCTCCTGTCTATCCAACTGCCCTTGACTGGCATTATTTTTAGCTTCTGGTCGTCTCAGTCTATCCTTTTTCTACTCTTCCCTGCCTTTTGTAGTCCATTCTTTCATATTGCTGCTGCCTTGTCTCCAATTTCACAAGGTATGGGCTTGAGAGCGGACACAGTTGGAAAAGTTGGAAAAGTTTTTCTACATCTTAAGCACAGAGAAAGATCGATTGCTATCGTTTGGTAAGTCATGATTATGATTTGGTGTTGGGTGTGTGGACAGCAGGAAAATATCAATAAAGCAGTGCCACTGCGCCGCAACATCGCTGTGAAATGGAGCATGTCACATACAGGCTTGACCCTGGAAAAGTAATTGATTGATAGATGGTCGGATGGATTAATGGCAGACAGCATTCCACCAGAGACTGGCTGGCAAAAAGACATATCCGGTAAACTGTGTACGAATC
Source organism: Bovichtus variegatus (assembly GCA_943593645.1). NCBI lineage: Eukaryota > Metazoa > Chordata > Actinopteri > Perciformes > Bovichtidae > Bovichtus > Bovichtus variegatus. The sequence continues at coordinate 4,532,836 of CALSCE010009442.1, read as the reverse complement.
GCCATGCTGGCCAACGTGCCCCTTCCTGTCAACCTGCATCTGTCTGGTGGGGCGAGTGATTGATGACAGCTGTCAGTCTGCTATCCGCTCCACCTCGTCACCCCCGCTAGATGCAACTTCTGCCGCGGTAAGAGTCCATCTCCCTCTCCTGGCAGGTTTGACAGAGTAGAGCCACATCGAAACTGGGTCTCCCAGTCAACGACAGCTGCCCCGTCTTTCCCTTCAAAACCCTCCGTGCCAGAGAACTAGGTGTGGGGGCTCGCAAGAGTGACGGGGCTATATTCGGATCGGAAGGGATACGTTTTCTAGGACGAGTAGAACATTTGGACTCTCAGACAGGCCTCAACAGCCACTACACACCAGAGGGAGGAGCGAGAGAATTGACGCTTAAGATGCTGGAAACTGAAAAGAGATGGTGAGACGGAAAAAAGGAAAAAGAAAGAAAACGTCAGACAGGTAATGTCAAGTGAAAACCAGAGCTGCTCATCATTACACACCAAACTTGGTTTTGCTCTGAGTAAACCTTTCAAGATGACGACTGAAAGGCTTTGAATGTCATTAATTAATTAGTCTAAGTAAGATCACAGGCCTCAACGTTCACATCAAAGAAAGTAGCTTTACTTTCATTTTGCTAGCAGCGCCAGGATGCAGCAGTGTGGGAAGGGTTATGCTTTCTTGCTAGTGCAGTTAAAACTTTTCAAAAGCGAATTGCAGAAAGACATAGAAATCACCAATTTTGGCTATATATCAAGGCACAAGTTAGTGGTATGGATTGCAGATTCACTGCAGGGCATATTTAAATCAGGCACCAGTAGCCAGTGAAATTAACCCTGATCTGCATGAAAAACATAAAACAAAAGAAAAAAACACCTGTTTGGGCGTTGAATGTGGGTAGATTTTGTACATACATATATATGACTCAGGAGGCCTTCGTTTATTCTGCATTTTACATACTTTTGTTTCTTTTTCCAGTTTCTCAGCATTTGCATTCCCAGTAGGAAATGACATATGCTCATTCTAATAACAATCTTTATCACATACCTTTAAAATTTTGCAGGTATGAATCATGGCGCTTGGTTTACCATCTGTTCAACCTCATCAGCCACACAACTACTTTGGCTGCCAGCTGCCCATTGGCTGAGAGCCACAGCTACACTATTAAAAGCTTAACAAATAACTCTGTGGCAACATACCACATACTGTAGCGTAGAATCTGTACACCTGCACATACTCATGCTACTTACAGGAACCTTTCGCAGAGCCCAATTTCACCATATATGAGCAATGATGTGAAGCGATCAGTGTCGTGTCACTCAGAAGCAGTTGTTGCTCATAACTGCAACGCATCAATGAACTCGATGATTCATGAAATTGATGATTGATGATGATCCATAAAATATCTCCTCCATACAATCCATTCCTAACGGACTGTTACAAGGCCAGACTGTATTATTAATCGTTAATCTTCCGGTCTATCAATAACTCATGACCTTCCAACTGTAGGCAGACAATTTCTATTATGCACAGTTGTATATGTTCACATGACATAAAGCTAAGCTAACATCATATAAATGTGTAAGGCTTCTCGTCTTGTAAGGATCAAACAAGAGGAAGCCCGACATGGCTTATTCATTTAGTTACTATTGTGGAGGAACTGTACACCCTGCGTGGCGTACGACCAACTTTAAATCCATGTTTAACTGCTATACTCCACCTACCGAACTACATCACTGTATTTGTTTTTTGTCTTTCTACTTTCTACTAAATAAAAAGGCTTTAAGCTGCCCCCGCGGGATCAGCGGTAAAACAGCTCTGCGCTGGCTGTGCCGTTGTTTTCCTATGGCGCCGCCCGACTAGACGCGCTCAAAGTTCTAATTATTTAAACTTTGACCTCGATTGCCGCTGACCTTTCAAAGTGCTACGAATGAGATAACAGCTGTGTAATGTGGCACGGGCGAGCAGGGGAGGTAACCATAGAAACGAAACTAAGTAGCTGCCTTCACCGCAAGGTGATGTGCGCCCTGCGTGCCGGTGAGTGCAGAGAACATTTCCCATCATGTGCAGGCAGCTGAAGGCTGTGCTAGGAAGGATATACTCGTGGAAAAAAAAATGGACCCATCTCGGCAGCGCAAATCATGAAGAGACGTTGCAACGGTGAATGGTGTCTCATCCCTATTGATTCAGACTTAGTAGATTGACTCTATTTTTCCTAATTTAATTCCATGGACAGTGGCAAGAAATCAATTTCATGCACAGGAAGTGGTGAAACGTAAAAGCACAGAGGAAAATTGACTCTTCTCTCGAAATGTGTATTTTATTACAGGGTTGAAATTGTAAAAAAAAAAAAAAAAACTTTCTCAAGCTTTTTTCTGGAGCAACCTTTGTTTGAATGTACCTGGTGTGGTCTTAAATGTATGTAGTTAAATGTGTGTAATGAGTTAAAACTAATACCAGAAATCTACTGAACAGATTATATATATATATATACAGTATATATAAGTTTCTGAACTACATTGTGAACACCTCATTAGCTTAATCGTCACATGTAGAATCTCAAGGTCAAAAGTGTTCTTTCAATATTTCCATTTCCTCTCCCACACTTTAACACGGTGCTTGCCATTATCAACACATCATGGGAAACAGATGAGGAACAAGTGAAGCCCTGAGGAGAAAAGTCATAGGTGTTCAATTTCCAGTGATTATTCAAACTGTTCATATTTTAAGTTTGTCGGTTTAAGTGCTGTGCAGTTTACAGCTAAAAGGACAGTGACAGTTATGTTTCCTGTGATGCAAAACAGCCATAGTCAGGGCTATCCAAAATTAACTGAGTACATCTACTTTTCATAAGGTCAAAACAAACTCATATAGCCATTTATCCCGAGGCCTCCAGCCGTAATGCTCTATATATCCGAGTGTAGAATGATGCAGATTTACCCTGGACTCAGTTGTGAGCAGGTTATATGTGTGTTCCCTCTGGTGACTTTTTTTTCGCAGGGGATTAAAAACATAAATATGCTCGGGGAATCCAATAACCATGTGCAGTGAAGGGAGAATATGCATCATCTACACCTCGCAAACACCAAATGTCAGCAAGCATAGCTGCAGCTGTAACCTTGACAATGACAATAATGGCTATTAAAATGGAAATAATAACGGCTTTACCCTGCGGGATTAACATGTCTGATCTGTCTGTGCAACACTGTTAGAGTCATCTGTAGCTGGAATCATAAACCTTATTAAAATGTGATCATAACGCCAGCGCAACCTGGGATTGATTACCTCGTAAACAGTTTACTGAGGATGCTATTGAGTTTCAACAAAGGCTATTGCCATTACCAACAACTTACTTCCAGTGAAATATTGTACCTATTGTCTGTTTGCAGCTTTAATAGACAAATATTGTTTACCTGTAGCCAAAGCAACTAGGACACGTAACAACAACATTATTTAAAAAGATATTTTTTTCTAAAACATTGGCTTAAAAAAAAAAAAAAAAAGGTGGAGTTTGCTGATTTCACTGCAAATAATATGAATTGAGAATTGGTCTCGAGATGAATGAGAATATATTGCTTATTAATATGATGTAATGTTTAACCAGTTAGCACGACTGCTCTTTAGCGTCGAGGTCGGTGCCGTGAACTGCTGCTTTGATTTGAACCAGCCAAATTTGGCCTCGAGGTCTACTCATGACTGAATAATAATTTTGCCCAATTATCCCCTGCTCGCCAGGTATGCTAAATGAATGTCTGCCTTGTGAATAAAGTGAACTCCACTAAATATTAGTCGCATTTAGCTGAACTCCTTCGTGTCTATGTAGTTTGTTTGAGCTCATGCTATTTTTGAAATATACATTCGAAAGGAACGGAAGCTGACGATTTGTGTGTGTGTGTGTGTGTGTGTGTTTATGCATGCGTGTGTGACGAGCCATCTGCTGACAAAGCAACCATGGCGCATCCGTTTCTGCGGTTACGCAAATGCTGATCACTGAGAAGTGTACGCTTACCTCCAAGTGCCCAAAATACAGGTCTTTTGAGGACAAGACTAAGAATGCGTGACAGGGGATACAGAGAGCTAATGGCAGACTCTCCGGTCAAATCAATACAAATGAAGATGTCTTTTTGAAATATGGCAATGGGCCCGTTGCTTCTTCCTGTTGTGGCTCCGCTAACAGATCAATCTCACGGGGCTGTGCGCGAGGCAGGTCTACAAACACAACACAAGTCACTTAAGCAGAAAAAACTGATGCTGGCTGCGGATCCAATCCCAGAGATTTGTCCATTTCATTTCATATCTCCCTCTTGCACAGATCTTAGGTGATTGGACATAAAGCCTTCCCCTCTTTATACCGTGTTATTTACACTCGGTAATTCTACTAGATCTCTAGGGGAGGCAGGAAGGAAGGAGGGTGTGCGTGTGTTTGTGTGTGAAGGGATTTAAGTTGCAGTAGAACAAACAAAGACTGAATCCCGCACACGTTTAATTAGGTGCATCAGCTTTAATGGAAGTTAATATTAAAGCTTATATCAGTTTGAATTTGGATTAGGCGCATTATCACGGGAGGATGCAGTGCGGTAATCAATGGGAAAATCAGTGTTGGAGGTAATTACAACCGCAACGCATCACAGTGTTTATGCTGTTAGCTCTGAGAGTTGCAGAGCTGGCAGTTCATTTACAGCAATTGCATTGTCTCAGTTCAAGTAAATATTGTCCAATTACAATTCCAAGTATGCCTATTAAAAGAAGGGAACACCTCATTTCTTAAATTAAATAAGTTGTTGTTTGGATCAGACAGTCTAATCAGGTTTTTTTTTTTTTTTTGCGAGCGTGAACACACAAATCGCATTGCACCAGTTTGCAGATTAAAACTGTTCCACTGATATCCTTTGCATGTACTGAATGGATAGCAGGTGTAGGTTAATTTGTTCGCGCTTTTAGTAGATCAAACGTGTTGTGGTGTTTAGCTTTTGGTATAGTGCTTTTATTTCCGCTATTGTGCGACAAGGACATTTCCCTGCAGGGAGCAACAAAGTAAAGGTTATCTCCTCGAAATGATCAAAGCCGAGTGAGTTCATACAATTTTGTGTCTGCATCTAGATGAAAAGAGAGCTTACTATAATAATGTGTTGAATATATATCAAACCGCAAAATGTCCTCTACTTCAAGCCACATCAATATGTAACTGCTATTGAAGCCACCTCTTCAATCTTTCAATCTGTTACTCCTGTATTTTTCTCATTGTGTCTTGAGTCTACACTTCAAAATTAATGAACGACCCTTACTTCAATAACTCAGAGGATTATAGATCAATCTAAAGCTGCAATGGTTTTACATTATCAATCGGTCACATTACTGTGTGTGATGTCATAGGGATTACTAGTAGTGACAAACCCACAGAACAATGATCACCTGACTCTGCCGTCCCCTGAGCTCTAGTATTTTAGCTTGTTTTAGCTCGTTTTAGCTTGTTTTAGCTCGTTTTAGCTCGTTTTAGCTCGTTTTAGGTTGTTTTAGCTCGTTTT